>FR989972.1:8415000-8917500 GCA_905404175.1 Anthocharis cardamines | reverse complement strand
CTACCTACCTACCTACCTACCTACCTACCTACCTACCTACCTACCTACCTACCTACCTACCTACCTACCTACCTACCTACCTACCTACCTACCTACCTACCTACCTACCTACCTACCTACCTACCTACCTACCTACCGAGACACCCATCCCCGCTCCGCAGCTCCTTCACCCAGCAGACCGCATCACAATACAAACCACAAGCATAGAAACTTACAAAACACTAACACACAACGAATTCCATCACATTTACACTGACGGCAGCAAGCAGGATGACGGCTCCGTTGGCGCTTCGCTGGTTGTTTACCGACCCACTCACAGCACACACATGCACACACACACCAAATTATTCAAACTACATCGCACCTGCTCGGTCTTCCAGGCCGAGCTATACGCCATACAACAAGCATGCACTTACATACTAATAAACAAAATTCACAAAGCTATAATTCACACCGACTCACAATCATCCATAGCTGCACTCAAACACAGATCAAACACACATCCCTTCGTCGCCAACACACACAAAACCTTACACATAATCAACACCACATTCTCAAACACTACAGTACTCTTTCACTGGGTGAAGGGCCACTCCGGCATACCGGGCAACGAATCTGCTGATGAAGCCGCGAAAAAGGCAGCCAAATTACATAAATCACCCGAAGTCATAGCTTGCCCTTTATCTTATATTAAAAGACTGATAAGGGAAGACACTCGACAGAAATGGGAACACAGATATGCTTTAGAACCAACTGGTAGCCACACCAAAACAATATTCCCCAACATAAATGAGATCCCACCTTTTTTCCAAGCAATTCCGACCTCCTTTCACATGACCCAATTTCTTACTGCACACTCCTACGCCAAATCATACCTTCATCGTTTCCACATTTCTGACGACCCCATCTGTCCCTGTGATGATTCATCCACTCAGGACTTGAATCACTTAATCACCATTTGTCATCGTTTCACCCGAACGCGTTTAGCCCATGAAGAAACTTGTTTCTTCCTTGGGCTGAATCCGTTCATCATTACAGATATCATCTCACACCCTAGTTCAGCCAAATCATTCGACATCCATATCAGACATATCATTCATAACATTAAATCATTCAATTCAGCCTAATGTAAATTTTCTATATGTCTCCATGTTCTCTTATAAATATTTCCCAGATTTTTAATTAGTTTAATTTTTATAATAATTTGTAATATAAAATTAAAATGTTCTGTTTTCTTTTTCTACTTCTCCTTATTCACTTGTTAATATTTCATAGTTTTCTTTGTATATTTTTAATTAGTTTTATAATACTTTGTAATATTAGTTTGTAATTTTATTTTCTTTTTAAATGATGTAATTGTAATCTTTTAATTTGACATTGAGTCCCTTTTGTTTATTCAATAATTTAATTTTAATCATAATTTTTGTTACACTTTAGTTTGTAAATTTGTATTTTCAATTGTGCGTCTTGGTTATTAATAAATTTTACACACCCGTAGGGAACTCTACAGCGACAAGGAGACCATAGAGGAAAGTCTGTATCAAATAGCAGCATCCTCTATGGTCTTCAAAATTATATATTGTTTCATTTTCATAGCTTATCTTTCCACGGCCCCGGGGCGATAGTCGCCGGGGATGTAGGCTTATTAGGTGAACAATTAAAAAAAAAAAAAAAAAAAAAAAAAAAAAAAAAAAAAAAAAAAAAACCTACCTACCTACCTACCTACCTACCTACCTACCTACCTACCTACCTACCTACCTACCTACCTACCTACCTACCTACCTACCTACCTACCTACCTACCTACCTACCTACCTACCTACCTACCTACCTACCTACCTACCTACCTACCTACCTACCCTTCAGTAGGGTTATTCACGATCATTCGAAAACTTTCCGTTCCGATATTACAAGATTTCGTACCGATATATCAAGCTTTCTATCATTTTATACTAAGATTCTAATCGGAAACTCCCGAAGAATGCCGATGCTCAATCCTATGGGAATTGTGAATACCATTTTCATATCCGGTAAATACGAAACAACTTTCAGTGGGAGAGCGTAGCTTTCCGGGCGGATCGATTTCGAATGATCGAGAATAGCCCTACTGTACTTTACTGTTTCCGTTTGGCATACTTCACTTCATTAATAATCGCCAATCACATCGTGGTCATCAGCGCCCTCTAAAGTTTTTAGTTGGTTTTGGAACTATAATAATCTAACAGCTTATCGTGGACACTTTTGAAAGTAAAGCCCCATATGAGAAATTCCTCCTTGACTCTACCCTCCATAGTTCAAACTTTGAACACATATTCAAAGTTCCGTGCCACACATTATAAGCACTCAAGTGTTCAAATAAGTGAAGCTATATCTGGGTAACAGCCCTGTACATTTACATGCTGTACTACTGTACTGTACATTTCTCTGTAGAAACGGCACTATGTAATTTGGCATTGCGAGTTGAACGGACTCCGTAATGACTTCGCTCCGCTGCCTAGAACTGAGCGAGTTCATTGAACTGTTCCGCTCGACTATTTGTTGGTGGAAATACAAATATGCAGTTTACTTTTGCGAGTTAAATGGGGTCCTTAAGGGGTCCGCTCCGCTCGCGGTGGAAACCGGGCTTTAGTTAGTTAGCCTTGTTCCAATTTTGAACATGATAATCGAAATGTACTCCGAATCTCGACGATGACTCGATATTTTTTGGCTCAACCAAGGTAGTAACGACTAACATTGGTAACCCGTTTGAAAGAACTCAACAGGGCCTGCCTCCTTAGCTAGTCAGGTGGTTTCTTTAAAGGATTTTGACCGCGTAAAGTTTTGAACAATTTTTTGTTACGGAAATGATATTTTTTACTATTACTAATTTTACCACGTGTTTTAGGTAAGTACTGGATATTATATTATTGTATTAATTTTTAAGAATACGTAATCGTTAAAAAAAAACACAATCTCTAGGCGGATTTTCGGTTTAGAGTGTTCATTAGAAATACATTGATTGAACTTGTACTACTTTAGTTAAGTTAGTTTAATAAGTATTAGTCTGTGGTTCTGACCCTTTCCCGATATACTCTGTAGTCTGTAGTAACTATTAACTAATGAGTAAACAAGTTTTTGTTTATTTGTTAAATGTCAGAAACTCTAAATGTTTTAAGGTTACATATAAATTAGCATTACTTCCTAATTAATTTAAATACATAATATAATTGAGGGTTCATCTGCAATAGAAGTGTTTTCTTTACAAATTAATATCATAAGAATTACATACTTAATCTCGCTGGTGGCGAACATTATGATGTAGAATATATAGATAAAAATGTCGTGTGAGATTATTGTGCGACCCGCAAGACCCGAAGATCTGAAAAAGCGACAGGAGCTAGTGCGGATCTGCTTTTCGGCGGGCTTTTGGGACTCTTTTCTATATTTTTTCTTTCAAGAGGTTAATATTAATTCAATTTTGTATTAATTTTTGTTATGTTTTACATTGTTGTATCTTAAAATATACGTGCACTCACAACTTGATTTTTTTTAAATTTTAATCAATATATCTTTCTTTTTTATTATAATTACTAACAATTGAGTGTTTTTAGGACCGAAGTGGTTATGATAATTTAGAATAAGATGAAGTTTTAATACCAACATGTTCTCCACTAGTCATTCCACTACCCACTTGATAAAAGCTCCAAAGAATATTCCTAACACAGGATTTCCTTTGGCTGAAGTTGGACAGTGGTATTATAATTACTTACTGGTCAGAGAAATAATGCCTTCACTAAGTATTCAACCAAATATTATAGTACAGTATTGCAAACATTAATTATATAATTATTGTATGCTAATAGGCTGTAAGTACAAATATTGTAAAATAAATAAATAAATAGCATATTATTGTTTTGAAGTTGACACTGGAGTGTTGTGTGCTGAGTGGAGCAGTGCTATTCATATTTTGTGGAGTGTCAGTGAGTGGATGCGTTGCGCTGCTTCCTGCTGCCGCTGCTATTGTGACCGCTGCTGTGCTGCTGCAACAACATTCACTGTCGCAGAAGCATGCAGAGGTAACAATGTAACTTTGTTGTATTTTTTTTTTTAAATTAGCCACTTTTTTTTTTTTTTGGTTTGAGGAAACTGTAAATTAAACTGAAAATTTATAATAAAATACTAAGACATAAAAATACTTAAAATAACACTTTTTAAGAAAAATTTACAATTGTGGCTTAGTTATTATAATTTTTATGATATTAATGAATTTCTTAATTATCTGATATATAAAATTTCCATGTCACAATGTTAGTTACCGTACTCCTCCAAAACGGCTTTACCGATTTTTACAGGTGGCAGGTATATTTCAACCAATTTACACAAAAACTTCACAAATTATATACCTAAACCTTCCTCATAAATCACTATCTATTGATCAAAACTGAATAAAAATCCGTTCAGTAGTTTTTGAGTTTATTGTGAACAGATGACAGACAGAGGGACGCGGCGAAAGACTTTGTTTTATAATATGTTCGAACATATTACATATTATATAAAGTTTAACACTGCAAACAGTTTGTTATTTGATAAGTCGCAATAAACACAGTAGGTATCGAAGCAAGACATATTTCATTGATTGTTCAAAAAGTGAAAGTTATTTAAAATTGAAATTTAAGCACCTAATATATGTGAATACCTAAAGTATGTGATAATAATTCTATTAAAATTTCAGAGTGTATGTGGTGAAATATTTGGTGTAGTGGCAGAGGCTCGTGGAAGCCTATTGCCCCCTGCTGCAAGTTCCCTTCCCATTAGGCTGAGATTTACTGAAGCTCAAGATGAAAATAATCTATCCTCTGCATATGCACATGTGCGTAAATACAAAAAAGTAAACAACAAAATAAAAAATAATAAAAAACAAGAAAATAAGATCCAAGATCATTCAATAAAATTTGTTTTATTCTGTCATCAAATACATACAATTTATAAGTGTTATAACAGACACATGTCACACTCGGCTGGCTTGTTTGTAGAACTAATCAATCAGTGGTGTCACTGCATGTGACGGCATCATTCAAACTTGTGTCATTTGCAGATAGTGGGCACAGCGAGCGTGTCCGAGTTCTACGGCGGCGAGCGCAGCGGCTGGCTGCACGCGCTCGCCGTGCACCCGCAGTGAGTAGCCCCGCCCCTCCCCCGCCCCTCGCGGCCCCCTCCCCGGCCTGCGTGTGTAGCGTGTGTGTGTGCAGGTGGCGCCGGCGCGGCGCGGGGCTGGCGCTGGTGGGGGCGGCGCGGCGCGCGGGCGCGGGGCGCGGCCTGCAGTCGCTGGAGTGCGCGCTGAGCCAGCTGCAGCCGGCCGCGCGGCAGCTGCTGCACGCCGCCGGCTGGGAGTGCCGCGGCTCGTACGAGCGGCGCGTGCTGGGCGCCGCGCTCACGCTGCCCGTGCTGCGGATCGGCACCGACCTGCCGCTCGCCTGACCGCCCGGCCGCCGACCGCCCGACCGCTCGACCCGACGACTGCGCGGCTGAAACTTTGCAACGATATGTGATATAGCGATTACTCAAATTTCAACTTTTGATACGAATTTTATTAAAAAATTGTTTAATATCACATTGGCATTATTGATTAGACAGTAACTTATATTTACCTCCATCACATGTTAACACCGAATAGAGTCTGTAATTTAGACGCAGCGACGAGAACCTGTTGTAATACCAATATTATTAGAGTTTCACGAATCATTCATTAATTGTTCAATAATATATGTTGTTGTAATGTGCATTGTATCATTAGGTAGTATAGAAAATACAAAATAATAATATCGGCTCGCCACACACGCCCCGGCAGACCGGATGGTGGGGAGAGCATTGCTCTCCCCACCTCGCGGCTAGCGGAGTGCGTCGCGGTCGCTCGGGATATATAGATACATAGAATAGATAAATACTTTTATTTATTTTATTTAAATTGATATACTTTTTATGTGAATCAAATTGATATAATTTTTCTGGTAACACATGTACCAGTTACACTACAGTTATAGTACACTACAGTTGTCATGTATCGACTCAAATACTGCCCGCCCTGACCTTGAAATAGTCAGGGTTGTGCCTGTGACCGGCGAGCGGCGCCTGCAACACCAGCGTCAGGAACTGCCGCAGCGCCTCCCTGTCTCCCTCCTGCAGCTGGCTGGGCGCCGCCGCCCGGCCCGCCAGCAGCAGCGCCGCGCGCTGCGCGCCCGCGTCCAGCTGGCGCCAGACGGGCCGCAGGCGCTCGCAGAGGGCGCGCACGGCGGGGGCGGGCGCGGGCGCGGCGGGGGCGGGCGCGGGCGCGGCGGGGGCGGGCGCGGGCGCGGCGGGGGCGGGCGCGGGCGCGGCGGGGGCGGGCGGGGGCGGCGCGAGCGCGTCCATCGCGGCGGCCAGCAGGCGGGCGGCGAGGCGGCGGTGCTGTGCGGCGGGCCCGAGCGCGGCGTCGCTGGCGCGCACCAGCGCCGCCGCGCTCGCCAGCGCCGAGCCCAGCGCCGCGCCGACAGCATCCACCGTCTCCATCTGCACAATACACCATTGACCTTGTTCAGTACAGCGTGCATCCATTTTGCAAATTCAAATTGATTTCGAAAGTGTTGTTTTACTCAAGACGATGTAGTGACAATAATTGAGAAAGGTTTGGCCACTTATGTTAAAGTTGAAAAACTAGGTTTGTATGCTAGTCCCGCCACTGTATATATGTATGTTTTGAACTAAAATGAAAAATTTAATTTAGAAAATATATTTAAGTAATATAATACGACAATTTAAATAATGTACCAATCTCTCAATACAATTGCTATTGTTTACCGATTGCTCGCTGAGAATGGCCAGGAGCAGCCTCCTTGCGCCCGGCACTCTGGGGGTTCCCCACACTGTGGCTGCAGCCAGCCACCCACACAACACCACTGCATCTGCACCACTAAAGGCACTGTTCCTATCCGTTCTGTTTACCATGGCACACTCAATATCTGATATTATCTGAAATTAAATAATACTATAAACGAAATAAATAAAGTAGCTACTATACGAATTGGGAACAGGTGATCTGATTTTACTTCCTGTGAAACTGCAGTGGTGACATTCTCATCATTCGAGTCTAAGAGTTGGAGATAGCTTGAAAGGAAGGTAATGTCGCAGTCACGGAGGGCGTCGGCGAGCCGCTCGACCACAGCGAGCGCGGCGGGCGGGCGGTGCTGGCGGGGGTCGGGGGAGGGCGCCGCGTCGACGCTCAGGGACGCCTCGCTCTCGGAGCTGCTCGAGTCTCCGGCTTGCGTCACCGGCTTGCCCACCATCTCCAGCTTCTCATAATGTGAACGCAATTGTCGAAGCTCGTGCTCACATTGCTCTTGGTGTGCACGTTGGGAGGCCAACACATTGGCGGGTGGCATGCTGAAATCTTTCTATAACAAATGAAAAATTGTAGCTGCTACAAAAAGAATTGTATCAAAGTAATAAGATAAAATTGCAAAGCTTATTTCAACGTTTGCAAAGGGCAACCTCCTGGAAGCTCTGAACTGATTCTAAAAATTGTTTTATTATGGGGCATAAACTTTTGTTGACATTGTAAATGCAAGAAAAATATTAGGTACCTATGAACTATAATTGGTGTTATATATGGTTATCATGGGAAAGCATCTTTATGCATATTATTTACAAACTTACGACCAGATTTTAATCTTACCAAGTCGTTACAAAAAACATTACTCGAGATTGATGGCAATTCATCATCATAATCTTCTTCGGACATGTTAAAATTGTTATAATTATTCACTATTTTTTCAAAATTTTCTCAACATTAAAGTAAATAATGTTTAATTACTTTGTATATATTATTATATGTAACTGTTTAAATTCTAAAGTTTTACATATCAATTATCATAATATAATGTTTACAATTTTACATACGGCAAATAATAAACATTAAACACATTAACATTTAACACATAGAGTCAGTGATACCAACTTCTACAAAATGTTTCCTTTCCCCTAGAGGCTAGAACCAACTTCAAATACTCCTAACAATAATATCGATTAAAAACCCCTTAAGTTTTTGTTGTACACTCGGTTTGAGAAGTAATTTCAAATATGAATGAAATAAAAATACATTCAAGTGGTATACAATTGCTGTTATATTGTGTGGGTGCATTTTACCCTTGTACATATATTAATTATTGACCTAATAATATTAATGAATATGATAAAAATGAAATTCAAGGATTAATATGAATTGAAGAAACGTGCGTTTTTATTAAGAAAAATAAAAATTGAATAAAGTGCACCTTAATAAATGTACCCCCTAAAATCTCCCTTGATTCCCCCTTTCATTGGGGGACAACCCCCAAGTTGGCATAACTAGGCTAACGACTTTTCGACCACACTCCACGACTTGTTACAAACTTTATACAGAAAATAGGTACTCTAGGTCTGTGATAGAGGTGGGGCGTTGACGGTTTTTATGTTAACGAAATGAAACTGTTAAATGCAACCTGTTAAAAAGTAGCTAATTTTATGAACAGTTAATAAATTCAACTGGTTTTGCGTAATGCGTTAAATAAACAAGCTGCTTCGGATGATGTTAGTGACGACGCGCTGAATGTTCGTTGAGCTAATCCGCGCGTTGCGTTCGAAAATCGTTGAATGAAACAGTCAGTGGCGGCGTAAGGCGTGGGCGACGTGGGCCACCGCCTCGCGGCCCAGGGGGCCTCGCGCCCCGAAAATTTATGCATTACGTACTTTAAAGCCGCGAACGTACCAATAAATTTTGCCAAAAAAGCCATTTTTTGCGCTGGCAGAGGGCCTCGCAAAATGAATCTTGCCCACATAAAATTTAGGTCTTACGCCGCCACTGGAAACAATTAATATATTTAACGGCTTTTTCGGTAAACGAAAAGCAAAAAGCTGCTTGTTGAATTAACGCCCATTCCTAGTCTGTGAGAGCTAGAAAGGACTAAAAGTTAAACAGTTTATGTGTCGGTAATTCAACAAGTAAAGACAACAAATAACGACGTTTTAACTCGATGACGACTATTTTAAAAAAGTTTCAAAAATAAATGTTTGCCTATTAATATTTTAACACTGCGAAAAATACAGACATTTTAATGAACAAATTGTGATTACATCCAAAATAACTAGGTTTATACTCTGAAAAAACACGTGCACTTGTTTTGAAACATTACCGAGTACCTACCGTAGATTGTTGTTGTTGGTAGTTGAAATATGGATAACTTCATAGTGGTTTTTAGGCCAGGATGCCACATTTGGTGGATTTGTAAAATTAAAGTTGGCAACACTGCATGGAGTGAGAGGAGGCGGCAATCGTAATTCGTAAAATATGTTGTACATGGGTACATAGTAATGAAAAATTAAAATGAATAATGAAGTAAAAATATTGTTTAGAGATAAAAATTTTATAATAATACTAAGTAGTGTACACCATGATATGTCAAGTGTTAACAAAAGCAAATATTGTCATTTGTCAGTCTGCACTCTGCAATAAATAATATTTCAACAACAAAAACATAAAAATAACTGAATTGAGGGTAAAAGTCCATTATGTTAAAATTAATTCCCTTTTACTTGAAATAAGACGTAAAACACATTTACTTGATCTATTTTAAAAAGTATTCCTGAACGGCGCAGTTTGGGAATTGCGCAGACATGTATTCAAATTTTTTCAAGTTTTATCTCGGGCCATAAGTACAGTACATACTGTAATTAACAAAAATTGCAATACATATATTTCTAAAGTATAAGCGATAATTGTTCGCGTTGTGTGCGGTTAGAACTAGATGCGATCTGAGGCAGTGAGTGTGGTTCGAGAAGATGTGGAAGGAAGGCGACAGTGAGGGTGCAGAGAAGGCCGAGGCCGTGTTCAACGAGTTGATGCAGGAGTGTAAGCACAATGCACCTGGGGCCAGGCTCTCCGCTAAAGTGCGCACTATGTTAGAGAGGTACCTCATTAGTCATTGCCAACAACTTGACATGATCAGTGTATTAGTGACAGCTAGTTTGCAACAGTTTATAATTTGGAAATGTATTGGTAATGAGAGATTCAATGAAAAGAAAATCAAGTCTTGGCTTCATATGGAATCTCACAACTTTAAGATGTAGAAATTTAATTCACTATCAGTGTATAATAACTAGTTTCCTAATAATTCTAAAAAAATATGATTATTTAAAATTCTATTTTGATTATTAATATTATGTATTAGCCCCTTACAGTTGTAGTGCACTAGTGTGGCATTTTTTTAAATGTTTTTTTGTTTGTCCCTAGTTTGGTAGTCTATACCTTTAACAATAACATAGCTTCTAAATATATAATATAATATATACAGGGTTACCTTGTAAGTCGACCTAGATCCTTTAAGACGTTGTAGTTCCCATAATTCCTGACTGATTTGATTATGTAACACTGTACCCCAAACCTTACCGTTTTCAAGATATTGGACTTTGCAGTTTTTTTTAAAAATATCCGATTTTTTGTCTTTAGTTCTATTTTTTTTGTGTTTTCTGCCTTGAATTTATTTGCGTTTGCGATTTTTGTGTAGTAAATAAGTTGCTTTATTATATTCAACACTAAAATTGCAGTTAACTTTACCAACTGGGTCGTAGTAGACGACTGATAGTTAGAAAATGATATAAATTAATATAAAACAGTTTTTCTTTCAGCGATATTTTAAAAAAAAATCTATGATAGTTATGCTGCAGATATGTTTAAAAATATCTACGTTTCATTAGCTATCCAACGAGGTATAACAAGCTAGGGTAATATCAGAATTCTGTGAAATAAACTTTGATGAAAGCTCCCAGGTAGTAAAAAGTAAAAAATTACGGTAATCCAAATAGGTACAAAATTATGTTTATTACTATTTTTATGATAGTCTACGTTTACAATTCATGTTCCACATACCCGCTTCTGTTTCTCACACATATTCTCATTCTGTGTCTTAATCTACTTTTCACTACACCTGTTGTTGAAACCCTTCTTATTTCATTTGCTGCATCGATTATTCTCTCTCTCTCAAAACATCAACAGATGTGATCGGATTAAGTTCGTTGTATCACATAAAAATCCATGAGGGTCAGGTCTGGACTTCTATCTGTCCACGGTATAGGTCCACCTCTTCCGATCCACTTAGAAGTATCTTATGGGCAGATGAGTCGAAATTTGATGAAGACGGTATAACTTCTTCGGTATTTGTGATCCCCTTATCCGCTTCTTATTGGGATTTCCTTGCTCTTTCGAGGCCCAATAATGAGCATTGTGGTGATGTGATACCGTCTTCATCAAATTTCGACTCATCTGCCCATAAGATACTCCTAAGTGGATCGGAAGAGGTGGACCTATACCGTGGCCAGCTAGAGGTCCAGACCTGACCCCCATGGATTTTTATGTGATACAACGAACTTAATCTGATCACATCTGTTGATATTTTGAGAGAGAGAGAATAATCGATGCAGCAAATGAAATAAGAAGGGTTTCAACAACAGGTGTAGTGAAAAGTGGATTAAGATACAGAATGAGAATATGTGTGAGAAACAGAAGCGGGTATGTGGAACATGTATTGTAAACGTAGACTATCATAAAAATAGTAATAAACATAATTTTGTACCTATTTGGATTACCGTAATTTTTTACTTTTTACTACCTGGGAGCTTTCATCAAAGTTTATTTCACAGAATTCTGATATTACCCTAGCTTGTTATACCTCGTTGGATAGCTAATGAAACGTAGATATTTTTAAACATATCTGCAGCATAACTATCATAGATTTTTTTTAAAATATCGCTGAAAGAAAAACTGTTTTATATTAATTTATATAATTTTCTAACTATCAGTCGTCTACTACGACCCAGTTGGTAAAGTTAACTGCAATTTTAGTGTTGAATATAATAAAGCAACTTATTTACTACACAAAAATCGCAAATGCAAATAAATTCAAGGCAGAAAACACAAAAAAAAATAGAACTAAAGACAAAAAATCGGATATTTTTAAAAAAAACTGCAAAGTCCAATATCTTGAAAACGGTAAGGTTTGGGGTACAGTGTTACATAGTCAAATCAGTCAGTAATTATGGGAACTACAACGTCTTAAAGGATCTAGGTCGACTTACAAGGTAACCCTGTAGATGATCTATGTCTATGTTAAATATTTCGAGTGCATATTTAAAATAGCTATTTCAATAGGGTTTCATGTACACGGCTGCCAATCACGTTTTGGATCTCCTACACCTAAGTTTAAACATATTTTTCACAAAACTACATTTATAACATATAAAACATATAACATATAACAAATATCCTGCAGTTATAACATATAAAACGGATAGGCGGTCTCTTGATGCACTTTGGCTGAAGTCTTCACTCCACTTTGACAAAAATGAAGCTCTAATACTCCTTCATAAGACTCCAAGCCCTCTAACGGAGGATGATGACCATGTTGTACCTTTCCAATGGGGTTTCAGCGAATTCTGGCTTTAAAAGTGTTAATAACATTTGTATTTCTAAAAGCATGCGGCCACACCGATCTTTTATGATCTTTGACAGTGGGGTACTTTTTTTAAAAGCCTTGGTAGATTGTGAATAATTTGTTACAATTACCCTCCAAAAAATTTATTATTTGATGTAAATGTATCCATTCAGTATACATTACATCAAATCAAATAATAAATAAATTACATCCAACATTCCGGTAGTTGATTTGTAGTAGTTTTCTTTAAAATAAATCCCAAAAATCACCTTTTTTCAAGCAATCATGCTAGCTGTAGTGCCCTTTAATTTTTTTTGTTTTGTTTCATATAAAGAAATAATGTGTGCATTTTATTATATCTGTATTTCTTATATAATGTATGTAAATTGTTAAGTTATGGGCTATATAAAATAAACTGCTACAACCATACAGCACTCATTTTCAGCTCACTGGGCATTGGACTGGGGGTAGGGAAATGAGGTGTGGAAAACCATAAATAATAAAAACTCAAATAACACTTAAAACATACAGAAAGAAAAGTAAAGAACATCATTATAAAGACAAACAACTACAGCCAGAAATAGATAATTAACTGCTAACCACCTAATTATTATGCTACTAGCTTCTGCCCACAACTACGTCTGCATAGAATTAGTACCTACTACGGGTAGCTTATTTTTTAACCGAGCTGTTTTTTTCTTCAATCTCCACTCAATGGCGCTCCACTCAAGTCAACCTTTTCGTGATATTTTTTAAACCGTTCGTCCAAATTACTTAGTGTAAAAGACAAAGCTCATCTATATTAAATACTGAAAGTGAAAAATATATCAATTTTGATAAGAATTAACTGAATACTCTAAAAAGTGCAATTAAAAAATAGCTTCAAATTTAAATATATTTGTGGCACATAGTTTAGGGTATAGTGGCTTCCACATAAATGGTAGATATATGCTATCGTGGACTTTTGTTTAGAACTATTTAAGACAAACAATTCCATCATACATTATATTCCTGTAACTCCCATCTGTTTAGGCAGCGCATGCCAAGATAGTTCTCAGAAGGCAGGTATTTTTCCGAGTTACTTGATACTTATCGTAATATTATGGCCAATATACAAAAAATCTTTATAAATTGTAGTCTATGTGTTATTCTGATCCATAAGCTATATTACTGTAAAGTTTCATCAAAATCCATTCGATAGTTTTTGCGTGAAAGAGTAACAAACATCCATCCATCCATCCATCCACTTTCGCATTTATAATATTAGTAAGATTAGTAGGATAGGAAAGGATTAGTAGGAAGTAGGATTATGGTCACTCGGTACTTCGTTTTCAAAATTATATAATTTATTTATTTATTTATTTATTTATTTATTTATTAGGTGCTCCAACAACACATATACAATACATATTACAATAACAATATTATAAAGATTTAGGTCCGGTATATGCGTCAATAATAGGTGCACACAGCATTATTAATTAATTTCTCTGAGGACAATTATGTAACACAACGGACTTAAGTAAATGCTGAAGTTATAAAATGAAAACAAAAAAAAAAAAATTGTAGTACATATTTAACAAAGATATTGAAGCTCAAGAGAAAAAAATAAATAATAATAATTATAATAATATAGGAAGGTTATGAACGCAGTATCTTATGTTTAAAAACAAGGAGGCTGTCACAGAATAAATCAGCCTCGGACGACTTTAGAGCATCATTCACCGTGTCATAATAAAATCATATAGGTAGATAAATTCAATATGGGGAACTGTGAACTCTCATTACTATACATATTGTATTAAAATATCATTGTTTGTAAATAAATAAAAATAATTACAAAACTTATTTAGTTAAGAATATCCTATATAGAAAATATACAGAGCAATATAAATCTTGTTCACAAAAGTACAGCCGTTATTGCTTCAATATAAGTGTTATATTAATACGTGCAGGCTGTGCCCGGAGACGCGGCGCGCGCTGGTGTCCCGCACGCGCGACGGCTGCGCGCCGCTGTTCGTGGCGTGTCGGCGCGGCAACGTGGAGCTGGTGGAGTACCTGGTGCACGTGTGCGCGGCGCCGCTGGAGCAGCGCGGCGTGTACGAGGTGCCCGACGAGCGGGCCGCGCACTCCGTCACGCCGCTCTGGTGCGCCGCCGTGGCGGGCCGCCTGCCCGTGCTGCGCGCGCTGGTGGACGCGGGCGCCGACCTGGACGCCGGCTCCGACTCGGGCTCCACGCCCGTGCGCTCGGCCTGCTTCATGTCGCACATCGAGGTGGTCGAGTTCCTGGTGGAGCGCGGCGCCGACATCCACCGGCCGAACCACAACGGCGGCACCTGCCTCATCAACTCCGTGCAGTCCGCGAAACTGTGCGGCTTCCTGCTCGAGCACGGCGCGCAGGTGGACGCGCGCGACATGCAGCACAAGACCGCGCTGCACTACGCCATCCAGGAGCACCGCATAGAGACGGCGCGCCTGCTGCTGCAGCACGGCGCCTCGCCGCACCTCGCCTCGCGCGCCGGCGACGACGCGCTGCGCACCGCCTGCCTCAAGGGCGCCTCGCAGATCGTCTCGTTACTGCTCTCCTCGGTGCCGTACGACAAGGAGCGGTGTGCGGACGCGCACGAGCTGCTCGGCGCCACGCACCTCGACGAGTTCGGCGACGTGGTCACTGCGCTCGCCTCCTGGCGGCACGCGACCGCCATCCGACACGAGGACGGCCGATACATCGAGAAGCGGCCGTGGGTGAGCGCGGAGGGCGGGGAGGGCGGCGAGGGCGGCGCGGAGCTGGCGGCGCTGTGGGCGGCGGCGGGCGCGGCGTTACGGGGCGCCCGCGAGTGGCGCACTCGGGAGGAGCTGGAGGCGGCGGCGACGGACATGGACGCGCTGCGCACGCAGGCGCTGCTGGTGGCGGCGCGCACGCTGTCGCCGGCGCACAAGGACACGGTGTTCCGGCTGATGTACCGCGGCGCCGCGTACGCGGACGCGTTCCGCTACCAGCGCTGCATCGACCTGTGGACGTGGGCGCTGCACATACGCATCGTGCGCGACTCGCTGCTGTACACGGACACGTGCCACACGGCCAGCGCGCTCACGCGGCTGCTGCTGGACGCCGCCGCCGGCCGGCTGGAGCGCGCCGCCGGGCTGCCGCGCCACCGGGACGTGCTGCGCGTGTTCACGCTGCTCGCGGACCACCTGCCCGAGTGCCGGCGGGTGCTGCGCGCGCGGCCCGTGCACAAGCGGCAGGCGGACACGTTCGACCGCGCGCTGCGCTGCGTGACACACCTGCTGCTCCTGCTGCTGGGCACGGGGCGCACGCCGCGGCAGCGCGCCGAGCTGGAGGCGGCGACGCGCCGGCTGGTGGCGGCGGACGTGCGCAGCGCGCACACGGGCGACACGCTGCTGCACCTGTGCGTGTCGCGCCTGAACGTGGTGCGCTCCACGTACTTCGCGGACGAGCTGTCCGAGGCGCCCGTGTTCCCCAGCGTGCCGGTGGTGGCGCTGCTGCTGCGCTGCGGCGCCGACCCGCGCGTGCGCAACGAGGCGCGCTCGACCGCGCTGCACGTGGCCGCCATCCCGTACAACTTCTCCACGGAGCTGGTGGAGGCGCTGCTGGCGGGCGGCGCGCACCTGGACCAGCCCAACAAGTTCGGCGACTCGGCCGGCGACCTGGTGGCGCTGAACCGCGGCTCGCGCGTGCGCCCCGTGCGCCACACCACGCTGGCGTGCCTGGCGGCGCGCGCGCTGCTGGCCGCCACGCCGCCCGCCGCGCCGCCCGCCGCGCCCCCCGCCGCGCCCCCCGCCGCGCCCCCCGCCGCGCCCCCCGCCGCGCCCCCCGCCGCGCCCCCCGCCGCGCCCCCCGCCGCGCCCCCCGCCGCGCCCCCCGCCGCGCCCCCCGCCGCGCTCCCCGCCGCGCCCCCCGCCGCGCCCCCGTACGCGCACTCGCTGCCGAGCACGCTGCTGGACTTCCTCGACCTGCACCGCCCCTGAACTCGACCACACATGTTGCGAGGCTCATAAAATGTTATTACAATGTATTTAGGCAAATAGAATATCATGTTAAGAGGTTAGGTACACTTAGGAAGCCGAAAAATAACCGCCTTTTTGATGGAGATGGCAAAAAATGAAAAATAGGGACAATAAAAAGGTTTTTTTTTGTCTTTCGGAAGTAATATCTTGAAAAATATTGATGTTAAGAAAAGTTTAGATTTAGATCAGATAAGAAAGTTAGTAAATGTAATTTAGAAGAGAAAATATCTCCTCGATTTTTTGTCTAACACTAGCCTTCTCGAGATATTGAATTAAACACGTTTATAGCGAGAACTCCGCAATTAAAATGTATGCTCTGAATGCATATCGATCGCTAACAATCCTCAAACTACATAATTTAATGCATTTCACAATTTGACTGGGCTATAAATAATTTAGGAATTTTTAGAAAGTCAAAGGTTGTCTATTAATTCAAATTAGCAAAGCATCGGAAAGGGATGCACATATACCGGAAAACGAAACAACTATAACGGGCGGGCAATATGTCAGTATTTTCGAATGTCGAGCGATCGTTCAAAAATATTGCTGGCCTCACGTCAAAACTTTTGGCTATACGAAATATATAGCCAGGCCATTACTGAAATATTGCATACACTAGCCGGGAACTATATAGCAGTAAAATGTGGCCCGTTTAAAATCAGCTTTAATAATACATATTTCAAGGAGTTACCGTCTTTTATTGGCTTTCGTGTACCTAACCCTTCATGGTATTTCATATGTATACAATATTTATGTTGTTTTATATTTATTATTATATCTTAGTATTTCGTAGAATTCATAGTCACTCTATAACTATTTTATAAATTTCAAGTAATTTCACCATATTTTATAATTAATCAAATCACATTAGGTGATATCTGTTGTTGGAGCACTTGTTGAAATAATAAATACTTCAATTTACAACGTAAGATCATGTGTTATATCTTATTAATGAAAAAATATAAATTTGCTCATACTAAAAAATTCAGATAGTTTCCTGATCGGCCACTGCAGTCTACAGTAGTACAGTAGTACAGTAGTACAGTAGTACAGTGGGAGCCGAGCGAGCCTCGGGGGACGGGGAGTTTCGGTGATCGTTTGTTCTCGTTCGTGATTTAAGTTAGTAGTAATAAATTATTATATTTGTGATTAAATTAGACAAGTTTCAGATTTATTTTGAAAAAAGCCCCCAAGGTCTCGGGCGCGGCTTCAGTTATTGTACTTATATATCTCACCGTTCGCTAGCATAGGGCAACACTTGAACTAGTGATGGAACTCGGATCGAAATGAATATTCGAATCACTCGACAAAAATTCTAATGATTCGAATCAAGATATACATAAATAAAATGCTTAATTATGTTTTTGAATATTTAGATAGACCTGATTGTAAATTTACTTAACTTTATCGATGTGAAGGAATACAACTTTGATAAAATAAATTCAGAGATAACAAACAAATTTTACAACCATGAAATTTATTTAACAAGTACTTTACAATACTCAAATAAAAGTAAATTATACAAATTTGTTTTATAGGCACGAAATGAAATAGAAGGTAATTAAGTACCTATAAATAATAAATATAAAAAAACAGCAATTTAAAAAGAGGTCAATTAGACAAAATATCTCATTCAAATTAAGTTTTGCCTGTCTCTCAATCAAATGTGATTCGAGTCCCATCTCTAATTTGAACCCGCGTTACTGTTAGCCGTTTCCGCCTCACGTAGTCCTAGCGTAGTCAGCTCTACATTGTCTCCATAATAACAATTGATCTCGGATGGAGTCTATAATGTAGTTGAATTATGTAATAATATTAAGAGCATTCAATCGGTTCAATATTGGTAGCGACGTTGTTCATGTTTCAAATTCCTCAAGTAACACTTGCAAGTAGAACCGGCGCGCGCGGCGGTCGCGGCGTCGTTCCGTCCCGCTCTGTCTGCTGGCGGCGGCTCGTTCCGTCTCGCTCGCCGTTCGGACCGTACGTTTGCTTCGTTCCAGTAGTTCGTAGCGGTCATTTATTTAACCGAGTTTGTCAAATATATTATATAATATTATCCTAACTTTAAGTGATTATTGTATTTATTTTTGATAAATTAAAAAAAGACATGTTCACTTAGCATAGTTTTATTTATAACATTATACATATAAAAAAATATTCAAAGCAGAGATCTCAGTACCAGTTATTTATAGTACTACAATAATAATCTCATCTCTTAAAAACATTACGAAAGTTTTCACAATACATAGTCGGTGTCGCTGCTCGCTACTAAGTATAGGTATACCGGAATCTGATGGCATAAAAAAATTTAATGAAATTGTGATTTTCATATGGCAATGTCAATTGTGATCTGTCATATCAAAGTACGAGATTTGTCAACCGTAGTTAAGATTTTGTGATATCTTCTTGATAATTTGTTGTTTTTGTGAAAATATCGAAAAGGCCACTTCGATCTCAAGCGAGAAATATTGTTTTCAATATGTATTGTAAAATAAGGAAGAAGAAGGCGTAAATTTAACTCAATCTTTGATTTTAAAGCGCGTGGTAGAGTTGACAGGCACGTTCGACTGAGTTGTTTTGATACTTTTAGTTTATTTTATATTTTTCGTACTTAATTGTAGCATCTCTATAATGGTTTCCAGTACTACTATACTTTATTATTTTTTCAGACTTATACTTAAGGAGATTGGTTTTGAATATGTTAAATGTCAATCAAAAAGGTCAATTTTTATAGAGAGAGATGACATAGAATTACAAAGATACAAATTTTTGAAGCGTATTAAGGAAAACTGAGAAGCTGAAGAGCATAATAAATTGGATGTTATTTAGATGAGACTTACATTCTTAGTTCATGTTCTGTGAACAAGTGCTGGCAAAGCAAAGATATTGCAGATCCATCGAAAAGTATTTCACTTGGAGCGAGGTGGATCATTGGAGCAAGATATTATAAATGAAATGCTGGAAGAGCGATGTATAATAAATACCTCTTTATCAGATCAGATGATGATGAACAAGAAACGCAAGTGGAGTTCTTTTGCGTTTGTTCGTTCGTTTTTAGTACTGAATAAGATGTTATTAGTATGATTTAAATGATATATAATAAATTAGTACATAAACTAATATACAATTGATTTATTTTTCTTAACGTTTTCCTTAGTTAAGAGCCCGATGTATAACAACACTCATCATAAATATACCTAATATATTTCATGTTCATTAATACTAGACATAAATAAAAATTAAACAGTATCAAAATCGTTTAATCCAATTTCCCCAGTATTGCACGAAACAAATTTTTATTTCCCTATTTGCCATGAGATTCTGGTAGACCTATACCTCTACAGCAGACACTTTTACCGTTCACTTGGAGCACAATTTGCTCGGTCAAGGTGTTCCTTCACCAACGCAAGTTTGGAGTAAACAGTGAAGAATTCATTATTATTAATCACTGTCAGAACTTCAGCACGCGTCGGGATTAAATCTATACTAATATTACAAAGAGGCACTTGTTTGTTTGTTACGATTTAACTCAAAAACTACTCAACCGATTTTAATAATGAATACATCTCGTTTGAATTCCGTTTAGATGGAATCATTACGTGACACTTTGTGATCATTCATATAGCATAGATCGGGGGACCGCAAAATATTTACAATTTACAAAAAATCGAATATAAACGCAAATTTTCTAAATTTTGTTATTTAAACAATACTTTTATTAATTTTTTAAAAAAGATTTTGCGAGCCGCGTATATTCAAACCACGGGCCTTGATTTGGTCAGCCCTGGCATATATCGTCGTTGCGCCTGCCAAATTCCATATGTGCATTTTTGTATAGTTTTGGGAAACAACGAAAAACGTATTATTGACTCACATACGGAGTTTTTCTTAACGGTCAAAACACATGGAATTAGTTAAACTCCTTTCCAGTTCGAATATCACAAAAAGGATTTTAGTAACACAGTAGAGAATAAAACGAAGATGATTTTTTGTGCAAAAACCAAAAATCAAAAAAATGCACATATGGAATTTGGCAGGCACAACGACGATATTATATAATAAGTCATCATTAATGATTTATTTACTATGTAAAGGTGGAGAATAGATAATGCGTTAGTACGGCCGTAAGATGTTTAGTTGTAAGCGGCGAGCGTGTAGACTAGCAGCAGCAGCAGCGGCAGCGGCGGGCGCGGGGCGGCGGCGCTGCTCGTGCGCGCGATGTTGCGCCGGTGCCGGTCCACCACGAAGATGCGCCCGCCCATGTCTACACACACACACACACTACAGTCATGAAACTACTTATTATTACCAGCTACACGCTATCCAGTTTTAGTCACTTAGAATTTAGAGGTGTAGGGCGGTATGAGCGATGTAAGAAACTCACTAATTAGTACACGTGTATAAATATCAGGTTAATATTGTTTTTTATTAAGGCGAGTATCACACATTTAAATAAAATACTGTATATAGGATCAAAACGCGATTTATTATTTATATCCCGACGTTTCGGATGCTTTTCAGCAACCGTGGTCACGGGGAGACAGAAAGATGACAGTTGTCTGATTTTTGAAATGTCACAAAGTTGCCATATTAACGCTATCTATTCCTTCGGAGTTGATATTTACTGTAATTTTCTATATTATGACAATATTGCCTAACGGTGTCATAAAAATAAATATTCCCTTGCAAGTGTCAGGTGTATATAAACTGGATTGTGACTGTGGTTTATCCTACATTGGGCTACTACTTCAATATAGAAGATGGTTTGAGACTTTCCAACACCTGGGATCCACTATCCAGTAATTAAAAATCTAAAACCCCAAATCAAACATAGGTACTAAAAAACAAAAGGACACCGTTAGTCAATATTGTCATAATATAGAAAATTACTGTAAATATCAACTCCGTAGGAATAGATGGCGTTAATATGTCAACTTTGTGACATTTCAAAAATCAGACAACTGTCATCTTTCTGTCTCCCCGTGACCACGGTTGCTGAAAAGCATCCGAAACGTCGGGAAAAATAACTTAAACAATATAAATAATAAATCGCGTTTTAATCCTGTATACAGTATACAGGACATATTATCTTATTTTAATTATCAGGTTACAATATAGAACTAATTTGCGGTTGGGAATCGCGAAACCATATATATACCGGTTACCCTACCATTATATTAATGCTCAGACACACATGCATTTACATGAGAATGTATAAATACATGTGTGAGTGATCCTACACAGTCAAGAACAAAAGACGACAACGCACTACTGACTGCTGTCCCGTGGCCGGGGTGATATCCTAGTCTCGTCTTCCTCCGTTGACAAGGTGTATCGGTTCGAAGTCGAGCACGAGCGCTCGCCTCCTTTAATGCCGAAAGGTGTTCTCACCGAAATGCGTGAAGGAGTGGTAGTAGACGATGTCGGGCCAGGTGGAGTTGGGCGTGACCAGCAGCTCGGCGGCCGGCCCGGCGTCGCAGCGCCAGCGCAGCGAGCGGTTGAACGCGCGGAACGAGTCGTAGAGCGCGTCCCGGCGCGCGTCCGCCGCCGCCTCCCGCTCGCCCAGGCACAGCGCGCCCGCCGCCGTCGGGCTCAGCCGGCCGCGCCGCGTGACCCGCGCGCCGGCCAGCACGCGCACGCGCCGCTGCGCCGCGTCGCCGAGCCGCTCCAGCCCACCGTGCGGCTCGGCCGTCAGTACCAGCGGGTGGTACTCGCCGGCCGAGTGCGGGTCGGCGCCACTGTGCACGCGGAACGTGTACGCGAGCCCGCGCCGCAGCTGCAGCTCCGGCGCCAGCTGCCCGTTCACGAACAGCGCGAACTGCGGCGCCGCGACCGCCCCGCGCCCCGCCGGGCCCCCGCGGCCCGCCAGCCCGCGCGCGCCGCCCGCCGGGCCCACGCGCACGTCGAACACGCGCAGCGCCGGGTCGAACAGCTCGGCGCGCTCCCAAGCTCGAACGTCGCGCCGTCCCTCCACGGTGAAGGGCACGCAGTCGGTCTGCGGGGAGAGCTGGTGGTCGGCGGCGGGGCGCAGGCGGTGGTAGGCGGGCTCGCGCAGGTGGTCGAGCGGCCCGACGGCCCACACGACGAACACGGCGCGGTCGGTGCTCCACTCGCGGTCCATCTCCTCGGCGGGCTGCAGCTGGCGGCGGTAGGTGACGATCGTGAGGCCCGCCTCGCGCGACGCGCTGAACACCTGGTTGGAGTCCACGCCGCCCACGCGGTCGTCCCGGCACACGCCGCGCCACGCGCCCAGCACCTGCACGCACTGCACACACACCCGCACGCGTTACTAGCGCCTCGCTACAGCCCACGCACACACACCACACACCCCACACACGCAGTCAGCACACTCACGGGCGCCAGTTCGGTAATGTTGTAGTCGGAGGCGTGGCCGCGCTGCAGCGCCGGGTCCCAGCTGGCCACGGCCACGTCCGCGCCGAGCATCTGCGAGCGCGTGCTGGAGCCGGAGATGCCGAACGCAATGTACTCGTCCACACCGATCTGCGCACGAGCAACACGACCGCTGTACACTTCCTCCTCACAACACAACTCGGTTAAACAGCAACAGCAAGAGGCAGATTAGTAGATTGTTTAACAAGGGAGCAAACTATATTTAAGGCGAGAGTGTTTTTTGAATCCATAGTGGAGCGAGGGATTCCTGAGCGCAACGAGGGATTCAATGTACGTAATGTGTCGGTCAGGACTCGAGTTTAAAATAGTGTTGCTCCCGGGGTGAACTCTCTACTTTTAAATCTATGAGAAAATAAGTAAGTGCAAGTCGTGATTCGTGAAGTAGAATTACGTTTACTTATTGACGTATTACAGTTAGGAACAATAAGAAATCGAAATAATTAGATGCTAATGTTTATAATTGAATATCAAAATCCAAGACTATGTTGACGATAAAGATGTATGGCGCTAATTCATCTCTGCATGTGCGCCTTCCCTGGCAACTTGCGTTGTGCAAGTGTGTGTATCCCATTTTACACTAATAGTAAAAACTCAATTTTCTTTTGCATTGTATAGAATCTCTGTATACCTTGCATTATATAAACTTCTCAGCCGATTATTACTATTGTAATCGAGTCTTTGTAAGCTAAACCATTGTTGAAAAGAGTGTCCATGGAGTTTCTTGCCGGTTCTTCTCCATGAGACCCACTTTTTGGAACCGTGCAATTAGACGTTTCATAAGAGCCTGCAAAGGCCTATTTGAAATAAAAAACTTTTGATTTTTATAATAATTATGAAAAATCTTAAATCCGAATTTGAACAACCAATGATAAAAGAAATAATGCGTTTCGCACATTTACACTTTTACAGAAACTTTTTTTTTCCACGCGCGGATTTTTTTTTGACAGCCAGTAACGTTTTCGTACAATGTGCGAGATCGATCTCTTTGGTAATTGAAATATTTTTGCTATAATATTCACTTTCCAAATTCAAATCACTTCTAATCAATAGGGATTAAAAAATAAAAAGCTATTTTGCTCCCTGTTTGCAGAGAACCAACTAGCTCTTTTTGAAAAGATGGGACATATAAATGCATGTAACTAGGTAATTGTAAAAAAGTAAGATATGGTAAAGTCACTTGACATTCTGAATTTAATAAAGTAAGTAGAAAGTTGAACCATTCCGGCCAGCTGTATGGTGATCTGGTTCCCGAAGACCTCCCAGGAGACCTGCAGGTCGCGGTGCAGCTGCTCACACTGCGGCAGCTGGGACCTGGGGGCGCCACGCGGGTACAACTATAGTATTGTATATTCATATATGTAGGTATGTGTATCATATTATGGACTATACGAGTATATTCTACCCGTATAATATGTAAATAATAAAATATGATATGGAAACTTAGGCCTTTAAACTCGACCAAGCTTTTTAGTTCGAAAGAAAATCGCGTTTTATATAATAAGTGACATACACGTAGGTGTGCAGCTTGAGTATGGCCGGCGGCACGTTGAGCGCGTCCGGCACGAGCACCGTCGCGAGCGCCGTCTTGTTGGCGCGGTGCCACAGCGCCACCCAGTCCACCTCGAACGCGGTGCGCCCGCCCGGCAGCCGCAGCCGCACGTCCTCGCCCGCGTACGAGCGCAGCGGCTCCAGGCTGCGGACACACGCTCGTCAGCCGCGGCGCTCACACTGCAGTAACATTACGGCCGTGTGTACTCACTATCCGTCCTCGTCGGGGATGATGGTGCCGCGCGAGGACGGCTGCGGGCCCACGCCGGTCCAGAAGTACACTTCCTCGCCGCTCGACTCGAAGCGGAACTCGGGGATACTGGAACGGATGAGACACCATAAATAAATATAAACATCTCATGCAAAGGGGTAAACTGGGAGGATGGAGGATTTACTCACAGCAGCGTGGAGGCATCTAGGAACTGCACGGGCTTACTGGAGACGCGCGCCCCGGGCGCGGGCGTGAGCGGCGTGAGGGCCCGGGGCGAGGGCGACTCGAACTCATCGGGGACGGTGACGTCGCCGAAAGCGTTCTGCGAGGCGAGGTCGTACACCGCGAACCACCGCAGCCGCGACACGCGCTTGCCGTCCGGCAGCCGCAGGCGCACCTCCTCGTTGTTGTAGCGCTCCAAGATGTTCGTTCTGACCGACACATTACGTTACCAGAAAAAAAAAAACTTTCAAATTAATAATAGCAATTTATCTCCAATTTTAGAAATTCCGACAAGAAATAGTACCTAATACGATTTTATTATATTATAATATTTTACTCACTTGCCATGTTGGTCTGGTACAATGAAGCCGAGCGGTCCGGGTCGCCCGGAGTCTCCGGCCCAGAAGAACGTGTCGTCTCCCGTCCCGTCATAGTTGAAGTCTACCAACAGCAGAGTCCAGTCGTCCACTGCATAAACATCTCCGGATACCTAGTTAGAGGAGAAACAAAACAGATGAAAAGCAATAACATTGTACAATTACTAATGTACTGCCACTGACCTACTAGCACAACCGCTGTCAAAATATTTATAAACGTGTATGAAGTAGAAAAAAATTAAGACCTTTAAAATATATATTATATAAATAAAATTCAAATTGAGAAACCAGTTGTAGCTTTACAAAGGTCATATTATATGTTACTTATTGAAAAAAATGTATAAAGTAAATAAAATATTATGGTCAGATAGAAAGGCTTGACTCACATCGGGCCTCGATCAAGACTTGTAAGTTAAGTACCACTTAAGTAAGTTACCTGATGATGGTAGGAATTAAGTTTCCCGATGTGTTTCCCTCTGTAGGGCCCTTGATCATCTTGCGACGAACAATCTGAAATTTTAAATAGAAATATTAACACAGGCACAAACTTCAAAGAGAAAGTAACTTAAGTCAACGAAATACTGATATACCTCGAGCAACAAACACTATAAAAATAAAGAATATTCTAAACATATTATTAGGTTTACGTCGCTGGACAATCGCTTTTATTATGTTTGAGCACTTTTATCATAGTTTTAAAGTTTTTATTATTTAGAAACACGTTAACTTCCGGTTCTGTGCTCAACTTAATATGTCAGTGACAGTGAGCCGACTCCCGCTTACTGATTACCGCGCGCCTCACGCGTGACGTCCGCGCGTCTGACTGGTCGCTGCGGCCGCGCAACCTCCAACAGCCAATCACACTCGGGCCACTTTCACTTTTATTATTTCTTTATCATTGAGAACATAACGAAGGCTGTATTATTCCAGTTGCCAGCTTGATCACTTTACCTTTTATTGTTAACTTATGTTATAATATTTAGGTAGGAGCTTAATAATTAAGGGTAGACTTTAAAAAACTATAATAAAGTTAGATAAATAAACTTGAAATGCTGCTTATACTTTGCTAAAGACTCCGGTCTTTAGTCGTTTTATAATAGCATGAAGTATCACTGTAAAGTCAGTCTCAAGCTAATGTGTCTTTATCTGTTATAATAAAGACTTTTTAATTTTTTTATAGTCACCGGTTATATCTACTATTAGGATCTTATTAATACTCCGGTGAGTTTGGCGGTCAGTAAACAACTGATTGCAAATTTGCAACTGTTGTTTATACATAGCCATGTGGTGGTTATAAGATGATCAAGTTTTTTAATATATAGGTCGGGTATAGTCCGAGGAATGATTCTGCAAAATGAGTGACCTGGTGATAGATGCCACTTTCGAGAATCTGGTCCAGTCACCGAATACTGATTGTATAACTGTTAATAATTAGTTACTAACTAGGATAATCATAAGTACATAATTACATAATAAATCTGTTAATTAGGTACTACTTAATAAGGTACACTTAATATGATTTTAAAGGTATACTTAATGTTACTTAAAGTGAACGTGTTTTACTGGAAAAAGTATTTAAAGAAAAATAATTTATAAATATACATAGTTCAAAGTTTGCCGATTTTAGATAGATTTATTCACAGCAAACACACGCGTACACAAAATTGACTTTGGACAAACTTATGTTCAAATTGCCCTTATTACAAGCGACTTAGGACAAGCGACTCTACAAGACTCTGCTCTACGCGCGGCAAGCTACTCAGCTCAGTTTAGGGAGCTTTCCCTCTAACAATGATTTTCAGTTGCTTCCTGACTGTCACTCTGAGACATGTGAATTTTATCTGCATAAAAAAGCAAAACAAAAATATAAGAAACAAATTACCTAGTACTTAATAGTACGTAATTGCCTAGTACTAATTAATATAATAATTTATAGATATTTATTATAATAATATATACTCGCGTTAATAAAAGACAATACTTTTATTAACGCGAGTATCACACATTACAATAAAATACTGTATACCGGATTAAATCGCGATTTAATCCGGTATACAGTATTTTATTTAAATATTTATTATAATTTTTTTGGGAGTGTCCAGTCAACTGAAGGAAAGTGATAACTGGGGCCCCCAGGATATTAGGACTTGTAGGTAATTCTGTAAGAAATGAGTAGGATCTTTTTTTAAAGGTCCCTAATTCGTATCGGTTCGGAAATACCACTGGCGACAACTGGTTTCACAGAGTAAGTGTCCAAGGTAGAAAACACACGGTTGAGAATTTCTAAGCATAAGAGGTGATAAGGATAAAATTTGGAGTTCAATCACGATGTCCGATGGTGGAATTCAGCGGCAGAAATTAGCCGAACAATTCCTCAGGACTCTCTCCGTGATATACCTATACGCAATACAGAAAGATAGAATCGATCGGAGAGAGCCTGGTCATCGAAGATTGGAGGCGATGGGCCGGCAGGAAATATTGTTTTGCCTTATTAAGGACACCAAGCTTCTTTGAGGCTAATTTAGCCTTCCCTTCCAAGTGACCACGAAACTGAACGTCGCTCGATATGTCAACGCCAAGGATTCCAATACTGGCTGAGGCAGTCAGGGAAGTGTTCTCAAAACGAGGAGATACGACAAAGGGTGACTATTTAGTGGTAAACGCGCAAACTTGTGTCTTCTTGAGGTTAAATTGGACTAAATTTAGTTGGCCCCACTCCGAGACTTTGGCTAATAAAGACTCGACTTCAGACACAAATTTGTTTCGGAACTCGGCATCTACAGTGCTGTCATCCGCATAGCGGTGAATGCCGCTGATTTGCTGCATATCATTGATATGCAGAAGAAACAGATAGCACACAGCCTTGTGGAACACCAGCATTGACAGATTTAGTGTCCGAGCATGCACCGTCGACAACGACCTTGATGCTCCGATCTGCCAGATAACTGGTGATCCAGTTGCACAATTTCTCGGGAAGCCCATAGGAAGGGAGCTTCGAAAGAAGTGCCTTGTGCCACACTCGATCAAAGGCTTTCGCTATGTCCTAGCTAGCTAACTAGCCGCCAACGCCTCCCCCTTGCTCTCAACTGCCTCCGCCCATCGATGAGTCAGGTAAACTAGTAGATCACCAGCTGAGTGGCCTCGACGGAAAACGTACTGTCGGTCACTAATCAGTTGGTGCTCCTCCAGATATCGTTTGACTGCGATAGGTAGACAATTGCTACAGATTAAAGTCTCTAATAATATAAATGCACGTAAGTAGTTAACAGAATGAATATTGAATAGTCACGTGAATACAATAATAATCATATTATTGTGAGAGTCCGCACAGAGACGCGTTAATTATTAAAAGCGACGCCAAAATAAATGAAATTGTCAACTTTGTTTCCGCGCGCTAATGCTATTTAAAAACAAAAGGCGTTATTAAACCTATTTACCTCTTAGCGCTGTCGAGTAATTTCAGTTCAAGGGAAGAGAGTGTTGTATTTATTAGGCCCTTACTTATGGAATTGGCGTTTTTTATATGAAAAAAGCAAAAATATTTTTTTTCTAACATTTTTTTTAGTAAATCAATCAAAGTATGTACCATTGTTATCTATGCACTTTTGCCCTTTTATAGGGAGTTAAATTGATTCCTTTGCTGTAAAAATTGCGGTAACGAGAATCAATAAAGTCTTTGAAGGCGTTTTGGACTGCCTCATCTGAATTGAATTTTTTGTCTTGAAACAGCAGTTGACCAATCTCGGTTATTTAACGGCTAGCTTTTCTATTATGGTTTTCAATTGTTGGCAATACAGATCTTCCGTAATCGTCTGACCAGGTCTTATGAAGTCGTAGTGGATAACACCAATGCTGGTCCACCAGACACTAACTAGTACCTTTTTTTGAGTCAACTTTCGCTTGGGGTACGATTTGAAGCTGTTTCTGCAGCGCTGGTGCCACGGTGGAACTCGTATTCGAAAATAATTATAGTATAAGTTTTACATATTGTGCACAGAACGATATCAAAGCAAAGTTAAATGGCGCAAAAACAAATGAATTATCACATTCTGAACACAAATAGACAAGCTTTAAATTGATGTAAAAATTTTGAATTTGAAATTCCTAACCAAACACCGGATTTTTGAGATCAAAGTGGCCAATTAGATAAAAGGCCAATTTCATAGGTAAGGACCTTATATAATATGCCCAAGTGTAGGACTAATTCTAAAATAATAATATTATATCGGTCAAAAGTCACCATTCGTCGTATCTCCTCATTTCGAGAGCACTCCCCTGACTGCCGCAGCTAGTATTGGAATACTTAGTGTAGACGTATCGAGCGACGTTCAGTTTCGGGGTCATCTGGAAGGGAAAGCCAAATTGAAATTTAATTTTAAAAAGCTTGGTGTGCTCAATAAGGCGAAGCAATACTTCATGCCGGCCCATCGCCTGAAACTTTATAAGGTGCAAATTCGGCCACACATGGAGTATTGTTCTCACCTTTGGGCGGGGGCTCCCCAGTCTTTCCATTTCAATGGAAGATGTCAAGATTAGAGTGTAGACCCCTGATATTACAGTAGTTTACGATGAGGGCGTCAGGGGGTGCCGAAAATGCAATGCTCTTGCCCCGAGTAGATTTAAGCGCGGATTTGCCCTCCCCAGAATACGAAGGGCTGCCTGGGCATCCACGTCCAGGTGGTATACAGGGTCCTGGGCATGGACGTCCAGAGGGGGATTCTCCACATCCCATGGTACCCCCCTGGGGTAGTCTAACCTCAATCTGCGCTGCCATAATTTCCTACCCAGGTTTGGGCTTCCGGGATTCTCACAAACCGTACGAAACGCAACAGCATTGCTGTTACTTCACGCCGGTCTCCAGTGAGAGAGTGGTATTTCCCCGGACGTGCCGGCCCATTCGGCTGTAACCAAAGGTTACAGCGTGGCACTACCACTCACCAGTTTTTGGTCCACGCCAGCTAAAGCCGGTACCCCCCATATCTGGAGGGCATTCCCCAATCCGCCACCCGGGGACGCGCCCGATGGGAGCTCTGGCAACTCACACACGGGAAACATCACTAAATCACTTACTTATTCTGGTTGATAGTGCAACCAGAATAAATAAATGATTTAGTTTGTAACTCTAGCATGTTTTTTTTATAAAAAAGACAGGCTTTTGACTACTATCCCACGTGATGGAAGAGGGGATGTGTTAAGTTGAAGCATCCATTTAGAAGACACCTATTCACTCGTGTATTAAAAATATCCTAATTATACCGATCAAGGAAGATCTCTGGGAGATAGTTCTACTCCATTCCAAGACGTTAAGAAACTGGGTGCAAGCAATTGCCACACTTTGGCTTAAATCAATCGATATTGTGTTTCGGAAACAAGGGGTCAGTTCTGTTTATTTATAAACACTCGCACATCATCAACTGCAAGCGGCCAGTTTTGCCTGCCGAAGTCAGTTTGCGCGTCGCCCGTTCACCCCGCCCGGCGGCAAGCGCGGCCCGCGGTCCGCGCCAGTCGAGCAGTGTCTCTGCGCGCGCGCACCGGGCGCCTCGTTACACGCTACAGTCACACCGCGCGCGTACACTCGCTCACTTGCGAACACACTCGTCACTATGTTTATTGCGGCGACGATTGCGCTGCTCTTCGCTATCGGTAAGTTCATACAAAATTCATTAAATATAGGAATTCAAAAGGTAATATATTAAAAATGCATATAATTCATAAATCAGTACAAAAATATGTAGATCGACAGCACATCTCTGATCTGCGGTTGAGACATCACCTACTATCGAGTCACGCTCGAGTCTGTCGATATGTGACACAAAAAATCGGTATCGAATAATATTGAGAACATGTTTTACTACAATATACAACTTACAAAGCTACTTAACGCTTAAATCTAACAGTCTGTAGGATAAACATTCTCTTAATTTGATCGCTCTAGAATCCAAACTCTACGCAATACAGTGTTTACCTACTAATTAACTGCTAACTTGTAATTGATCACTGCGTGGATTCTTTAAAGTTTTTGTTATTTTTTCCTTAATTTCATTTGATACCAGTGCAGTAAGCTATGTGGCGAATGGCGATGCACCTTACAATATATCCTTGTCCCAAACACTTCTTCATTCTAGTTTCACATTGGCTTTATTTAGATGGTGTCCTATATAATGTCAGTAGTCTGAAGTATTTTTTATAATATTGTCTTTTATTAACGCGAGTATCACACATTTAAATAAAATACTGTGTACCGGATTAAAACGCGATTTATTATTTATATTGTTTAAATTATTTATCCCGACGTTTCGGATGCTTTACAGCAACCGTGGTCGCGGGGAGACAGAAAGATGACAGTTGTCTGGTATTTGAAATGTCACAAAGTTGCCATATTTAATTCAATTAAATTCAAAAATAATCTATTAATTTAGGTAACACAATGTACACATATGAACGTAAATGAAAAATAATACATATTAAATTACTAATATTACTAATATTAAATGCTTCTAATTTTACATTTACTACCAGTTCACAAATCAAGGGCGTAGAGCGGTCGAGAAGAACTGGCAAGAAACTCGCCGCCACTCTTTTTAATCGCCAAGTTTTTGTTTTACAAATGTATTGTTTTACAATCTTTACATATTAACGCCATCTATTCCTACGGAGTTGATATTTACTGTAATTTTCTATATTATGACAATATTGACTAACGAATAACAAATCAAACATACTAAAAAACAAGAGGACACCGTTGATAATTGTGGTCCATCTATTAATAATCCCTTCAAACTATCATTACAAAATCTTATCAAGCATTTTTTCGATGCCCTCGAATTAGTTGTAGTAATCAACAAAGTTTATAGTTTACGCTGTCCATTTTTAAACCTTTTAAGAATGATGACTGATGAGAATGATTTTAAATGTCTTGTAAATTTATAAAAATATAGGTTTGATATTGCGACTACAGAAAATAAATGAAAACAGATGTTATATTTTGAAAAGAGTAAAACACAAAGTATGTTGGGCACCAAACTCGTTAGTTAATAATATACTTGGTGGTATCCTTCACAAATTAAACAAGAATTAACTTCAAATAGGAAACAGCAGTGTAATTCGTTATATCGTAGGTATTCGCTCTATTTAGTAGTATAGACTGTAAGTGAATAGACTAGAAGTGTTTGTGGTGAACAGATGTGATGTTAGTGAGTCGGAGTGGTCAGTTAGAACGCTCGGCACGTACGAGGTACGACTTTCTTGAGTAAGGCCAAGCTCACACGATGTCCTTTTTGTTTGTTCTTCTTTCACACTAAAAGAGAACTTCGGGTTAGTTTATTTATTGCAAAAGGAATATTCAGAGGTTGAGGAGTGACATGTGCAGGTTATTTGTTCATCCAGGCGACACCGCGGATACAAACAGTAGTATAGAATAGAATAGTAAAGCATTTATTTATTAAGTTACAAACCAAACCAAAGGTTAAATAAAAATAAATGTATAGTGGTAGAAATAAATATATAAATAAAGCGTGTAAAAATGTCAGCAGGGTTTAAGTTTTAAAGAGTAAACTAGCTCAGCATTTTTTCAACGCTGTTTTTATTATATTAGATTAAAGAGTTCACACGACGCGTCCCAAAAGCAGTCGGTCGTGTGAACACACCGCTACCGTCCGGAGAGGCGGCCTGCGCGCGCGCACGCGATATTAACCTGGATGTTGTACGCAATCTCTCGGCAACGCTTGTACAGTTACGACGAAAGTTGACCCGCTGCCCTCTAAATAGACATCAAGTTGCCGACTAAATGTCCGTCCCAATAACAAACCTATCAAACGGTAAATTGTAACGTTCTACACATAATATACCTGATATTGATGCGAAGAACAGCGGAATTAGGAAAAGGAAATTTCCTCAACTGTTTAAATTATTCAATTTTCATTGCCAATATTCTGCGGATTAAAGCAAATCTTAATTATGTTTGCGAGTGAATTTTTTTTGCTAAACTGGAACTTTTAATTTCTCTAATTAATTTGTGAAACAAACTTCCCGATTTCTTTCGTAATTAACAGTAACAAAATGTACTGATTTTCTCCACTTGATAGGTTGTTGTGTATAAATATATATATATGAATTGATTTAGATATTATATTTTCTCGAAGAACAATTAAACAAAGCGTTGATTGACAATAGTGAAATCTCTCCGTTGCGTCAGTAATCCTACTGATAGTGGCAAGTTCTCATGAGAAAGTTAACAAAACACTTTTAAGTGTAGAAAAACATACTTTCGATTCATTTAATAGTTTATCGTGTATGAAAATGTCGACCTGTAGAGATGAATATACTCGTAGATATACTGATACTGATCAACCTTCCTCCTTCGTAATTAGATAGAGCATCACTAAATGTTTATCTCGCAATAATGTGAAATATTGAAAGTAATAGTAAGTAAAACTTGTAAGTACAGACGCGAAGGACACCCATCATCTTATAGGTACAATATGTTTTAAATTTGGTTTTAAACAGAGTAACCATCGAGTTTATTGCCAGCTCTTCTCGACAAACTCAGACGAACGGCAGACGAAACATTCCGAACCGGCGCGGTTATAGCTTAACTAAATTGACGATTTATAAATACTTGTAAAAGTTTGTTTGAATAAAGAAAATGAAAAATGACCATTATTACACAATGGTGAAGATGTGTGAAGAGGTGCGATTAACTAAGTAAATATTCGTTCGATAAGGGAGAGTCTTTAAAGATTTTCGATGTCACGTCCGATGTTGTTGGAGGGAAGACTCACTTTCCTCGAAAATAAAATAGATTGATAGTTTTTTCACGTAGTTTTGATCCTCTAAATAACCACAAATAGAGGCATATATTTAATACGTATATAGCTAATATTACGGAGGTCTCTTCTCTCTAGCGGTGCACCGAGGGAGCACCTGCGTTGTTACCTAACTTCGCGCAGCCTCTAAGTGCGCCTCGCGATCGACGAAACTTTTGTTTTGCATCAATTAACAATTATACTGTGCAATAGGTCAGCTTGAGTGGAACACACATGTTGTGATGATGAACATCATTGTGGACGCGCGAAACAGCGCCGGGTTTACAGTAATGAGGTCGAGTAGCATAAAATAATGTCTTTGTTATCGTATAAAGAAGTACTTTTTCAGCTTTAAATAAAAACAAATAATATGTTTGTGATGAGAGCGATTCCATTGTAAGCACAAGAGTGGCTCACACTGAGCGCAGTGGCGGATTACACATTTCTAAGGTATATGCTGTTAATTATTATTAATTTTGGCGGCCTCGTCTCTACAACTGTTAGTTTCTTTTATTATATTATATAGAGGCCAATTATGTACTGGTTTGGGGCGGCGATCTGGGTGTTTTGCTACAGCATATAGAAGTTTACTGTACCGTTGAATGAAACTTCTCTATGTAAGACAACCTCACTCAGCCTGCTGGTAAATCGACCACTGACTGAGGGACTGAACGATTGGGAACAGTGAATGACGTTATTGCAATTCATTTGCTTATCTTTCTACATTTCGTAGATCATAAAATATTATCTTGCTCCAGCTATCTGATGTGTTACGTAGACAAGCACCTATTACGTTCGCTTTGATTTGACCACGGCTTCGCTTGCGTGAAAATTTGGAATTTTCTCTTGATAAAAGTTATCCTCCCACTCTTATGCCCTCTAAACTATATTCTTAAAACATGCCAGTCCATTGTTCAGTTTGTATATGCAAGAAGGTTAAACTGATACCTTTTCAGGTATAGATATAGTGTGGGCGTCAGGTGCTGAGTTGTTGTGAATCGATTGTTAGTGTAACGATATGTTGTTTATTATCAAAACAATTACATTGTTACTGTGATCAGAGTATTTCTACATTTAAAACAATGCGATAAAATATCCGATGCGAGTTGAAGCTTATTATTTGTTATCACTTTATAGCTAAATGTCGACTTATGCTAATCGGGGGTCAGCGGTCTAAGTCATAAGCTTTGTATTGAAACGTAATTATAAAGGGCAAGAACGATAGCTGATAGTCAGTAATGAGGTATTTAAAACATTAAAACAGTGTGTACGGGCCAGCAGTGTACGCCGCTAACGTCTTTATGTAGAGATTTCACTTTGATTTCAGTCCGGGCCCTGGCAGCTCGGTGTAGGCGCATCGTTAACATTTCATATTATAAATTTCAAATAAAACAATTATCAAGTCTTATCATTATCATCAAAGACGCTGTAGGTCTCAGTCCATACACAATGCATTTGAAATTCTCTTAATGTTGACTCACGTCCAATATTATGGTATATTTGGTCCTTACAAAGCCGAGATAAAAACAAAAAAATCCCATTACTATAAAACGATCACTAACTGCAACCTTTCTGCTGTTGCGGATGTCTGTGGGCCGTGGTGATCACATACCATCAGGTGAGCCATCTACCTACCCGTTTATCCCTTATTCTATATTTAAAAAATAATAACATTTGTCAGTCCAAATATGTCATATACAAGTGTCTTAGATAAGCGTTACATTTTCGAAATACTAGTAAACACATAGGTGATTTTATATCATCATCATCTGTCTCATCACCCGCTGCGTCGTGTACACTGCGCCGGCGCCGGTCCGGTCGCGCGATGCGCCGGCGCCAACATTACTCGTAGTTCACTTTTTGTTCGTCTCTACGTATACCAAACCCTCCCCTCCCGCCTCCCGCCCCCCGCAACTCCAGCCGGTCTCCCCTCAGCTCACCAGCAGACCGATGTCAAACTAGATGAGTGATGCCGTAAAATGTTGTATTCCCTGCGAATGGTTGCGAATGGTATTATCACGTTCCTCACCGCGAGCGGCGGCACATCGAGGTCAATCGTTTGCGAGATTCAACCATTAGCCTCATTTTATGCACTTTAATGACAAACCGATAATTTTACTGGCGAATATTGGTATTTGGCTGCGCTGTTTCACAGTGGATTACAGGAATTAATTTTAAATGATAGATTGGTGTTCACAATAGCCATTTTAATTCCAATATTTGTTTCGGTTATCGTGAATATTATTTTCGTTGCAACATTCGTCATTCGTCTGCTAAATCTCATCGGATGGATTAAGCAATAAAATATTAATTTAGTTTGGTTGTAAGAAGTGAGTCGTGTGGTGTTACCAACCGTACCCAGCCCCTGTGTGCCGCACTCGCTCGCCGCCGCAACAGTTACACTGGCAGCGTTCCGGTCCGCCCGACCGAGACAACTCGCCCGCTATATCACTGTACCACTACACACGAGAACATCTTAATCGCATTGCATCGCTAAGACAAATGCTTGCTGCGATGTTATCCCTGGCTGTTACGTGAGCTGCGTCGACAGATTACATCCGTGTGTCATACTTTATGATTTTTAATTTTGATGAGTGATAGACGTCTTTGTTACATGGTTTTTCCTCTGGTTAGGTCTTGTTGCTGTTGAGAAACCATCTCTGAAATAAAACAAACTTAAAACCCTCATTATATCTAAGGTATAGGATAATTTTAACTGTCTTAACGCAAAACCTATAGTCTTAATAGAGATAACTTTGGAGAACTTATGAAAGTAACATACTCGTATACTTAGCCCGAAACGGGATTCGTTACGTGGCGTGGGTCAAAATTGTTCAATATAATTTGTAAAAAAGTTAAGAATAGATATGAGATTCTTTAATCGGTCACACTATGCAGTGTGTCGGCGTACATCGCTGGCTGACTGCGGACAGCTCCTCGAGCGGGCCCGGCGGCCAGCAGTGTATGATGCATTCCTCGGAGCCACTCGGCGAGGAGACAACGGTACTCCGAACGGTGCAATCCACACGTCTTGATTATAATATGTACTTGTTTTCAAACATAAGAAACATAATATACGTAGTTTAGATTTTTGGTCAGCTTATTTATATGACATAAAAAAGCTATAATTATATAATACAGAATTATACCCGACTTGATGCATACATACGATCTATTAGTTTATTATGATGTCTCGACAAACGTACAAATGACTGACAAAAATTAATAAAAATATAGAAAAAAACTGCTACATATATCATTATAATCTGCCAAGCTATTAACTAAATATTCTGAAAATGTACATTCTCACAGTAGCTTAAAGTATCTACGATAAATTCATTAGGTAATAGTAGATTATTTTATATTTTCATTCGCGTTTCGGATCAACACACGATTTGGTATCGTATATAGACGTGGGCCGCAGCGGAGCGGACACAGCGGAGCGGAGGCAGCGGAGCGGAGACCGCGCGCGTCCGCGAGAGCTTTAATGTGTTTTAAATGACGCCTCCATAGCTCAGTTTTGGTGCTTAAATATTACGAGATATCATCAGTTTTATACTTAATGTATTTTTGATACTATTTTGTATCTTTGACCACGAACTCGACGCGACTCGAACGAATGCTTCACTCCATACAAAGTTGAAGAAAAAAAATAGACATAGAGAGTAGTTTAGTTTGGCTGTCGTCGTTCAGTAGTTCACATTAGTGAGACGCAAGAAATTCAGTTCAAAAGGGCGCAGTGTAATTGCGGCCGGAGCGAAGTCGGTCGCCGCGCAGGTATGCCCTTTGTGACGTAATGAGCTCCTTTGTGACCGCCGCCCTACGCCGCTCTACGCCGCCCTACACCACCCTACACCACCCTACGCTGCCTGAATTACTTACTTCAAATACTTACCCTTTAATTCATTCACGCTAATATTCCACTCATCGCGTTGTTTTATATGGCATTGACTGATCTAAATTGTGTATCTGTGTCGCCACAGGCGATGTAAATGGCCGTTATTTAGTTTCTTATCTGAAATGTTAGCCGCAGCCTATTTATACACACACACAGTCGAGCTCGTCATGTTTATATTGTACTTATTTATTTTTATTTATTTTAAACTCTTTATTGCACAAAAAAAAAAGTAGTGTACAAAAGGCGAACTTAATGCCTAAAGGCATTTTCTGCCAGTTAACCTTGGCTTTGTGGAGAGGTGTGTAGGCAGTGCAATAGTAAATAAAAGAAGAAAATGGAAGAAAATTAAAAACTATTTTTTTGATAGCGAACTTAGCACAGTAAGTTCGCTATCAAGCATCTGTTAATCGTCTGGAGTCAGGCTAGCGTAGGTCCAGGCCTGAGGCGGTTCCCACGAGCGCGGCGCATAATGGACGTGTCTCAATCGGAGATAGTATTGAGTAAGGAGTCGTGGGAGCCATCAGCGATCACTCACTATTTGCAATCATTGATATTTATGCAACACGTAATACCAAATTACTGTAGATATATTGCACAAAGACCCTGTCATAACGGGCAGAGTACAAAAGAGCTACAATATGTTCTTAAATATTCGATGTTTCAATGCACGGTCGTATTCAAAACGTTGGTGTAGAGACGCGAACATGAACTTGCTTCCAGATGGGAACAATTTATGAATATAAGAAACAATATTTTGTTTCTATAGTGTCTTTAAACTCTTGTAGGTATCGAACCTCGTGAAGCGACCCTTCTAAAACCTTGAAGTCTAATCGTTAAACAAATAAACATGATATTAACTTTCAATTGCTTAGGACGTTTATTTTTTCGATCAAAGGTTAAAAATTGGTTAATCATGTATGTTTTAATTTCGTCAGAATAACTCTTTACAAAGTCTGATTTTTAGAATAGAATAGAATAGAATATAGAACAAAGTCTGATTTCTCATTGAATAGTTAAAAGAGTATGTCCTAGATACCCCAGAGCACACAAAACTACGCCACGCTCCTCAAGCCTCCCCGCAACTAGTAAATAGTGAGAAATAAGTTTCTGGCTTCCATCGCCGTTTCCATTATAAGAGTGCAGTGTAACGAACGATGGAGTTTGCAAAGTTATCCATTTAAAAGTTTACTGAGTCACAGTCGGGAGGAACACGAGCCGCAAAACCTCCGCGCAGCCCGTCGCTCGGTGGCGAATGTGGACGACGAGAGTTGTTAGCAGTTCAGTTGTTTGTACAGAACAATACATGTTATATATTATACTGATTTTAATTACAGGCTATTGAAATATGGCAATCGCAATAAAATGATAACATACCTTGGACTGTAGGATAAGCAAAAATATAAATTAATGTTTCGGATAAAAACGTAGAAGTTTGCTGTCAGTCGCTGAATATTATAATAGATTTGATTTAAGCGGTAATAAACGAGGCGGAGATGAATTCATGTGAGATCATGAAGCAGGTGTTCGGCGGAGTGAGTGAAACTCGATATGTAGCTCGTTAATACACCATCATTACAGTGATCTGTAACGTAGCGCTCCCCGCGGCTCACACCTACCTCGACATCAAACGATATTATTGTATCATTATACTGTGGCGGTCTTGGCTCAGGAAAAGGTAAATTGAAGATTTAAAGTAGAAATTTAAAATTAAAAAATTGTTCCTGGACCGCCTTATGGCTAAGACGCTACAGTAGGGTAGGACCAGTACACGTTTCTCAATACTGTCGGTCGTCTCAGCCAATTATTAATTTAACGAGCGTTTTGCCTCGGGCTTGTGCGCTGGAACGCTCGCCCACGCACCCTGTTATGTGCGTAAAATAGAAAGATTGATCACGCAAAGCGATCACAGGACGGCACCCTCGGCTGGACGATAGTAAGAGAGCGGTGAGTACACGTCGGAAAGGAGGTTGGTATGGGGTTAGGAAAATGAGGGAAACTAGGTACATTGGGAAACTTGGATACTGGGAAACTGGGAGACTGGGAGTATTAAAAGATTCTTGATTCTGAATACGGTCGCTTCTTCAGGGAAAACTGTCTGACTGTTGAACTGACTGTAATTACTACGAGAATATTCGCGGGGTATCTGTTTTCGTTGGTATACCGCGACGAGAACTGCAGAAGGCGTATCGATTTTGCGCTAATTTCGCGCCGATTTTCACTTCGGAAGCGACCTTTTTATTTATTTTCCTTTTTATATATAATAGTTACATATATGTTTCTTACATATTTAGATTGCTCATTGTAAGCCCTTTCGAATGATATATATTATTACCACATATCTGTTACATAGTAAGCAGGAAAAATTATTTACTGACAATTTTACACAGATTTCACTGCTTCTCTATGGTGAATAAAGTCACAAATTATAATTTATTTACAGTAAACATATTTAAATAATTAAAATACTAAGTTTTATAAATATCAAAACGATTTTTACATTTTTAGTGAAATTAAATATGAATTACGTCTTATGCAGTAAAATATCAACTTTAAATATCCAATTACATCTTATGCGATATTTTACGTAAATTAATGACTTTAAATATCAAATTACATCTTATGTAATATTTTACGTAAATTATAATAACTTTAAATATGCGATTATATTACAATTAAATCTTATCTAACATTATTTAAGTAAGTCGCCGACATTCTCCCCCTCGTGCGAAGCACCATCCTCTTGACTCGGCGACTCTGCTGGCACCAGCAGCACGATCCTGGTCGCCGGTCGTCTCAGCACGCCTCCTCTTGTTTGCACGTCGACGATCCTCACTCGTCCATCCGGTCCAGGGTAGGTGTGCAGGATTCGTCCTCGTGGCCAGGTGCAGCGTGGCAGGGAAGAGTCCACGATGAACACGATGTCGTCCTTCTTCAATTTATGTGTGTTTTCGGGTTGTCCGCTGATTCTTCTGGGGAGCAAGGTGGGTAAGTACTCCTTCAACCACCTCCTCCAGAAGTGGTCTGCCAGCCGTTGCGTCGTCTTCCACGTGTCCCGTCCCACGAGCTCTTGATCTGCGAAGCTTCCAAGCCTCGCCGCGCCGCAGGAACGCCCGATGAGGAAGTGGTTTGGAGTGAGCGCTTCTTCTTCTGGGTTGTCAGCTGGATTGGTGATCGGTCGTGAGTTGATCATGTGTTCTGCCTCCAGGAGAAGTGTGTGCAGAACCTCTTCGCGTGGGTGTCGCTCGCGTAGTGTAGCGTCCAGTGCGGTTTTGACTGATCGCACCAGACGCTCCCAGGCGCCACCCATGTTCGGTGCTCCTGGAGGGATAAATTTCCAGAGCACGCCGATCTTCTCCGCCTCCATGATCAGGTCTTCGTTCTTCATGGTGTCGAGAGCTTCCCGTAGTTCCTTGCTGGCCCCCACGAAGTTGGTACCGTTGTCGCTGTAGATTACTTTGGGCATTCCGCGTCTTGATGCGAATCTTCGTAATGCCATCATCATGGAGTCTGTGGAGAGCGTAGGGACTAGCTCGAGGTGAACCGCCCGCGTGGTGAGACATGTGAATAGTGCCCCCCATCGCTTCTCGTTTCTTCTCGCTACCGTGATGATCATGGGTCCGAAGTAATCCACTCCAGTGCAGGTGAAGGGGTGAGCGCCGTGGCGTAGTCGTTCCGCCGGCAGGTCGCCCGTAGGTAGATCCGAAGGCGCGGATTTCTTCACTCTGCATTGTTGACATCGGTGTTGGACTTTTCTAAGTGTCGATCTTAGTCCCACTATCCAGAATCGTTGTCTTATCTCGTTCATGACGGTGGCGTGGTTTCCGTGATTGAACCGTCTGTGGTGGTCTTCAATGACGAGCTCGGCGATGCGGTTTCTTCCGTCCAACACTATCGGTTGTAGATAGTCGCTTGAGACTCCCCTTATGGCGTTAATCCTACCACGTAGTCTCAGTATTCCGTCTTCTAGCTTCACGTCGAGCTTCTTTAGTTTGCTGCTTCTTTCTAAGCTGTTTCCTTTCTGCAAACTCTGTATTTCTTTGCTGAAGCTCTCGTGTTGACTTCTTAGTATCAGCAGTCTTTCCGCTCGTAGCAATATCTCTTCACCGATGGGTTTAAAATATTTCTTCTGTGTAGTGAGACGCTGTTGCCGAATTTCCTCAGGAATTTTCTTGTTGTATGGTTTCCACGGTATATCCTTTTTCTTACAAGCGCTGACTGTGTCTTTTCGTTTACACAACTCTATGAATTGCAAGACGCGTGCCGTTGTTCTTAATAGTTTTCTCCACGTGGAAAATCTCTCTGGAGAGGGCGTCGCGTGTTCTTTACTTGACACATGATGAACCTTTTCTGTGGACTTTTCTTCATCGGTATCTTCTTTCTTGAAGTTTCTTGGAGTCGGCCAATACTCTTCTCTTCTTCGCAAGAAGTCAGGACCCGTGAACCAGCGATGAGACTCGTTAAATTCTCGCGGTAGGTCGCGAGTAGCGTCGTCAGCGGGGTTCTGCGCTGTAGGTACCCAGCGCCACTCTTGGGGTCTTGTCAGTTCTTCAATCTCTGCGAGCCGGTGTGCCACGAACGTCTTGAATGTTCTGGGGTCGGTCTTTATCCATGATAATACCACGCTGGAATCCGTCCAATACGTCTTGAGTGTTGCCTTCAAATCTAGTTCTTTTTCCACGGAGTGTGCCAGTCTGCTGCCGAGGAGCGCTGCTTGCAGTTCGAGACGGGGCATCGACACAGGTTTCAGTGGTGTTACTCTGGCCTTAGCCGCGACGAGGCTGACTTGGTAGTCTCCAGTCTCTTCGTTCCGCGTCCTCCAATACACGGCCGCTGCGTATGCTGTCTCGCTTGCGTCCGTGAAGGTGTGAAGCTCCCCCTCGGTGCTTGAAGGTGCTATGCATCGTTGTAGACGTAGATCTTGCAGTATCTTTTGGTTATCCAGGTATGCCGTCCAGCATTCAAAGTCTTGCTTTTCGATTTCTTCATCCCAGCCTATGCCGCTCTTCCATATCTGTTGAAGTAGTTTCTTCCCTTGAATCAGGATTGGAGAGATGAGGCCCAAGGGATCGAAGGTTGACATGATGGCACTGGTGACTTCTCTCTTCGTGGGTGTCTTGAAGCCTTGAGAAATCTCCTCCGGTGTATTTCTTAGATTGGCGCGGAATCCGACTTCATCTTGGGTGGTGAACCAACGAAGTCCCAGGGTCTTCTCTTCAGATTCAGCCAGGTTGACCTCTGTCTTCTCTGGAGAAGCGCTCTTCATTTCCTTCAGGAGTCCTGGTCGATTCGATGCCCATCCCCTCAGTTCGAAGCCGGCTCTTCGATGAATAGTGTCCACCTGCTTGATTATCTTTTCGCAGTTGTCTGGATCGTGGAAGCTGTGCAAGTAATCATCCATGTAATGATTTCTCTCGATGGCTGCTGCCGCTTCTGGATATTCCTTTTCAAACTCTTGAGCGTTTCTGTTCTTTACGTAGATTGCAGTACAGGGGGAAGACGCTGCGCCGAATATTACTGATGTCATTCGATATTCCTTCGGAGGGGTGTCTCTTCTATCTCCGCGCCACAGGAAGCGGAGACTGTCCCTGTCTTCATCTCGTATCTTCACTTGTAGAAACATCTCCTTGATGTCCGCGGCTACCGCTATGGGTCCTTGTCTGAATCGTAGTAAAACGCCGAACAATGATTGTAGGAGATCGGGTCCGGGTAGTAGTACGTCGTTCAGACATTTCTGGTTAGACTTCGCTGCAGCGTCAAAAACGATTCGAATCTTCTTCTTCAACGGGTGTACGACTGGGAAGTGGGGTAAGTACCACTTGCGATGAGATGAACTCTTCGCCGGTGCTTCTTCTGCATACTTATTGTCGAGAAGGTTCTGTATCTGCCGATTGTATTCAGACTTCAATCGCTGATCTTTATCTATCTTGCGTTCGATGCCTTTTAGTCTTCTTTCGGCTGCAGTGTAACTCTCCGGCATGACTATCTCTTCGTTTTTCCACAGTAGACCAATCTCGAACCGGCCGTCATCTCTTCTTCGGCATGTCTTCTCCAATAGCGCCAGTGCTCTGCCTTCTGCGTCGGTGGATGGTCTTCGTTGTTGAACTCCCATTGACTCGATAGAGAAGTGTTCTTTCACCATCTGATGAATCTGATCTTCGATGACGCTTGTATGTAGACAGGTGTTTATGAAGTGTACTGGTCTCGTGACGTTGGAGTCGGTTCCATGTAGCACCCAACCGAGCTTGGTTCTTGATGCCACTGGTTGTCCTGGCTTGCCTCTTCTTGTTTCCAAAGAGATGATGAAGTCCCAATTGTCTTGACCGATGAGTAATTGGGGCGGCTCTGCTTCGTAGTATAAGACTTCCGAGAGTTTTCGTAAGTGACGGCAGTCTTCAAGTCTCCTTTTATCCAGGTACTGTGGGGTCAGCCGAAGGTTGTCTATCGTGCGGACGTTCTGAAGATTCTTCCTCTTCGTCTGATGTATGCCCTTCACGGTGAGGTTCAGCATCATAGAATCTTCTTTCTCGATATGGTTACCACCTACTGTTTCGATGACCAGTTCTTGTGTGACTCCGGTGGTTCCGATGTGATCTGCGATCGATGAATCCAATAAGGTGACTGTCGACCCTTCATCCATGAGTGCTATTATCTTCTTGGAGCCCTTTGGTCCGTAGACTTCCACTCGAATCATTTTCAACAGAGCGCGTGCCGTATGCGCAATGTTCACAATCGCAACTTCGTTAGTCTTCTCACACGTGGTCTCCTTGTCCACCTCCATTGCAGCATGAGTTGAGTTGGGTTGAGGTGTGACGTGAAGCAGTGGGTGGTGCCATCTTTTACAATGCTTGCATGATCGATGGCGTCCTTGCAGGCACTTGAAACAGACGTGACTTTTCTTTACTGTATTCCATCGCTCTTGCGTTGAAGCTTTCAGGAACGACTGACATTCTGTCAAAGAGTGATCTCCGTCGCACTGCGGGCAGGTCTTCTTCCTCTCCTCGTCGGCGCTGATACTGTGGGTGGCTTGTCTGAGAGGTCTTCTCGTAGTCCCACTGTTCCGGAAAGAGGGTCTGGAGTCTTCCATCGATGCGAAGGCTCCGCACTTGTCGGCTTCTCTATTCAGGAACTCGCTGATGAGGGTCAGATCTGAGAATGAATCTTCTTCCTTGACCGCGGTGTAGTCGTACCATCGAAACTTCAAGATTGAAGGCATCTTGTTGATAATTTGCTTCATTAATTCCGGCGAATGTAAATATTGTTGCTTCTTAAGGCCTTTGATTGCTGCTACGCTGTTGTTTATTTGACTCGCGAATACGCAGATGTCTCGCGGGTCTTCTGATATTCTGGGAAGCGCCTTTACTTTTTCCAACTCCGCAAATACCAGTGCGTCTGGTCTTCCGTATCTTCTGCGGAGAGCGTTGATCACTTCTTGCGGCGAAGCATCCGAGTAAAGTAGACTCTTGATTGATTCTCTCGCGTTCCCTTTGATCGCCTTCCTCAGGCGCGCCATGTTTTGTGTGTCGTTGAACACCGAAGCTGTATCTTCGTATACTACGCGGAAAGCCAGCCACTCGTTGGTATTCCCTTCGAAGATAGGAAGCTCGTATATATACTTCGGCTGCGGCGCGGGGGTTGACTTTGCCGAAAATGAGTCCTTCAACGCGTCCGCCAGCACTCGCACTTCCATCTTCGATGATTCCTTTTCCACATGACAAGTCTGCTTGACTTCCGGTTCAACATCTTGAATCTTTTCTTCTAATACCGAAGATTCAATCCAGTTTCTTACATGAGAATTTCTTTCTTCCGGATTCTCTTCTTCAACGGAGTCAGTGTCCTCGTACTGCGCCATCTCTAATCTGACGCGGGCTAGACGAGCTGCTGCCTGAGCCTGTTCGAACTCCAGGCGAGCCAATTCCTCCCTTGCTTCTAACTCGCGTCTGCGCGCTGACGTATCCGTTGTTCGTGTCGACCTCGCATGCCGGGTTGAACCCGCTGGTACCAGGGTCATTGCGTTTCTTCCTGGTTCCTGGTTGGCAGTGGTCGCGGTGGTGACAGTAGTTCGAGTTTCTCCCGATGTCGTAGTGCTGGTAGCTCCCGATGATGTTTGTTCCGATGTGAAGTCACCGCTTGTCGCTTGGGTAGAGCTTTCTTCACTTTCGTCGTCCGTATGTCTCAATGGTGCGTCCTTTTGCGATCTGGTGACCGGCATCTTCTTCGTACAGGATCCGGCTATTCGAAGGACCAACAACTGTGGCGGTCTTGGCTCAGGAAAAGGTAAATTGAAGATTTAAAGTAGAAATTTAAAATTAAAAAATTGTTCCTGGACCGCCTTATGGCTAAGACGCTACAGTAGGGTAGGACCAGTACACGTTTCTCAATACTGTCGGTCGTCTCAGCCAATTATTAATTTAACGAGCGTTTTGCCTCGGGCTTGTGCGCTGGAACGCTCGCCCACGCACCCTGTTATGTGCGTAAAATAGAAAGATTGATCACGCAAAGCGATCACAGGACGGCACCCTCGGCTGGACGATAGTAAGAGAGCGGTGAGTACACGTCGGAAAGGAGGTTGGTATGGGGTTAGGAAAATGAGGGAAACTAGGTACATTGGGAAACTTGGATACTGGGAAACTGGGAGACTGGGAGTATTAAAAGATTCTTGATTCTGAATACGGTCGCTTCTTCAGGGAAAACTGTCTGACTGTTGAACTGACTGTAATTACTACGAGAATATTCGCGGGGTATCTGTTTTCGTTGGTATACCGCGACGAGAACTGCAGAAGGCGTATCGATTTTGCGCTAATTTCGCGCCGATTTTCACTTCGGAAGCGACCTTTTTATTTATTTTCCTTTTTATATATAATAGTTACATATATGTTTCTTACATATTTAGATTGCTCATTGTAAGCCCTTTCGAATGATATATATTATTACCACATATCTGTTACATAGTAAGCAGGAAAAATTATTTACTGACAATTTTACACAGATTTCACTGCTTCTCTATGGTGAATAAAGTCACAAATTATAATTTATTTACAGTAAACATATTTAAATAATTAAAATACTAAGTTTTATAAATATCAAAACGATTTTTACATTTTTAGTGAAATTAAATATGAATTACGTCTTATGCAGTAAAATATCAACTTTAAATATCCAATTACATCTTATGCGATATTTTACGTAAATTAATGACTTTAAATATCAAATTACATCTTATGTAATATTTTACGTAAATTATAATAACTTTAAATATGCGATTATATTACAATTAAATCTTATCTAACATTATTTAAGTAAGTCGCCGACAATACAGTGTCATTAAATTAATTAATATTCCTCAGAGAATTGCGTAAATCGTAGATGTTGAGCTGTAACTAGTGAATTATTTGAGAAACTACATATACACCGTGTAGATGACTGTTTTCCTAAATGTTGTAATGACTGCATAGTTATATGTAACTGATATATACAATTTTGCGAGCTTTAAGATGCTTATAGTTTAATCAATGACTATTTCGCTTAGAACGGTCTGTGAGTTGTCGGAGCTGAGTTATTCTTAAAGCAATTAACACGAAGGCGAAGGCGCTCACTCAATCGCTCAACGGATCAACCAGCTTATGCATTATGTAATACAGTGAACGCTAGCGCAGTATTCGTCAATTCAAAAATCATAATGGTACCCACAGGCGAGCATTGTTCGCGAATGTTAAGTAATGGCATCGCATTCAAACTGCAAAGTTGATGACATCTCTTAAAGTTGCACATTGCGCGAATTGTGACGCAACCTCACTCATGAGCCGAGCTAATTGTATGAGTGGTTCAGATATTTTATACGTTGAAGGGGGGCGGGGGGTTTCTCAGTAAGACGGAGGGGGGAAGATGCGTAGAAAGTAAGAGCAAGTGGAACGCGATGCTGGACGCAATGTGGCGGTCACAAGAGATGGCTTATTGCAGCTCGTCTAGGAATATTAAGTCAGGATGTAGCGCCAAGTACGCCTTTGATGGAATAATTCAGTTTTGGTTCTAGAGTTAACTAGTTTTTATCGATGTTTTACTTCAATTGCCCATTGCAATCATGAATTAATTAACAATGGATGACGAGATAAATGATTTCTTATTACAATCTGGATCCGATGATGATGGGAATTCGGGCATAAAAACTTATTAGAAAATGAAATGAAAATGTTGAATCTAAAATACCACGTACGAGTATATGAGCTGGAAGAGAGTTTTAATTGGAGTGGTTGGGCGTTCGGTGCTCTCACAGGGCAAACAAAACTTTTCCGAACTCACATTGTACCTTTAAAATGCCAAAGAGCCATTTCCACGTGAAGTTGGATCATTAATATTTATCAAACAAATAAGTCTATAGTTTATTACGTATTTCGATGACAACGGCGAGTTCCAAACTCGTGCGAGTAATGACGGACAAACTAACAGAATACTCTCACGAACAAGTTGTATCGATCAATCAGAGAGTAAAAGTGAAAGTCTACTTTAAGATCACATCGCAGAGAAAACCGAATGTTAGCATCGCGGACTGGGGGGAAGCGGGGAAGGGAGGAGGGGGCGGGGTGAGAGACTAATCACTTCGCTATTTTAATTATTATTGGATTAAGTCAAATTTTGCGTTTTGAAATGAAATTGAGCCGTGAATTGTAATTTTGATTTTGCTACACAAAGTGTTCTTTTATTACTTTTAAAATAACACACTGCTTCTGCAAGATGTGCCTCGATTAGAAAATACAGAAATATGAGAGAAATTAAAGAGATTACTCACTAAATTGAAGAGTCAATATATTAATTAATCATGCAGCGACATCATTGTGTGTGAGTGAGACTACCGCCACTACCCGTCCTGCTCACCGCTGACAGTTTAAATAGCTGCCGATATTAATGGTTCTTTGTGAATAGTAAATTAGAGAAAATTAATTATGCTCTTAGCTACGGCATATTCTTATTGAGTATAACTTATTATAATTATTGTTAAACTAAAATACATTCGAATTCGACTCTAAACTATCGGATTAAAACGATATCTGATTAAAGCGCAACAAGCGCTCGCTGGCTATTTATTAATCAAATATTCAAATTACTTTCTAATAATTTTCTCATAAAAGAATTGAATTGATATTTTTGAACTCTTAGAACAAAGGTTTGTTGGTATAAATAGAGCGCATTATTGTAAATATAATATAATTAATTACAAGTCTTCCGTCTTTCTATCAACATCTCGGTAGCTGTTCTCCAATTTGGCAATGCAGTTCGTATACAATGTAATGAAAGTGCCCTTGGAATTTTATAGCATACATAACGAGGGACTGATAACAAAGGGAGTACATACAAAATGATTATATTCGTTTGTTATGAAGCCAGGGAGTAGGAAGAAGTGCCTCGCACAACCATTCTGTGGAATCAGCTTTCGCCAACGGTTTTTCCCAACCGATACGACTTGGAAATCTTCAAGAAGCGAGCCTACATCTTTCTTAAAGGCCGGCAACGCCTGCAAGCCCTCTGGTGTTGTGGATGTCTATGGGCGGCGGTGATCACTTACCATCACGTGAGTCGCCTGCCTGTTTGCCCCCTATACTATACATACTAAAAAATATATATAAAAGAACCTAGCAAAACAATTGCATGCTCCGTTGAAGTAACTGATACTCAGGACTCCTTGTTAGTTGAACTGATGCGAATTGTTGGAGCGAATCATTGGTGACCTGGCAAGCGTCAGTAGTTGCAGCTCGGTCACATCGGCGCCGGCGCTGGTCGGCAATTAATAGTTTTCTCTGGACATTCGTTTTATTATTCGTACACTTTTAAACGATAATTTCACCTAAGAGATACGCTCTATACTTTAAATATTGCGAAGCTTTCGCTTTTGTAATTACAATTATGGTTAAAAGGCCATTTAGTTTGTGCAATGGTCAAGTTTTACATCATAAATTATAGTCATATCCGCGAGATGATTTCGGGTGCGTCATCTACGTTTGAAATTAAGACAAATGGACAATCATGACACTAATTAAATACTTGGTTTTACGTATCGTAAGTATCGCTATCTTACAGTTTTCCTGGGAAGTAGTGATAATAGAATATTCTCAAGATCTTGCTTCTTTAAATTGAAGGCGCTGAGGTGGTAGATGAATTAATTTAATCTTTTGAATTAATAAATTCCATATTCATACACTCCCAAGTGAAGTCTACGGTTTGGTTACTGTGAGTAGGTATTTTCTTTTTCGGTTGTGAAGCTTTAGGAATCTTAAGTAATCACATGTTAGATAAGATTACAACTTGAAGCCCTCCTGTCGTTTTGCCTCAAACTAATACAACTAAATAAAATAAGATATCTAATACCTCATAAGTACTTTTCATTAAAATATTATCACTATATTTGGAGGGAAGTCTGGAGAGTCTTACTTTTGATTCGGGAAGGTACTGCAATCTGACCGACAGAGTGGTTGCGGAGACTACATATTATTAAAGTTAGAATAGAATCGAGCTAATCAGTTTGATACTCACCGGATATGTTCCAGTATAATTCGTTCCTATCGATCATAAGAACTTAATTGTGCTTCTCCAAAGCAGAGGGTCGCTTTTTATGTCCAAATATGTATTTGTGTACAGCATATATGGCATGTGCCATGTGCCAGCTGTGAGCCAATAGAACCAGTCGGTGGGTACGTCACAATAGGTGGGAAGGTATACATTGATAGTTAACCTTTAGAAAGGTTGACCTTGATACACTTATCTAGATCACGCGACAATAGCTTTTATTACTTACATATTAGCTCTCAGTATCGCTGGAGCCTGAGCAGTATTTTTCTCTGACCATTTAAGGCTGAACACTTTCTTGAGAGCACTTTCTTTTTACGTAACATTGTTGTCACTGCTTCATAACTCCTGTCGAGTTATATATACTGGGTTATCTCTCGTAATCAAAAGTACTTTTTGTACCTTGTAGGTATTTAGTCATAGACTGGTATTTAGAGTTACACATATGTAATATTGTGATTATAAAGCGTAAAGTTATTTTTATTGATTAAGTTAAAAATTTATAATTAGTTAAAGCAAATGAAACTTGTCATTATTGTTTCGAGTCTAGCGTTTGTGGAACGAGTAAATGTCAAGTTTTAACTACATGTATTATGAAACGAGTTTCTAAAGAAATATACATTGAGATTTATTAAATATTTATTTTTGTTATTATATAAAAAACTAACAACATTTTAACAGTTTTCAAAAGTAGAGTCACGACTTGTATCTTTTGATATACCTACTGTCTACACGAGCGATGATACCACTGCTAGTAAAAGACGAGGGAAATCATGCAATAATACTATACTTTGGAGACTTAATGCAATTTACATTATAAAACGCGATCACGATTCAAAAGATAAAGCATATTAACATTCAGAGAGACAGATGGCTCAGTGATAGTACATTGAACGAAAGCGCAACTCGCAAAATATATTATAATATAGAGATTCCCGAAATCCAAAGAAGCGACAAAGATAATATCCGTTGGAGGAGGGCGCGGTGCGGGCGACAGTCGGCCGCGCCGTGACGGATTACTCCGACACAAGCGACACGTCCGCGTCGCGCAAACAATCTCCTTAAACGTTTCTGTGAACAGCTTGACAGGTATCCACTTTGAGTTAGCCGTAAGCGGTACAGAGTGATATGATTTATCTATACCATTGTGGAACTCATTTGTAATCACTTTAGGTCTATAACCGATACCAATTGTATTCATTTTGAATATTCGTTATTGTAATATAATGCAGAGAAATATATAGAATATTTCTTTATTTAGTATTCGTTATAAGCTCATAATATCAAATTTAAGATTGGGAGAAGCTGGGAGAGGCCTTATGTGATGCAAGCACGACTATACTTATACATATTAATTCCCATGGCATCTTTAAAATTATTAATTACGATATTCAATGTCACAATTATTTATGATAAAACAGAGTTATCTTCATGTTGTAAGGTATCTTTATATTACATTAAATTATCAAATAAAATTTAATAGTTAGGCCGTGAATATGTAACTTCTAGACAGACAGATAGCTTTTTGGATTAATAATGTTAGTTGAGATTAACAGTTGGCAAGGTAGGTACGTACAAGATAGTGGCGAGTGGAGACGGGCGGCCGGGACAGTAGCTGGCCGAGCGCTCACCTTGTGCCAGTTGCTCGCTCACGAACCTCACAGGTGCTCCCCTATAGAGCCTATCTGATGTCATGCTTTGCTGTGGAATTTGTAATTATATTAAATTAACGAAGCATTTCAGTTGGTATTAATTTGTCAGTAATATTCCTGAGTAGAATGGCTCCTTATGATCAGCAATCAAGTGAAATGTCGGAACAGTCCAAAGTCATATTGATATACCGATGTGCTCCATCTTAAGATGCATCATCACTTCAAATCGCTAAAGCCTGCATATTTAGCATAAAAAAGAAATCGAAGTGTAGCCAAGTATGTGTACGCAGAAATAAAATGTCGCTACATTATCATACGTCTAAAACTAAATAACTTAATGTAAATAAATTAAAGGCCGGCAACGCACCTGCAAGCCTTCTGGTGTTGCGGATGTCTATGGGCGGCGGTGATCACTTACCATCACGTGAGCCGTCTGCCCGTTTGCCCCCTATACTATAAAAAAAAAAGTCACTTTCATTAAAAGAAAAAAAAAACTTGCAATCTTACATTGCACTTAAGCTGGAGAAATCATGGATCATGGCGTGGAGAAAGATCTGAAGGAGATGGGGGGGGGGGGGGGGGGGTTTATTGCCCAACGTGTTGTCTTTGATTATTATAATCTAAGCGTGTTGTATCATTTAAGATAAATAGACATTACGGTTTATGTCTCACGCAACCAACGCGCGTGTCGAGGGTTGTGTTGACGGAAGTGAGAGTGTCCGTCGACGAGCTCCCCCGGGCCGCGCACTTCCAGACGCCGCGGTCGGCGCAGGCGCAGCGCCGAGCCCGCAACTGACGGTCGCTCGACTGGGCTCAGCGTCGTATAGCCACAAACAGGTTCACGACTACTAAGCTATAAGCATGCACTCAACATGACTTAAAATTACCGTCAAAAAATATTAGATATCCTTTGATATGTATATGAACTATATAGTATATGAGCCCCGTTCGGAAAATGGAATTACCAGAAACCACTACTCACTATGAAAAGCAGTATGAATGAATGTTAGCTAATGATAGAAATATCACTTCTCAATGAAAACTATTAGTTAGTAACTGTCGCATTTATAATTTGATAGTTTATATGCCTTTAATATATGTATAGGTAACGACAAATGTCCCACGATATTGATACATTTCTATCGTCGAGATTTAACCTCATAGCGACGCTGTTGAGTATTCATGTTGTGTTTTCATTAAAATTAAGACTTCTTAAATTATTGGCATTGTATCTTAATGCTTCTTCATAACCTATATACTAAGTAAATAAATCTATATATAAAACGAGATTTTTACGGTCATGGTGTTTGTGGTCGCACTCATTAGTTTTTCACAATTTTATTGGTTACTAGCTGATGCCCGCGACTTCGTTCGCGTGGGGTTCGCTTTTGAGCAAGCTTTCTTCAAATGACATATCCTCCATCCTCTGTACTTGGTGATTTATTTTGGGGAAGAGCTATCAAATTAGTCATTGACGGTTGCTTTTGCATCATATTATCGACACGTTTAATGGTGGTTGAGATTGGGGTTCGAAGTAATGAAAAAGGTTGAAATTCTATAGAAATACCATTGTTGAAAAAATGAACCTGACTTTAAAGAAATTTACTTATTTTTTTTATAAATTTAATTAGTGGTGAAGATACTGTATCCACCTCGATATTTATTTCATTTAATTGATCATTTTCATTTTGAGACATTTTTTTAAAATTCCCTTTTCTCGGGATTCCTACTCGGGTTTCCGGTGCTAAATGCGGAAACCTCTAAGATACGAAGACAGTCCTTAAGAAGCAATAAAAGCAATGTCGAATAATCGTAATTCTGTAGAGAAAGGATGGATGAAAAGGTGAAATAAACGATCTCATAAGAAATACTTTTTCATATAATATTTCAATAATACATTTTCTATTTTTATAATATAGTTCTTTAAAAAAAAATAAAAAAAAAATATTTCCGCTCAACTTCAGATTCGAACTCGCATCTGAAGTTACGCAATGGGCCTGCATATCCACTATTCTACGATTACATATATCGGAAATGGCGAAATAATCAAAGTATTTCATTTACATATCAAACTGTGATTGACATCTGACAATTCGAAAAAGTTCAACGCGAGTCAGTTTGCATTGCAATTTGGTGATATGGTGCCTTTAAAATTATTTTTAAATGATGATAACTTTTCTTTCTGATAACCGATTTCGATAAAACAAAGCCTATATGTTGCCCCGGGCTTTACTTAATATATTTGTGTAAATTGCATGAAAATCCGTTCAGTATCTTCGGAGATTAGCGTGAACAAACAGACAGACAGACAGACAGACGGACAGACAGACAGACAGACAAGAATCTTAAAAATTGCATTTATGCATTCTGCTACCCTTCTTTTATCACCCCTCTTAATTTCTGGTAAAAATATTTAGTGAAGCGTAATTTCGATCCTACTCTTTTATTATATGTATAAGATGTATAGATATAGATTATAATCGTAACTTAAATATTGGGCCTGATCGATTTATAATATGCAATATTGAATTTAAATTAACCAAAACAGTTACTTATAACAACCGATTAATGTCGATATTGAATCAATACATTTGGCGGATACTACCCTTGAGTTTATTGTAAACGTGAACAATATATTTTAAATAAGAAATGTATTTATCGGGCTGATAGTCCACCTAAATAAAATTACAAATAAACCTTTTTGGGTTTCGAATTTGCTATTACAATACAAATATTGTAACCATTTTTTTATATAGATATAAAGAAAATAAAACCTATTTTCTTTGCAGTTAATTTTTTTATCTGACATTTTCAATGTCAGTTGATTGAAAGCTTCATGTAAAAATAATATTGTAAAATAGAGATATTTCTTTCATAGCAATTGAATGTGATTATTAATTTCATGTAAAAGAGAATCGAATAAAAAACTTTAAATGTCGTTTCTCTGTTATCAGACGAAACTCATGGTTTTATTTTATTAGATTCAAGTTCAAATAACTATCTTATAAAACGACATTTTTTTGTTTTGAAGAAATTGATTCAAAATGAATAAGTTGAAATTTGAATTTACCATTTTACCTGGGAGTGATGAGAAAACTAACATTTTCGCTATAACCTCAATAGGTGCGAGCGACAATAAGATATATGCGATACCAGAAGAGCTGCAAGCAGCTGCTTTGCATAAAGAGATTACAGGAACCAGTACTTTTGCAAAAATAAAGAATAGTTTGAAAAAACGTTACCAGGTAAGAAGAGTGTGGGTTACTATGACAGACGAGCTCGAAAGTACTTACATCGACGAAGACGGAAATTTACAATTTGATGGTCAGTATCTGGAAGAAATAGATCAGAAACAAAGTGTTGCTGTACAGCAGACGAAAACAGACACTTTGGAAATTTTTTTTGAGAATTTTGTAGAGAAAGCACAGGGAGAGAAACGTCAAGGACTAAATCATATAGTAGAGCGATTTGTTATTGAAAAATTTACTAGCAAAAATACAAATGCAGACCATTGGATTAATATGTTTGAAAAAGAATGCGAACGTTTTGAGGTAAAGACAGATGAGAAAAAAATTGAAATACTAAGATTATTCATGGACAAGGGTTGTGCAGACTGGTACACTTCTATGATCATGAAACTTACAATGAATTCGGATTGGTCAACATGGAGAACAAAGTTCTGTGAAACGTTTGCAAACAAGGGATGGAATCCGGTCACTTATGCTTTACAATTTAGATACAAGGAGGGGTTGCTGCTGGATTACGCAATTAAAAAAGAAAAACTTCTTTTAGAAATGAGAAGATCTATTGATACAGGTACTTTGATAGATTTGATTGCAGCCGGTCTGCCGGAATTTGTCCTAAATAGAATCAACAGGGAAATACTAAAGGATACTGTAGATTTATTTAATGAAGTAGGTAAATATGAGCATATGGTTAACAGAAAGAGTACTGTTCCAAAGAATAAAAGTAGATATTGGAGAAATACTAATATAAATGAAGAATACACTCCTTGCAAGATATGTGAGAAATTGAGCAAAGGTTCTCGTTATCATCCGGAAGACAAATGTTGGTTTAAAACAAAAGAGGAAGAAAAAAAACATACAAACAAGTTTAAACATGTGAACAATGCTTATATAGAGACAGAGTTGAACAAAACTACGCAAAAAAACTAATAGCAACACCATTAATAAAAGTCAAACTGTTATTAAATGACAAATTAGAAGTATACGGAATTTATGATTCGGGATCAAATGTATCTTTGGTGAATTCTAAATTAATAAAACTAAAAGGAGAAAATAATTATATGAATGAAACTAATTTAATAACAATTAATGGTGTTAAGAAAACAAATGGTTTGACGTCCTTGAAAATAAAAATTATGGCATTGGAGAAGAATGTGGATGTATACATCATTGATGAACAACATTTCCCATATGATTTCTTAATTGGATTGGACTTAATAAAAACATTCAAATTAATACAGAATGAAGATTTGATAATAAGTCAGAAAGCTGATCCGGAAAACGAAGATATAATAGAGGATGATAATATAGAAAAGGAAGTACAGAAACAGTTAAATCACGAAGAAAGAGATAAAGAAACAAAAGAATATAAAATAAACTTTAATGAGCATATAAAAGAGGATGAGTTTAAGGCGAACATAGATCATTTAAATGAAGAAGAAAAAATTAAAATAAACGAATTGATAGAAAAATATAAGAGTATATTTGCTAAACATAAATACGACATCGGTACTGTAAATGGATATGAAGCGAGAATAGATTTATTAGTGGAAAAATACTGCAGTAAACGGCCTTACAGATGTACTATAGAAGATAAAAAAGAAATAGAACAACAGATTGCAAGGTTGTTAGATAACAAATTAATTGAAGAGTCTTACAGCCCATTTGCAGCACCCGTTACTCTAGCCTTTAAAAAGGAAGATAATAGGAAATCTAGGCTATGCATTGATTTCAGAGATTTAAATAAAATAGTTGTACCTCAGGCACAACCATTTCCTCTGATTGATGATTTGATGACAAAAGCAAGGGATTGTAACTATTTTACTACCTTAGACATAAACTCTGCGTTTTGGTCGATTCCATTACGGGTCGAGGACAGAAGTAAAACTGCGTTTGTAACACACGAAGGTCATTATCAATGGTCCTGTCTGCCTTTTGGATTAAAAACTTCGCCGGCAATTTTTCAAAGAGTACTAAGCAATATTTTGAGAAAACATAAACTAACGGATTTTGCAGTAAATTACATAGATGATATTCTTATATATTCCAAAACTTTCACTGAACATATTGAACATTTGGAGCGGTTAATGAAAGCTATAAAAGCGGAAGGCTTTCGGTTGAAATTTACAAAATGTACCTTCGCTTCAAATAAGGTTAAATATCTAGGCCATATAATACAAAATAATTCAATAAGACCACTGAAAGACAACCTAATTTCAATAAGGGAATTTCCAGTACCTAAAACACAGAAGAATGTTAGACAGTTTATAGGAAAAATAAATTTTTATAATGATTATATACCTAAAAGAGCAATGATACTGGACCCGTTACATAATTTACTGAGGAAAAATGTAAAATTTGTTTGGACAAATGAATGTCAAAGTTCATTTGAAACTATTAAAGGTCTTTTGTGTTCCCAGCCGATATTGGAAATATATGATAAAGATTTACCAATTAATATCTATACAGATGCATCGCTTAAAGGAGTTGGAGCAATTTTAAAACAGGTACAGCCAAATAAAGAGGAGAAACCGGTAGCATACTTTTCAAAAAAACTAAATGACGCACAAAAAAGAAAAAAAGCAATTTATTTGGAATGTTTAGCTATTAGAGAAGCAGTAAGGTATTGGCAGTATTGGTTGATGGGAAAATCGTTTACAGTATATACAGACCATAAACCTCTAGAAAATATGAATTTGAGATCGAGAACTGATGAAGAGCTGGGAGATTTAACCTATTATTTGTCACAGTATGATTTTGTGATAAAATACTCACCAGGAAAACAGAATGTAGAAGCAGACTGTCTCAGCAGAAATCCAGTATTAGAATCGGATACAAATATAGAAGATCAATTGGATATTGTTAACTTCATAAAGCTAGATGATATTTTGATAGACCAGAAAAACAATAAAGAGTTAGAAAATAAGAAAGAGAAATTGGTAGAAAAAATGGGAGTATATTTTAAAAAGAATAAAAAAGGAGGAAAAATAATATTGACTGAGGACTATAGCATACAATTACTAAAAGATGTTCATGAAAGTCTATGCCACATTGGAATTGGACAAATGTTGAAAACTATTGGACCCCTGTACACAGCGAAAAATTTATGTCATAATATTAAAGAAGTTTGTAGAAACTGTGAAATTTGTATAAAGAATAAAACAAGAGGAACAGATAGATATGGTTTTATGTCGCATCTTGGCCCAGCCACGAAACCTTTCGAGATAGTATCTATTGACACAATTGGCGGATTTGGAGGTTCCAGATCTACAAAAAAATATCTACATCTTTTGGTTGACCACTTTACTAGATATGCCTTCATTTTAACCTCTAAGACACAAAATGCAAGTGACTTTATAAAGCTAGTGAGTAATATTTCAGAAAAGGGAGATATTGGTATTCTGTTGACTGACCAATATCCTGGGATTAACTCAAAGGAGTTCAAAAATTTTGTAAGAGAAAAACGGATAACGATAGTTTTTACTGCTGTGAATGCACCGTTTTCTAATGGTCTTAATGAGAGGCTGAATCAAACATTAGTTAACAAAATAAGATGCAGATTAAATGAATCTAGAGAAAAGAAGGCTTGGACAACGATAGCACAGGAATGTGTCAGAATATATAATGAGACTATTCATACTGTAACTGGCTTTACGCCGAGATATTTATTAGATGGAGAAAATTGTTCTATATTACCTGAAGAGTTACAACACAAGAAAATACATAATGACTGGACTAGAGACAGAACAATAGCATTAAAGAATACTTTAAAATCACATAATTATAATAAAACGATGATGGACAAAAAGTTAAAATATTGGAATTTTGAAGTTGGAGATATTGTATACGTGGAAAATGGAAACAAGTTAAACAGAAAAAAATTAGATGAGATTAGAATTGGTCCTTTTCAGATTTTGGAAAAAATATCGGATACTATATACAAGATAGATACAGGACACAGAAAAAGAGAATCTAATCTTTTTCATATCACGAAGCTTGTCCCGGCTCCAAGAATAGAGGACAGATAAGTGGAAAGTGATTTTATGACATAGCTGATGGATATATTAAGGGGAAATTCCCTTCTTAAGGGGGGGAGATATAAAGAAAATAAAACCTATTTTCTTTGCAGTTAATTTTTTTATCTGACATTTTCAATGTCAGTTGATTGAAAGCTTCATGTAAAAATAATATTGTAAAATAGAGATATTTCTTTCATAGCAATTGAATGTGATTATTAATTTCATGTAAAAGAGAATCGAATAAAAAACTTTAAATGTCGTTTCTCTGTTATCAGACGAAACTCATGGTTTTATTTTATTAGATTCAAGTTCAAATAACTATCTTATATAGATATTATTATTTTTTATGTAAGATATCGACAGACGAGCATTAGGTTCACTTGATGGTAGGTGATACCTCAGCCACAGAACATCAGTCAATGATGTGCTGTCGAACTACTTTTTACATCAAGCATTCCGAAATCCACGGATTGAAACCGAAACGCGCAATATGCACTTTACGTTATTTCCATCTATGAACGGTGGTTCGTTACCCGGTAGGAATTTCGATATTCCTCCCTCTTGTTCAATGCCAGACGTGGGGAAGACATGCTTACAGAAAATTATAAACATGTCGTCCCGGTGGGGTTAAAACCCACGGTGCATCGATGCGCACGGCAGGTGCTCTACCAAGCGCGCCAACGAGCCTGGCAAAATAAATAAAATTAATCCAAGTAATAGTCAGTTTACTAACATGCAATGAAACATCGATCGCTAAGTGCTCACGTTGTGTTGCAGAGGGTGGCGAGGGCGCGCACCTGGGGCGCGAGGTGGGCGCGCTGTCGCAGCTGCAGCACGGCGTGCGCGGGCGCGTGTTCGCCGTCGACGCGCGCACGCTCTACCTGCACGACTTCCACTACGACGGCGTCGGACCAGGTAATGGAGTAGGGGCGGGCAGGCGGCACCTGATGGTAAGTGATTACCGGGGCCCGTGGACATCTGCAACACCAGAGGACTTGAAGCTGCATTGCCGGCCTTTCAGCACTACTACACTAACACAAGTATCGAGATCGTTATTATTGTCTAACATTCTTTAGGACCTAAACTAGGTGACACCTCCGAGAGTCACGAGGGAGTGACTGAAAACCAGCGCTATGTATATCCTATTCGGTAAACGTAGCAGAAGAGAGTTACGGTTAGATTGTTCTGCACTTGATTGATTTCAAAGAATACTTTGAGATAGAGCGTTCTTCTAACCTTCTTCTATGAGACCGTAAATAGTAAAGCTTATTACAAAGAGAGATAGCCTACAAAACGCCTTCTTATTAAAAATTCATCATATCTTGATATATAATTAAATTTTGCGAGCTTATAATCTTATAACCCGGATCCCAGCTGAGTGTTTGTTTGTTTGTATTATTCGCTCGAGAGAATAATTCATGTTTGCAACGTTAGTTATTTTATATAACACATTAAGCACAGTGATTGAATGTATTGAATATTAAATAAACAAACATAATTAAGGAGTTTGAGACCAGTAGATTAGTGGTTAGACGCGACTCTTTCAGCGTTAGATACAAAATTCTTTATATTTCATTTCTTCTTTAGCATAAAATACTTTTTATAATAAACAAAAGGAACTCATTGTAATAAGATATAAATTATTAGGTATATTTACTGTTTCGTAGTAGATAATAACACAAAGATTGAAACTGAGCGGAATTTACAACGCGAGTAAATGAAAAAAGTTTTTGAACGAAGAATTTTGCAAATGAATTAACTTCGCAACACAATTACAAACAGTTTGTATATTTACAACAGGCCCGGGGGCGGGGCCCGCGAGAACTCCCCGGGACTCTCTGTACCTACTTACGAGTTCATACATTCTCTCTATCGGCGCACGCGCATCGACTGCGACACCAGCATGTAACCCGTCTACACACTCGCACTAACCGAGAGGACCTGTTAACAGCCAGCAAAATGCTGAGTTGAGGCCCTATTTGTGACACTTTCGTTTGTAAAATGTCTTCCTATGTGTTTCTATTTTTTTATTTGTCACAAATAAATATCATTTCATATCATACCTTCCATATGAAGTGCCACTAATACAATTGATTTGCCAAGTATTAGTGCGAGTAGGCTTTTGGCTGGGACATTTGTAATGAAATATCCTTGACGCAGAATCATAAATGTTAATTCCTTTAAAAAGAACCTTTGTCTCAGTAATCCTATTTGAAGACTCTCCTATTTTCTCTAGAACGAAACTTCAAATATCTCAAATTAGATTATATTTATAAAGGCATTCTGTTAATATTGCAATGTATGTAGTATAAATTTTAACCCATAAAATCCCCCAAAACGTTTGATTTTAATTACATAAGAAATACGATTACTCAAGTGAACAACGTCGAAGTGTTCAAATAAAAGAGTTCACAATGAAATGTCGCTGAGATTCGATTTATTTACCGTTTAACTTGATTTGTCTCCGAGTGAGGCGAGGGGTGAGGGGGGAGGGACACGAGCTCTTTGATTTTTCAAGTGGTTATAAACTGGAGGACGCCGTGAAAAGGTTGGAAACAATTCAAAGGCCACTCGGCGGCCGCCCGGGTGAACGTTTTCAAACATTTTGCGTCCCTCGGCTCCCGTCTCCCATTGTATTATTAAACTGTTAAGCTAAGCAACGTTATATCAACAAAAAATAGCAAACATCTTCGGTATTTGTTTTGTTTAGAATTTAAGAATATTTTATTATTTAAAAAAATTGCAGTAATCATGTAAGGTTTTATAGGTAAATTATAATAGGTTTATGCTTAACCTATTATGCGATGAGCCTCCGTAGCTCAGTGGTAAGCGCGATGCGTTTAGCACCGGAGGTCCTGGGTTCGAATCCCGGGGAAACAAGATAAAAAAAAAAAACTGTCTGGCAGGGCACAGAAGCCTGATCACTTACTTGCCGGTAAATAATAATAATCAGTGAAATAGACACAGAAATGGGTCTGCCCCATGCCCCATTAGGGAACTCGGGAACTCACTTCTTTATTATGCGATGAAAACAAATCTATCCATGTAACTATAATAAGAAGATAACGTGTTCCGTCCCGGGCTGTGATCCCGCGCTCAGCGAAACTAATCTATCCACTTTTCATCTCACATAATAGAATACTGCTCCGTTTAATTTGCCTTCTTTTGGTCGCGACGTGCGCTGGTCGCCGGAATGTCGGCTTCAGATCACCTCGAATCATCTGTAAAACAATGGGAGCCGCTGATTGTGAAATGTTTATATGTAGCAGCGATATTGTCGTGTATACAATATAACTCGTATAATATGTAGTGTGTCACAACAATATCTGTTGACTTCAAACGAATGAGCCTATTCAATAAACAATGAGAACGCTTCAATGTTGATGTTTCAACAAAAGCGATGTTTTATCTCGTAACAATAATATAATAATTACGCATTGATGGTTTTTGTTGTCTTTATTTTTCTGAGATTTTTTGTGACTTTGTAATTATTGCATGTTAAATATTTACATGCCTCGAAGTTTAATATTTACATGTCGTCAGGAAGGTGAATCACAATAGTCTAGAAGGTGTCTATTTACTCTAAACATAAGTCTTCTCGAGGCAGACAAACTAGGAGATTGTTCCATATTTTGTCTTTGACACTTATATCTATGTTTGTGCAAATAATCACCTATCCTAGACACGAAATATGAACCGGCCGCTATGTTCCAGCCGCCTACTTCTACGTGGGCACGTCGAAGAGCCCGAGCGCGGCGGGCGGCGAGCGGGTGCGGGACGAGCGCGGCGGGCGCGGGCCGCTCCGCAAGTACCGCGGGGAGGGCATCACGCTGTCGCTGCCCGACGGCAAGACGCTCAAGGACTACGCCTGGTTCTCTGTCTGGTGCGATGACTACTCCGTGAGTACTGCCCCCCCTTAACCCTAAACAAAGCTTTTTTCATCGTGCTAACGTAGCAAAGTTTCCCACTATGAACCGCCGATAACCGACATATAGACAAAAAATATATATATTTATAATATATGTTTATCCTTAATAATTGTTAATTTAAAAAAAAAAAATATGTGTAAAAGTGATTGCAAACAATGCTATGTATGTCAGTAAATACATAAGTACCTGCCCGCTTGTCCGGGCACAATATTCACTTGGAATTAAGTTGTCAAACGTGAAATGCAATTCCGTTGAGATATAGAATGATAAACATACAGGAAAGCTACGATAATGAAGTTAGACAAGATACGTTTATTATCTAAACACTTGGTTTGTTGTCTGCAAACAAAAGTCACTTGTATAATTTCGTAGTTGATGTAAACTCGCGGACTGTGTGAGCACAAGCAAGCAGCGATCGCTGTCTCTCAGCGGAGCGCGGCGGACTGGCTGAGATAACAGGAGCTTCTCGACGAATGTCAAGGAAATTCATTGTTATTACTTAAATGAGCCCAAACACAAACTACTTGCAAGACGGTATTCAATTGAAATTTCAATTGATTTCTCATACAATTGACAGATTGACAATAGTTGTTATTGTTGCTCGGGTCTCTGATGTAAATGGTTAATATTGCCGTTTCCAACAGCAGCGACCTACATATATCACATAAGGTAAATTATCTTCCATCATTTCATGTTTTTATTCTTAATGCTCCAAGGTAGTAAGTAAATTTTCGAGTTCCCTAGTGAGGCATTGGGCGTGAGGCGGACACATTTCAGTGATAGTTTTTATCAATAGGCAAATAAGTGACTAGTTTCTACCCTGCCCTATCGAAATATATTTTTTACTTTTTGTTACAATATGGCACAGGTTGATATTCCAGATGTTAAACGCATTTCGTAATTCACGTCTCGAAGTCCAAGTCCCGACGGTGATCACTGCAAACAAACTACTCGGTAGTGCGATATAAAATACCTTCTCCAACTGCAAAATTTCGATGACAACAAAAAATAAATCACGTGCTTTCGAAATTGAAGTAAAACATTTGTGTAATCAGGTGAACTTCGGTTCAGTGGAGATCCCGCGCGGCCTGGAGTACCCGAAGCCGGCGAAGGTGGGCGCGCTGCGCGGGGTGCACGGCGTCTCCTCCGACCCCATCGTGGTGGTGGACGCGCAGACCCTGCTGATCCCCAACTTCTCCTACGACGGCGAGGCACCTGGTGAGTCTAGGTTAACTCGCTTACTTTACGTATACAAGAGTAGATGGTATGAGGGATACATCGATCATCAGATACTTGCGGAATAAATTTCTGTATGTATGATTATAATCAATGGATCCTATTAATCAATTAGGAGATAGTCCCATTTTTATCGTCGGTGAAATAGGATATCGTGGTAAATACATGGTATGTGAAGGCGTAAGTTTTGAAACTAAACACAATCGAGTGAAATGTATGCTACGCTGCTACGCGGCTCCGGGGCTACGAGTCTACGAGGCCACGATGCACGCTCCGGAAGTAATCACTAGAGTGACTTGAAGTCACTCCGAGTGAGCGAACAACGCCCGCTCTGAATTTACATTATTTGACTTCCTGTGTTGAATCGCAACTAATAGTGATCGGGCAGCTTTCTAGATTTATTTAATAGTTGATAAAGTCATAGACAAAAAAGAGTTCTTATACATACATATATCCCAATATCGGCTACAGCCAAAGTTTGAAAACTATGAATTCCCAATTTTTCTCCCATCTAACTAATCATGTTCTTAAGTCGAAATCGTATGTCCCTAAACTCAGCCTGTATACCTACATTTATTTCTTCAATCACTGGTCAAAAATTATAGTTTTAATTTCTATATAAGTTTCTTTTTTAGAGATATTTTTGTAACTTACATGTATAAATTTACCTAGAGATGTAAATAAGCAATCGGATCGTGTTCATCCGATAAGGCTGTGACGCGTGAAAATTGCCAACATTTATCACATACGGAGCACACACACACGCCTACAAGGACACTCACACAACCACTCGTGACGAGTGCTGCGAATGAGAATTAATCACTCGCCTGTTCGCGTTTCGCGTTTCGCGTTTCGCGTCATTAGCGTTTTATTTAACACTTCAGCACTTGAATTTTTATTAATGGATTTCAGTACTTTTCATTTTATTAATTACAAAAAATGTTCATGGCTGATTCAGGAAATGTATATTTTTGCTCGTAAAATTTCTATTCAGTTCAATATGAATGCTTATTATCTTAGAACATTTATTGTTTGGGAAATAATAGAGTGAGAATTACAGAAAATGCATTAATTTCGTCTCCGACTTTGAATCTAAAGAGCATAAAATCAGATTTGACGCTTTCAGATAAGGCGCTTTCGCTCTCTAAAACTTTAATAAATCACAAAGTTAGATCGAATCGGATAATTAGAAAGTCTAAAAGAGGCTTCGATAAAAACCAAAATTGATATACATTCTATATCGACGATACAGGAAAAGTCGAAATAGATTTCATTTGAAAAGAATGTTCGCGCGAACAAAGTACATATGGCTCAATGAGATTATAATATTTATAGACGATCCTATTTTGACTCCTCTTTTTTTTTCTTATTTTTCACGTCACAGTGGCGAGGATAATATATAGGTGGTACGCATTTTTTATTTATTTATTTAATAAATTTATTGCATTATAAATATACAAGGATCTACATAACAGAGTTGATAATGCAAAAGGTAGCCTTATGGACACAATTCAGCGATCTCTTCCAGACCACCAGTTATATATAACCAGAAATTGTATAAAACTAAAAAAGAAGGGTGGGCGGGAAGAATTTGAAGAATACATAAAATAGTACATGAATAAGAATTAAAAATAAAAACAGTGTACCTTCCATACCTATATATCTTTTGTTTGTTTAAAACATTCTAGCGATGGTGTCACGCTGTAATATTGATAATTTGAAATGTAATTTTGCCCTTCGCCATATATACGTTTACGTATTGTGGCCGTATATCATAATTAATTAATCATTCCCTTATTATGCAGTGTAAATACACATTATAATCGCAATTTCCATACAGATCGTGTAAATAAATGAACATGATCAGTTAAGTACACACCTCGCTCGGCCGGCGCGGCGCGGCGCGGCGCGGGCGGGCGGCAGCAGCCGGGGTACCGTCAGCAAATACAAGCTTAATTAAAATTAAACAAATTTTCATATTTACTTTATCAATAATAATTTACAATTATTAGTAAATTTTATTTTAAGTTTCAGCTTTGTGGCCCTCCTCTCTTAAAATATAAGGTTTTCTTTTTAATCTCCCGGTAATGAAATTTACAATTTACAAAGTTTTAATCGTTAGAAACTGTTTTGAGGCCGTTCTATGAAGAAAATGTTGAGTTAGGTCATCTTAATTCATAAGATGCGTTATGCACTGCCCCCTCCCCACTCCTGACCGGCTTCCACCTCGACACCCTGACTTCAAATGTATACAAAACCAATAACCCTAAATCCCCGATCGGTTCCAATTGAACGAATTATCATTTGATACAGAGCTCCATATCGATGCAATAAAAGGAATCCTATGTGTGACCGGGTAATGTACATTATCTGGGTATCGGGTGCCCGGGTGTGTGTGTGTATGTGGTGGAGGGAGGGAGGGAGGGCCTTATCGCGGCTTCATATTGAATTTCGGATCCCGTTGTGACGTTGGATCGGGATTGAAACAATTTGATATCAGTGCTATTCATTTCAATGATACGTAATGAATATCGCTTTGTGCTGCTGTATATGTCCGTAGTGTGTAGGTACTACTTGCTCGCTAGCGACAACTGTAATAGATGTTAATTTTCTTACATTAGTTCATCGGGGAACGCTTCAAGTGGCTGGCGATAGTTTATATGATATAGATTTAAGCTTATAGATATCTCTCTGCGTGTACTGTGTTTATGGGATTTACCGCGGAATATTGAATCGATAAAATCAAAACTTGAGGCCTTTTTAAAATATTTCTGTCTTTCATTTTACCTTCGTAACGAAAGGGTTAGATATACTTTTAAGTACACCTCAATGTTGATTAGCGTTCGACAATTCGGCCATTAGTCTCACGTTCAGTTCCGCTTACCTTAACTGTTCTGTATTTTTAAAATTATTTCTTGTTATACTTTGAATTACAGAATAAGTAGTAATCGGATCGTATATTGAAATATCTCAGTATCAACAAACTTCCTTTTATTTATATTTTTATATTTACTAGATGCGAAGTTCTGGGTGGGTCGCGGAGACAAGCCTTCCCCGGAGGGGATCCGCATCCCGGATGAGAACGGAAAGGAGACGCCCCTGCGGAAGTATGACAAGAAGACCATCGTGCTCACCTTGCCCGGGGTAAATATTGCCGTCCTACTTTACGAGAACGTGACAGGGCGATACATGGGCTATAGCTCTGTCTCGCTCTATCGCCTAGGGCTCTTGCCATAATAATGCTCTGAGAGTTTATGTTTATGAAAAATCTTTTTAATTTTCCCATTTGCCTGCCCGTGACATGATAAAATAAATTATATATTAAAAAGTGCTTCAATAAGTAATAATTTATATAAATATTACATTTTTATTTAATTTAAAATTGGTATATTCGTAAATGAAATGTACTTATTATACTGATACTGTAAGAGAAAAGAGTTTCCAAAAGATCACCCCGCGATGTTGCTAGAATGGTGATGTAGGTTGGTGCAGGGACTGAAACCGGTTAATTTTTATTTTCCAAAATACGTATCTCACTGAGATACCATGATTGATGATACTATTGTAGTTTTAAAGAGTAATAAACACTAAACTTACCACAGTAATTTTTTTCAGTAAATATGAATAAAAACGTAAGAATATTAACAAAAACCTTTATTATACGGGTAGAACTCCCATAGTAAATTAACTGGTATTCAGTCCTTGACTTTTTGGGTGCTGTGTGGCGCAGGAGCTGACCGTGTTCGACATCGGGCACTTCGCGGTGTGGTGCGAGGCGTTCACCGTCAACTTCGGCCACGTGCCGCTGCCGCGCGCCGCGCTCGCCAACGTCCCGCCTAGCCTCAAGATGCTCGGCGTCTCGCCGCAGGTCAGTGCTAGTCTGTAGTGGCATGTCATTTTTACTCTAGAGCGGGCTAGAGCGGGTCGATCGTTCTGCAAAGAACTAAATCAATACTTAGTCGTTGATAAAATGATCTGCCGGCCTAGCATGACCACGAGATAGTTATGTCGCGGACGAAAGAAGACAAACTAAGATGTAAGATATCTCGATATATTATATCTCGACATCGACAATTTTGATAGAAAAGATATCTCGATCGACAAATACATATATCTATTTTTGATATTAAAAGTCGAGTCTTTTTTGCTGCGATTGTCATGCTAGGCCGGCGTTCAATCAACTGATTGGTTCAATTTCAAATGAACAAACATAGCAAAGCATGCAATAGTACATATTGATTGAGATCTCTGATCACCATTCGTTCGTTTCTCACTCTCCCTCGGATCATCGCGACCATGCATGCGAATGTAATCGAACGAACGCTTCTTTTTCAACAAAGTGACTCATTCGATTCTTTTAAATCGTTCAATCGCGAACGAGACATACTTACTCTAGAGGTGTTTTTTCGTAAATATCAGGTAATTTGCTAGAAACACTGCTTACAGTTACTAATGCTCAGCGAACACAGCTTCATGAATACATTTGAAAGCAATATGAATGTATATATGTGGGCCAAGGCTATAATAATATGCATAATACATGTGTTACCTGCCGCCAGCGACCGGCGAGCGCTATAAGTTCAATAAATTAATTTACCACAATCGCAATAAGGCTTCAACGCGGATTGTTTGATTGCGGTTTATTTATGACTGAATTATCCATATTCATATTAAATGCAAAACTAACTGTGCATGCCCATCGATTATAATTAACACGGCTCATGTTAAACCGTAGAGAGAAAAGTATTGAATATAATATAAAACCTCGTTCAAGTAACCTGTGAACTATGAACGATCTTTGGAGCGCTCTTGAGTTTTGCGACGTAAGTGTTTCTTGCGGAGTAACTTGATGTGGCGAAATTACAATAATGTTGTTCAGACTTGTGTCTTATAATTTCGTTTGAAAATAAAACGCGTTGTCGTGTTAGTACGTGGTTTTTTAATTATACATGAATCTGTATATATATTATTTTGTATTTGAGTTGTACCGTTTGTGTTCATATCTATACATATAATAAAAGAGTAGGATCGAAATTACGCTTCACTAAATATTTTTACCAGAAATTAAGAGGGGTGATAAAAGAAGGGTAGCAGAATGCATAAATGCAATTTTTAAGATTCTTGTCTGTCTGTCTGTCTGTCTGTCCGTCTGTCTGTCTGTCTGTCTGTTTGTTCACGCTAATCTCCGAAGATACTGAACCGATTATCATGCAATTTACACAAATATATTTAGGAAAGCCCGGGGCAACATATAGGCTTTGTTTTATCGAAATCGGTTATCGGAAAGAAAAGTTATCATCATTTAAATATTATTTTAAAGGCACTATATCACCAAATTTCAATGCAAACTGACTCGCGTTGAACTTTTTCGAATTGTCAGATGTCAATCACAGTCTGATATGTAAATGAAATAGTTTGATTATTTCGCCATTTCCAATATGTATTCGTAGAATAGTGGATATGCAGGCCGATAGCGTAGCTTCTGATGCGAGTTCGAATCTGAAGTTGAAATGAAACAAATATTTTTCTTTATTTTTTTTTTGAAAGAACTATATTATTATAACAAAAATAGAAAATGTATTATTGAAATATTATATGAAAAAGTATTTCTTATGAGATCATTTATTTCACCTTTTCATCAATCCTTTCTCTTAAACAGAATTACGATTATTCGACATTGCTTTTTTGCTTCCGTATCTTAGGTTTCCGCATTTAGCACCGGAAACACGGGCAGGAATCGCGGGAATTTAAAAAAAATGTCCGAAAATGAAAATGACCAATTAAATGAACGCACGCATCTATTTAAGACAGAAAATGCATTGAATCCAATCTTCGATTGAACTCTGATTAGTAGAAAAAAGACACATATCTGGATTTTGGTCACGTAAAATTTAATTAATATTAATCTCCCTAAAGTTTCTTTAAAGTCAGGTTAATTATTTCAACTATTGAATATCAAATCATCCTTCGAACCCCAATCTCAACCACCATTAAACATGTCGATAACATGGTGCAAAAGCAACCATCAATGACTAATTTGATAGCTCTTTCCCAAAAGAAATCACCAAGTACAGAGGATGGAGGATATATCATTTGAAGAAAGCTTGCTCAAAAGCTCAGCTTAAAGTGAACCCCACGCGAACGAAGTCGCGGGCATCAGCTAGTTACAAATATAGAAATAAACTTCAGCTTAAGAAAGCCTATTTAAATAAGCTATTTCGTTTAACCCAGCTGGTTGTTTGCCTGGAAATGATCGCACAGTACGGTAAAGCCAACTATTATTTAGGTACTACTTTCCAGTTTCTAAAAGTAGCATTTTCTTACTAGGCTATGTATCATACGATCTTATACTTGAAGAATATCATTCAAATATTATTTAGCATACTATTAAGTTTTGCAAAGAGATTGGTTCAGGGTATATCGTATGTTACAGTAAAAGTGTGTTCGGCGTGTACATCTACGAGTACAGAAGACAATATATAATGTTTCTAGCCGACACAGCTGCAACGTAAGTTAATTGTATCCTATGGAAGGGAGAGCTTAGTTCTTAAGCGTGATAAACTCAAAGCTGGACGTCCAGTCGCTATAAACTCTGATACAGAAGATGTCCCAACATGCCCGCTGTCCCGTCCTGATACTGTTTCAGGTTCTAGACATCCATCTGTTTTGTACTGTAAAATAAGTTTTGTAAATATTTACAATAGCTGCAGCGTGACTGTGTTTAGAAAGCTTACTTAATACTTTTTGTTGCACTTCACTTGCACGATGGCCGCGACGCAACGACTTGCAGTCTCCTTAAATTTACTCCATTTTTCCTATTTACTTATGTCGTAATAAGTTTATTTGCCATCCTCAATTAAATATTATCCAATATTTACTATGTCCTTTGTTGGTTCGACACTTACTTGTGACTCTATACTCTATACATAATGTTTTTAGAACTCTACGTTGAGTTTTTTTACGAGAAATTGAGAGAATTTTTAACATTCATAAAAGAAGGATAGCAGAGTACTATATTTTATTTTTGATATCTTCTGTCTGTTCATGCGAATCTCATAATCCACTGAAGTGGTTCTGTCTGTTCATGCAATGTAAAAACTTCTCCAAATCTGATATCGGGAAGAAAAGTTGTTCGTGATTGAAAGATGTAAAGAATGTTGCAGGCATTAGACATTAACTTCCTCGGTTTTCTATTTATGAAGAAACGTTCAGAAGTTTCGGACGAACTGGTTTCATTAAAGTTTTATCTCATTTAGTTATATACTCCGATATCGGAGTCACGTCGACTGTCGTTACCTACTGTTCAAAGCTCCATATAATTTATCATATTAAAATACTTTGAGAAAATGATTGTGTTTATATTTAAGTTACAGTTTCAAACAGAAGTTGTGAGACTTATGGCTATAAAAGTGAATTTAAAATGAACTATTACGTAACGGCCGTATCTTCCACTAGTTTCCACTTAACAATATTTTTACGTTACCACTTATTTGTTTTGTAAACTACTTTAATTCAACATTTGAACGCCTCGTACATTCGGAGCTGCTTCAGTGAAAGCGACATCAGGCTGGCTACACGCGAGCATGACGAAGCTCATTATTACGTATGATGTAGGACCTACAAGGCACACTCAATAATTTTGTTTACAATAAAAAAGCAAGATAAACTAGCTCAAATATACAAACATTAATTAATGACTTTAAATTAAAGAAAAAATTAAGTGATATATTTTAAAATATATCTTTAAAATAAGTATAATAAAATGCTGCGATGTTTCCAAGTTACTGAGCAGTTTACATTTTAAAATTATTTATTTTCTAAAATTGATTTATAATTTAGTAGCAGTAGCAGTAAGTTTCAAGGAATCCTAGTGGTCTGAGAACACGCAAAATTCCTTCATTGTCTCGATTACATTTTTATTCACATTACTATTACAGAACATGTAACTACTCGCTTAGATAGTAACAAAGTTAATAGTCAATTACCAAATTATTGGAACAATTCAGTCCTAAATCCGAGGATCGCTCGTGCCGAGTCTCCCTGAGCTGAACAGAGACCCGGCCTAATGCTCCTTACATAAAAACTCCACTCCACACCAGTCCCGGGCCAGATTGCTTCGCTACAACTGTCTTCATACAATATTGAACGAGTTGCAGTTACGCAATCCTGGCGCGAACACTTGGAACATTCATCATATTAATACACTATCTTACACCGTGAAGCTGAATATATGAATATATTTTCTTATTATAGTTAGTAGATGACCCTGCAAATTTGTTCTGCCATATAAATAATTGCGGCGATCAAAAAATGGGAGGGTGGGGTAGGAGGAAATTTTTGGGATTGGGAACATATGGTATTTTACTGTATGATGCAAAATCAAAAATAAATACAAAAACAATGTTTGTCAAGATAATAGAAAAAAAATCTGGATACTGACACCCTAATTACACATCAGTAAGAACCTTCACTACCTGTGCACTTTCGAAAAGTCGATACCGAATTTCGTCATGAAATTTTTCACGGTAATTCCATTTGACTATCTAGAGTCCCCTTTAAAAAGATTTTTGACGACTCGAAATAGTTTTTTTTTGAGTAATTTCTTTAGTCTTTGCGAGATAGAAAACAAATAAGTTCATAGAATCGCTATAAAACCGTCAAAAATGGGGCGATGTTTGAATGAATGACGAAAGATAAATACGTTTATACGTTAGGTGTTCTCAAGCTCGGTAAACAAAATAACTGAAAGGTTATACGAGATTGTTATCGTTTTTTCATAACTATTACGTATATTATGTACATCAGGTCGTCTGTATAGCGACCTGTCGTCAAATGTTTTCTAACAAAATGCGACGTTGAAAATTAAAAAGCTTTTTGAGATTGATAAAAAAGCGTGTGATGCGCGTGTTTAATCGTATACTTCAATTTGTATCGCGTTTGCAGAATCACAGAGTGTTTGTGAATAATTTTGACCTTTATATTCGTTTGTATTTGCGAAACACACACTCATGAATAAAATATGTTTCTTAACATCGAATCGAATCATCCAAGTGAGGTAATCGGGTAAACATCTCCAATTAGTGTCGCGACCGCAGACACTCGACACCCGACACTCGACACTGGAGCGAGCCGCCCTGTTCTATCAATTCCTTAAGATTTTGTAAGCAAATGTTTGTAACCGCGATGTTGTTGTGCGATCTTAATGCTCGTATAAACTTTATTTGTTCAAAATCCTGCTTCATCAATCTGACTCAAATATAAATAAAGTATTTAGCGTTAAATGAAAGGTAGCGCTCATCACTATGGAAATTTGAGTATAATGACGTTTTATTTCTTTTATCACATTAAAACGATATAGCTTTACTGATTATAGACCAAAAATCAAAGAAATTAGCAGGAAATGCAGCTACTAAAATATAAGCCTTTAGTGAGGTCGGTCGCTTAGCTACTAATACCCATCTCACCTCATCTCCATACCCTTCCTCATCACGATCATCCTTCATGTAAACTCCTGTCTTGAGCGGAGGTTTCCTGTTGCAGAGCCGCAACAAGCAGCTGTCGGCGCAGAGTGCCCGCAGCACGATGCGCCCACGCAGGCCGCTCGCCCGCCTCGACGCCACCACCTACCGCCCCCCGCGCCTCGGCGCCGGCCCTCCCGCCGTCCTCGATGACCCCTCCACCACCTCGCACCACCACCGGCGAGCCGACCGCTACGTCCAGGAACCCAACGAAAACCAACCGTCGGAACCGCACGATCAACCGGAACGTTCTGAAGACAAGTCTGATGATCAAGAAGAAGAAAAAGATACTTCAGAACCAGGCGAGAAATACGCAATAGAAATCGAGCCTCAAACGTTGACTCTCCTCCACCCGGCGACGCAGGAGCTACTGACTGAACAGTATTTAAACGAGGAGAGACGTAAGGAGTTGCAACAACAGTACCTCGATCTGCTCCGACAGCAGGCAGGGTACCAGCAACAACATAGGGTGCCACAAACGCAATTTCAAGACCAAAACGCGCAGTTGGAACGGGCTCGCCTGGCGCGGCAGTATCACCAGCTGCCGCTGCGCTTCGGCCAGGAATACGGATTTGACCTTGACCCCTTCGGGGGCCCGCGGCTGTAGGTGGCGCAACGCCGCATCCTCACCGCGGTCATCGCTTGCCCAATCGTACATCGCCCTTCTAACTCCTCTCACCCGCGACCTCGGAGCTCGTCCCTTCCCGTCGTGATGCTTCATAATTAACGATCCATTCACTATCGATACAATAGGGGTTACGACAAGCTACTTCGCATTTGACATAATTATATGGCGATTTACCGCCTAGTTTGTTACTGAAACATTCAAGATATGCATCCCATTGTATTACGGTTACGTCACGTTACTTATCTACTTAAATATGGCAGATTATAATCGTTGATGATTATACAACATAACAGGTTACTTTATTTCACGCATTGTATTATGGCCGTTCTGACGTCGCTTGGCATAATACAGCAATATCTCCTAAGACCTAAAGGATACATTGTACGTACGAATATTGCCAGTAAAATGTGATATATCATAGTTGTAGCTTTTACAAGATTGTTTTAGGATAGTCGTAAATTTTTCAACTGCCTTCATAAAAAGGTAATTTCAAAGTTGAGTACAGTCGTTGAAGTGATGATAATAATCTACTGAACTCATATTTTGAACATAAATATTAATTTCTTATAAGTTATCAATAATACCTAAATTAAGGAACGGAGCGATCGCAGCACGTCTTCACGAGCCTCTCAATAATTAATACACGAAGTCGAGTGTCCGTGTAGATGTAATGCAATATACATAATATTCCGAAGATAATTATAATGATTACGTCATTAGCAATTCCTAGACAGTCTAAGGTCATGTCAGGTCACTTGCCTATTATTGAAGTAATTTTATGAACATTAATTATTAAGATTATAACTCGAAACTCAAATGCAATCGCATAAAGTTTCATCGATTGGCCTGAATGGATTAAACATTTGGGAATAATAATAAACGTTATCAATAATATATTCGTTTAACTAGAGCTTTGTGATACAATACGATCAAAAGTATATAGTTCAATCGATTCAAAAAATTCGTTAGTAATAACTTTAATATTGAAAAGATTTTTAAAACGAAAGTGCCATAAATTTAAATAATAGCAGGAGCTTATTTCGACTTATTTTAAATATGTTTAGATACTAAAAGGCTCCTTGAAGATGTTTTGCAATCGACATTAGATCGTTGTTGCATTTCGCTCGTAACGAACGACTAACGACAACCGCTGCAACATTTGTGATAAAAACTAACTATAAGTTGTTACCGTTTAACATTTTTATACTTTATTATACAGTTTTATACATTATAAGCGATAAATACTCATAGCAATAAAGCTTGCCGAGCACTCCGCGTTTCATTTCTATCCATTACTTTTAATGCCTCATGAAAACACGATAAATTGTTTCCAGGAATTATAAAGGTTTTCTATTTGAAAAATATAGTTGAACTCGCTGATATTTTTAACTTTAGTTATTAGAAATATTTAATGATATTACCTTTCGGGACGCTTCAATAATATTTTTTTCAATTATGGACGAAATTAATTTTTAATATTACAATTTTACTAGTTTAAAAATAAGTTTCTTTTACTTGTTCAATAATTTACGTACAGTTGAATTCGCCTTCGAGCGATACATTTGCAAGAATATAATCAGGCAAGGAACTCGAATGGGTGTATAAAATACTTGTGTATTACAGCAGTGAGGCATCGTGCAGGCATTCGGATCTGTTTGTGTTCGTTACATAATGATATGACGACGAGAAAACGTTTACACGCACCTATATTGGTATTGGTAACACTTGCAGTTCTACCCTTTATAATATTACAATCAGGTACCTACTGTATCAATCGTTATGAAAATTTCCCCGTGATTAGATTAGACCGATTGTCTCCAAACATTGTAGTAAAACTCTTGTAGATTTTCCCCCTGTTTTTACTTTTCAGTATATGTAGCGACATCTATGATCATACTATATCAATACGAAGACGTCTAAATCCTGAATCTCGACATTAACCACTGGGGCCTTAGGGCCGGCCAGACAGTGGTTCGACTGGTCGAGGATCCTCCCTTTAGGTTGGAGGAAGACCACACCTCCCTTCCTCCACATATATCTCAGTCCTTAAGATACAGTATTTCAATATCGAATGTATATTAGACTGCTGGTATAAAAACATTTAAACTGATCGTTGGAAATCCCTGGAGGTCGATATGAACCACTTTGTGTAACATAGAACTAGACACAGTGCCCTTCATCCCAAAATATAGTAGTCTGTCTCTCTAAAGCGCCAAATACGACGCGGACGTGACAAAGACACAAAAGACATCTCACCCAGACACAAGCATAAAATAAATGTATTGAATGTTCATATTATTTTTTTGAAGAACAAAAATAATTACTTATCATTGTTGGCGCTTAAGTCATATAATAAAAGAAACCAGTCGTATATAGGGCAGAGCACAGAGCAGGCACAATGGACACTTTATAACATAGATAACTCAGAACAGAGGCATTCGCACAAAGCGAATTGGCAACGACTATATTTTTATTATCCCGGCGTTCATCTACAATACTCTCTATACGAGCTGGGTGAGATTTATTAATATTGCAGGAGATGTTTCGGGGCAGAAGGTATTCTTCCTTTGGCTTATCTTTGTAGCAAATTAGTTAGTTTTTTACTCCGCACCAAAACGGAACCCAGTCTTATCATTTCATTGTTCGTCTACCTGTCAAGACCCTTTTTTAACCGACTTCAAAAAAGGAGGAGGTTCTTCTCAATTCGTCTGTATGTTGCTTATTTTTTTGTATGTTTGTTACGCGATAACTCCGCAAGTGATGGATGGATTTCGACTTCAAAAATAACTGTTAATAAATAATGCTTTGAAGTAATTAAAATATTATTTTTTACTTTTTAGTGCAAGCTTGTACATACTATATGTAGTTGTAGTTTTGAAGTCGATTTTTGATTTTTGCTTAAAAATAATTTTCAACGGAACGCGTCAAGTTGAAATTAATATCAAATACTCAAGTCTGCAACCCCTTGCAGCAGTGATAAAATCAAACTTCTAAATCGACGTAACCAAAAGATATGACCTTTTATGCTCAGTTTGTGCCGCATATTTTGACACTCGCAAGGGAATCAAAATCTATAGGGTACTTCCCGTTAAACTAGAATCATGAAAGGTATGATGCAATGTTATGTAGCACAAGTATAGGAACATGTATGTACCCGAAAGCCCTAAATTTGTATTATTTTTATTTTTTATTGGGAAAAAATTTACTTAACTAAAAGTTTGTACGGAACCCTCGGTGCGCGAGTCCGACTCGCACTTGGCCAGTATTTTTTATTTAATAAGGTTCTTCTTATACCGTCCTGGCACTTGCGCTTGTACAGAGTACCTTATATCCAATCAGTTTCGAGTTAAGATTCATTCATTGTCACCTTAAAGGTTTATAAGAAAATATGCTCGTATTTTGAACTCGAAATGTCAGCACCGATCAAGGTTTCGTTGAAACGCTGACAAATGTACAGTGACCTAAAATGAAATTGCTGGCTATGTCGGGACAAACGTGTAACTTTCATCTTGAGGTCTTGTCTTGAGGCCAAAAGAATTTACATTCAAAATAGGTTGAATAATAGGATCTATACGCACTGCAGATATCCCGGTGACCCACAATGACCCACAGTGACCCAGTAAGACGCACCCCTCATGAATAACATTTGCCATAAAAACGAAGGATTTTAAATGTTTGGAGAAAAGTTTGGGGCTTTGAAATACTGTTATAACATTCCTACAGCAGTATTTTCGTTAATATTAAATGAACGTTATATTATTTCAACATAATTTCATACCATGTTCTATTGAAAAGATCTGTTGAAAGATCTTAAACTATTCGAAGAAGACAATAAATACGTTAGCAGCGACCAATCAAAATTAACAAATGACCTTGCATAACAACTTATATAAGACAGTTTCGAGTAACTTTATTAAAAAGGTAGCGAATCCTTTTTAACTGTGTCAGCATGTTTGCGTAATTTTCTGTCTATGTAACTAGTTTAATATCCATCTTGATTTATGTGGATGGTTTTGCCTTTTATAGGTGTTAACGATTTAGTTGACGTCTCAATTATATTAAGTGTATTAGCCGATATCATATTATACGATAGTGATTTTTAATTGAGAATGAACAACAATTTGTCTGAGTTTCACCTGATACGTCAGGATCGACTCTTACTTAGTACTATAAGTTATCAATGAGCTAAGTATATTTTTCTGTAATTGCCGTTATTTGACTTACGCGTACAATAATTGATGTTTCTGTTTCCAGTGATGAAATCTTTTAAAAAATAATGAACATTTGTATTATTTTGTAAATTTGTAATTTTTTTTTAGTTTTTAACAGTGTTATAAGTAGAGTTTTATTTTAAACGCATTTCTGATATTTATTTAATGCTACCGCTAGTTTGGGGGCTTATGTTAGAGTAGAGTAGGTCAGTCCCTCGGCAATTACTACTTTCTGATCACACTCGCTGCTACACGATAACTATACTGTTTTTTTCTATTAACTCCTAAGCCTTTGACCACAACTTCATCTGTAGATTAAAACATTATTTCATTACTTAATACCTACGCTATATCAAATTATATATAATGTAAACGCATCAGTTTAGGTTGTACGATGATCGAATCGAAAGTTTGTGAGGTTGTAGGGGGTAATCTCTGGATCTACTGAACCGATTTAAAAAATATTTCATCAATAGAAAGCTACATTATCAGCGAGTTACAAAGGCTATTATTTTTGCGTCTTGCACATCTCGTATGAAACGTGTTGCTTGCATATAAATTGACGTATAATACACACAGTAAACCTATTGAAGTAAGAATCGAGATGTTTAGCTTCGTTGCCATGGAAACGTTCTCTATGAACTAGGAAAGACGTCGCCAGAGAATTATTAGCTCAAATGAACGTTTCGCCGCACGCGGTCGTCGTCGGTCAGGACAGAGTGGAGGCAAATTGGGCGCCTTTGTAATATATAACCTGGTTACGTGCAGATGTGTCATCTACCTATAGCTAGAAATATATCTAGCGTGCTTCATTTCGCTTGAGGATTTATTGACAGATCGGTAATAAAGCGAAATTGCTTGCGACATTAATCGGAGACGGGGCAATGACCTCTTACATAATACTTTAGTACAACTGTCCATCTCTCTGTCGGAATCCGCACAGTTATGTAATTTAACAAAGTTATTTTATCTACTCAATTCGTTCAGTGAATATTTGATATTGAACAATACTGCGCTCTACGATCAACTAAACAAAAATACGCCTTTCGCGAGCTAAAATAATTGAGCTCGAAGGAAACCGTAAGAGAATTGCTGATCAATTATTGGTCTTATAATTAAAAACAAAAAACAATAGGAACGAACAATGAGATTTATGTAGACCAAATTATACAACCTTTAGCCGTAACACCGGCGGAGCAGTCAATAGCGCTTTTAACTTTCAACCAAATTTGAATAATTGATTGTACACTGGAATATTGTGGCCTTTGGTTAGTGAAATAATATAATCGGTTAAATATTTACAAAAATTACCCTACGTAAAACAATATTTTTCTTTCTTATCTATATTTAACTGGCTGACAGGTGGCGAGTTAAAACAAAGAGCATATATAAGCCTTCTGCCTGATGTTCAGAAATACACGTACGTGCCAATTATATGGTGATTGATCAAACGCCGTTGGAGTTGGGCGATTTCATATAATAAACAAACATCCATTTGTATATATACAGATGTCTATGCATTGCATAAATTCCACGATCTTGAAATGTTTGAATTAAGCGTTTTGGCAAAGTCGGTGCACTGAATATATAATTCCGGTAAAGTTGTCACTGTGTGCGAGCCGAGATTCGAACCGGCGACAAAACTTGCCAACTTGCGAGCCGCGCCAGTTTGCACGCTCTCTACTTTTCACTAGTTCGGCTCTCGGCCACTATGCAAATGCTACCGCTTTGGTCTCTCGGGCGAAACTTAATCCGAATGCATATTGCTCAATGAAATGACACGTAAAATATCTTTTGAATTTAGTTACATAAAAATATATCGACCTAATAAGAACTGATATTCAATTTCAAAGAATATTCATTATAATATCGCGTCTAATTTATAAATAATATTTTAAGATGACATCCTTGCATTAAATAATTTAAAACTGAACTTTTTGCTGGAAATGTGTTGCAAAATTCAATTAGTAGTAAAATAAAGTAATTTGATAAACTATAGGAAATATGTTTTTTTTGTTATAACAAGCAGGTGATGATACCTGATGGTAAGTTATCACTACCGTCTCGGACGTGCTATTTGACGTACAATAGCAATATAATTAGGTTCAGTCTTGGCAAATAAATAATAAACTTGTTTATATACAGGGCATGGAAACAATCGCATTAAAAGTTATGTTAGCACTCTGAGGCCGTTTAGCTTCGGAGGGAAAACACGTTGCCAGATCAATGGCGTTTTGCCATCTTCGCGATACTTTATTGATATTCATAATACCTGACCGATAAACAAACTCTTGACGAAATACTAAATCTCTTAACAAACGATACATATTCCAGCATAACGTTGTAAGTTCTTCTGACTATTCTTGCAACTTAACATGAGGCTCTCCTAGATTAAAGGTATAAAATAAATGTATATTATTATATTAGTTCATAAGCGTTCTTTTTAATCGGTATTAAAATATTTTTGTTATAATGTACAAACTTTTATTGGATATGGAAAATTAATTCTTGTTGCATAGTTGATGGTAGTGAGTGCACTCGCTGTATATGCATACTATGATATGCTGGTGTATAATGTGTGTATCGTGTTTCAGTCGAAGCTGAACTGCGAGGTGCTGCACGACGAGCTCGCGTTCGAGGTGAGGTGGGCCATCGCCGGCGACAGCGTCGTGCTGCAGCTCGTTGCCAAGCTGGGTGCGTTGCTGCCTCATAGCGTTACGAGTCCCAGACTTACAGAGAGCATTAGGCACATATATACTCCTAGATGTTATTTAGATTTTAGAACAAACATCTCCCACATTTCTCTTTTCTCTTGATAATTTAAAGATACATAAAACTTTTAAATAAAATACTCATGTCTCTCATGTCTCCCGCGACCACGGTTGCTGAAAAGCATCCGAAACGTCGGGATAAATAATTTAAACAATATAAATAATAAATCGCGTTTTAATCCGGTATACAGTATTTTATTTAAATGTGTGATACTCGCGTTAATAAAAGACAATATTATGATACATAAAACTTCAAAATATTTGAAATAGATGCAAGAGGTAGTTTAAGATAAAATTAAAATATATGGCAAGTACGAGTATCTCAACGAGTGATACAAAAAATTCAAAAAAATTGTTTAGGAAGATCATTTTGAAGGAAACGAAGAAGTTTTTAGTTTTTGGAATGTTTAATTAATGAGACACTATTTTAATAAAGAATAAATCGACCAATATGAAGTATATTCGACAGAGGACGGTGAATACATGTCTTTCGGTATATCTGGGCACCCGGAGAAGTCGCAGATGGTGGGCGGCGACGTGAGCGTGGCCTGGCTCGACAAGGAGACCCTGAAGGGGTTCGCCGTGGACTACTACCTGGACGCCAAGAGCCAGTGCGCCGGCACGCACGGCTCCTGCCCGGACGACCAGTTCGCGGTGAGTCCCTCCACACTATTATTCTTTTTCTGGTCTGGTAACTTCGGGCATTGAACGGGTGGATATCGAAATTCCGACCGGGTAACGAACCACCGTTCATAGATGGAAAAACCGTGAAGTGTATATTGCGCGTTTCGGTTTCAGTCTATGGATTTCCGAATGCTCGAAGTAACATTAGGTCGACAGCGCATCATTGACGAGTGTGCTGTGGCTGAGGTATCATTTACCATCAAGTGAATTTCATGGCTATCTGTCGAACCGAACCGAACACCTCGCAGACGGAGGGTGCATTGTTCACTCACTTTGCCACTCTCAAAATATATATTTATAAGATAAATATTATAAATAAACTTATTTTTTACGTGCTTCTATGGCTAAAAACCTTCATAATGCTTTTCCAGGCTCGCCTACTCGCTATACTGTCGTCATAAAAAAATATTTTATGTAAACTTGAAACAGAGAAAAAATATAATTGCATTATTATTTATTGTTTTGTTTTAATATACAAATTTGTTTCCTCTGTCCTATCCTCAGTGGTTTTTGTGATATTATTATTTATGTAATAAATTTCAATTTCAGAAAAAAGTCATGTAATTATTTTTCCTTATGACGGCAGTAAACGGATTTGTTTCACCACACTCGAAGGTGTGGTACCTTATGAGGTACTAAACAGTTAGCGTACTCATACTCTGGACAACCAGAATCAACAAAGACGGAAGGCTGTTGATTGTACTAGTTTTGAATTTCGAATCCTGTACTTGCAATTTGTCCAGCTTGTATAAATCGGAGCAGACATTAATTTTCTTTGATCAAATAACTTCTATAAGATTTTCGTGACGCCATTAAGACGAGGTCTGGCGTAACACATAATCCAATACCAATATAATATTATGGTTTAATTCAATTCGGCCGAGAGCCGAGATTGTTATCGGATCGTGTAATATTAAGCTGCGATATACTCGCCCTGAAGACACACGTAACTCGATACGACAGCCTTGTAAATTGGATTACTCCTTGATTTTAGTTCAAGATATCGTAGCCCTTATGTATTACCGCTTAAGGTTTTCGTTGCTGTGTGCTTAATAAGGAAGTAATGTTTAATTGTGTTTATTGTTACACGCCCTACGCTACGCAAGAGTGTGAGTTTGTTTATAGCTACTTAAGGAGTTATAGTTCGTAATGTCGCGGTAATTCCGCGGAATATGTTTGAAAGTGGGGAAACCGCACGGTTTTGAATATTGTTTTAGATTATGTGAAGTATTTGTTGTGACTCGGTCGTTGTAATTAAATGTAGGGCGTTGTTTAACTTAATTTCCCAGTCTCAGCTCGCTCGCTTGAAATCGCTTCACATAACGCTAATATTATTTTTAAATTAATTCTCATCTATATCTTATATTATAAAGAGGACATATTTGTATTTTTGTATGTTATGAATAAACTCAAAAACTACTTAACCGATTTTCAACTCGAAATTCTATCACCAACAGAAATCTACATTATCAGCGAGTAATATAGGCTACTTTTTTCATTTTTTGTGAACACTGAACATAAACATTACACCCGTGCGAAGCCGAGGCGGATCGCTAGTATTTTTTTTTAGATATTTAAATTTAAATTTTATTCCTATTTTGTGTATTTTAAATATGGATCGTTTGGTTTGACATAAAATGAGTCGAATGTTTATCCCCACTCAGCCGAACACGAACTCCCTGCGGCTGCTGAACGCGGCGCTGGTGAACGGCTACTCCATAGTGACGTACCAGCGGCCGCTGCGGGCCTCCGACCGCCTGGACTTGCCCGTGCTCACCAACACCTCGCAGCCCGTCATCTGGGCCATCGGACCGCTTAACTCGAAGGACCAAGTCTCCTACCATCATCACTTTACTAAGGTATTGATATTATCTTAGATTAATAATTGGTCTCCGCGCGCTACGCTACGTTATATAATCGAAATTGTATTCGTAAGGTTCTTAAACATGATTTTTTAAATGTAGAACGGAAGAGAATGTAATTAGTTAAATCAGCCTACTCTGTTTTCGCATCGCCGGGTGTTGTATGAAGAATCTGTTGAACGTTGAGTCTGTTTCAGGGTAACAGGTTCATCGAGTTCGGTCGGGCCCCGCTGTGGAACTGCCCCATGCCCGAGGGCGAGGAGGACTCCCCGCAGCAGCTCGCCGCGCCCAGCAGACCAGCGCCGCAGGAACAGGTAAGGCGCTTTCCTCAGTAGGTACAGTAGGTAAAGAGCAAACTAAATCCGTTACGTGTTTAATAAAGCACAAACTTAATCCTCATTTATACGACGCAAGTTTCTTGCCTGTTGTATACAATTAAATTGAAGCAATAAATGGCTCGCATAGCATTCTTGATCTATTAAACAAGTTTTATTTTAATACTTTTCTTGATGTAAAGAGTACATAATATCCCTGTGTTATAACATAAACGTCCATCCGGCCTAGCATGACAACTGCAACAAAGTTTTGTCGACCGTTTTCTCGTGTTTTAATCGACTATCGCTCTATTTCTTTCGGGTCTAACATGATAATTACACTTAAAACTCGACTTTTAATATCAAAAATAGATATATTTGTCGATCGAGATATCTTTTCTATCAAAATTGTCGATGTCGAGATATCTTACATCTTAGTTTGTCTTCTCTCGTCCGCAAAATATCTCGTGGCGGTCATGCTAGGCCGGCAGGTCACCTCTAAACTCGCTGATACTAGTTCTATTTTTATATTTAGAGTTACACATGTTAAAAATATATACTTATCGAGGTTATGATACGAGTACATACATATTACAGAGCTATGTTATGTACATAGTTCGTGAAATGATTTGACACTAAATGTTCTCATTATTATTGGAGTGGAATAAACAGATGCTGGAGTCAGGTCGATGTTCGGGTTCACATCGCGCACTCATGAGATATTTAAATAACTTTCTCAGAGGAATCCACGCGTAAACTTTTCATACAAAGCTGAACGAACAATCTGTATTGAGAGTCGAAATATTTGCCGAATTCGGAGAGTTCCCGAACAAAAGTTACGTGTATTTATCACAAGCACACCAGTTTTATTTATTTTTTTATTGATATATTTCTTTTTTGCATTGTCATTATGATTTATTGAGATATATTTTCGATTCACTTTATGTTTAATTGGAACTTAGAATTGTGACTAAAAAATCTACGTCCATAACGTCACCGTAATTGGTTTGCTGCCAGCGAGGTAGCGATGAGTCAGGACGATACACGAATAAATATTTTTGAAGTGCTGTTCTAATTTTCAATAATTTTATATGTAGCCGGCCGTGATCAAGCCCAACCCGGTGCCAACCCCGAAGCCAGTGCCCAAGGCGGTGCCGTGGGAGATCCCCGGCATCCAGTGCTACGAGCCCCCGGACGGCGTGTTCTACGCGCAGATGGGGCCCACGGGCGGCAAGCAGGGGTACTCCGCCATTACAGGTACATTGGGTGCCTTCAGGTTTCTTGTGATAGAGAAGAGATGATCAGAGAAGTTGTGTGACCCATTTCTGAATGGTGTACATACTACAACTAAATTGTGACATTAGCGATGGAAGTAAAATATTTATTTGAAAAATACCAAGTTTGAGCTCGTAGCATCTGATATAAATTCTATTGACGCTTATGTGTTTGTTATTAATTCCATATCATAGACGTACTATGTCAATGATAAATATATTCTTGTTATCTATCTATCTACTGAACTGACCAACCTGGTCATAAAATGTGAAATATGTAATAATTTTTGAAATGAATTACTAGCAACTACTGATCACTAAAAACTTGGTCAGCTGTTAAACATATACTCGTATATAGGAAATATATAGAACGAAGTTTGATTTAAATATGCATACAAGATTACATTATGTTCAGGTCACGTGGGTTGGGGTATATCGTGGTACATCAATGGGCTGCTGATTCCGGAGTTAACACTGGTTCGTGGCAAGAAGTACACCTTCGTGGTGGAAGGCGGGTCAGACCCCGAAGAGCCGGCGCGCTTCCATCCCTTCTACATCACCAATGACCCCGTTGGAGGCTACTTCCATAAGTCTGACGCTGAGAAGAAGGTAACTACTTTCAATAATGACGCATTAATTATAAATCGGGGCTACCCTATTGCATTTATCAGAAAATTCACACATAACATTTTTAATGTCTAAGAATTTCGGTTGAAATAAGTGTTTTCACTTTAAAACTAATAAATGCTACCAAAATGTTATTCGGTATAATGCTCAGGACTTATAGTCAATAGCCGAATCTCAAATACTTTTTTTTTTGTTAAAAAAAATAAAAATTGGAATTGAATAGATGTTTTATAAAAACTCATTCTCTAGGGTGTTGAAATCTTTGCTGGAGTTCGTCGCACGCGCAGCGGTGAGCTGATGCCGACTGGCGTAGGTCGCCTTTGCAATTGGACCCCTGATAATGATGGTCCAGATGCGGATGAGTACCCCAGCTTCGGGGCTTACCAGCGATCCCTCACACTTGTCTGTGAAGAAGGAAACCCTGGAGTCGTTACCTGGACTCCAGACAAAAACACTCCCGATACTGTCTACTATCAGGTAACATATCGCAGTCAACAGCAGCCTATCACGTTAATTTTCCTATTTTACTGTCTAATTCATTATGATATCTCTTTCATTTGTATATAATCTGTCACATTTTTATCAAAATTTAAGATTTATCACTAAACTAATCTGATCGGTACTAGTGAATTTCTTTTCTGTATATAATTCATACTTTTTTCTGTTTCAGCCCTTCAAATCTTCTTTCGCATGAGGTTCTATTCGATACTCACGGTGATGATTCATTTGTGTTTCCTTCTATCTCTACCAGATAAATAATATTTTTATTATGTTTACAGTGTTTCACACATCGACATCTCGGTTGGAAAATAAATATAGTCGATGAATGCGACGCGACCGAAGCTGAGGAGAGCCGCGTGGTCGAGACTATGGCTCTTCCAACAGATCTCCTCGGTCAAGAGTCTATACAGGTACAGAGTCGTGTCAAACCGGATTCTAACTTTTTAGATCAACGCAAGAAACTCGAGAAAATAATCAATACGAAAAAAAATTATAACGATTTCAGTAGCGATAACGGTGAAGGCGGTCTCGCGGGAGAAATTTATCCTGAGCCCGACAGGAAACTATACACGAACGGACATGAGTATGAATTGCCAATATCCAACGGACAAATACAAGATGTCATAGAAGCGGTCGAGAGCTTAGAAGAAACAATGAAAGGCGAGATTCGAAGAAACGCCACACATTCACTAACACCACAACAATATCAAGTGTACGAGGATGTCAAAGAAAGCTTTTCTCCCGAACAACCGATAAGAGGAGACGAATACGTTATTGAAACTAGTAAAGTCCCAGACACCTTTATGTTACCACCAAATCAAAAGCCACAAACACTCCACGCAGTATTGCGGCCAAACTCCCCAAACAAGCCAATGGGGAATATGCGACCACCTTTTAGGCGCCCGGTACCACCTGAAATTAAACTGCGAAGACCATATCCCGTCTATCAGAAAGGTAATATGGGTTATCCTCTACCTATGCCTAATTCGCACATCTCCCACGGTGTATCTAAAAAACCAAACAAGTACGCAAACAACCGACCACCGATGTATGGAAATAGACAGCAACAAATGCAACCAACAATTCCTCCCATGAAAGCGATGCCACCTCTACATCCACATAAGCCTATTTTCCATCAGCCATCTAAAAGTGCACCCAAGCCCTCCAATAATATAGGTCAATCAATTATAATGGGCAAACCGAACCTTGGTATATCTGTGCCACCCCAAAGCCAAACTTTAAGTTTAGGTCATACTGATTTAATAGCGAATCAAGTAGTTAAAAGTCAGATAACACTACCTGGATCGAACGAGCCTGTACCACAGCAAAGTGCACCGCAGCCATCTTTCAGTAAACCAGGCCAAATAATACTCGGGAAACCTATGGATCATCCATTATCTCTTGACCAACATATAGCACTCATTACACAACAGAATACACCTTCATCATCTGCTGCGCCAGAGTATCACCAACAAACAGTAACTCAAGTAAAAGTCATTGAACAGCCTCAGCCTCCGACACAAAATGAAGTAAAATCTTCGGACTTCATCGGTCAATCCAAGAATCCATCATCTTTCGCACCAGCGATAAACACAGGATTCAAACCAGATTCCATTGTCATAGAAAGTGGTTTCAAGCCAATAATAAGAGAACCACTAATGGCGGCTGAAGATAAAATAGCCGAATATGAGGGTAATAACGCTAATAGACGTGAAGATACCGATGTTGAAGAAGATTATGAAGAATCTCCGCAGTACATCACCTCAAATCACGCATATCCCAGTGACAAAATCACTGAATCGTTTGAACCTATGTTTATTCCATCTCCAACAGACCACTTATTATCAAATAATGATAAAACTAAAGAAGTTTTTCCAAAGAATCACGCTAAAGAAGATAGACCTCACCCAGTTTATGTGAAAACTGAGTCCGAACTAAATGCCCTTTTTAGTCAAAAAAACATGAATAGAGAGGCTGCATCTGATCTAGTTATGGAGTCAAATAGATTAAGACCGAGCTATTTACCTCCAGATCCCAAAATACCGAAAGAATACTCACAGAAGCTTTCGTCTAGTGATCAAACGTTCACTACTTACGACGGTAAAACAGTGTCCGCTGCAACTTTAACGAGTATTCCAGACGTTAATAAAACTCCTGCTAAGATTTTTTCTGCAAAATTGCCAGCTACTACAGAATTACTTTTGAAAACACCTCAGTTTGGACCCTTTATGGGTGAAATACCTCCCCCAGTAATAGAACATATAAAAAAAGATAGTATTACCGTCCCAGCGCCAGTTTACAAAGATACACACACAACGCATTTGAAATTAGTGAATCCATCGCATAAAATTGAGAATTCTAATACAGATTTACAAGCTCAAGGCAGTGAAATAAAAGAAAGCATCTCAGATAAAAACGACGAAGAAGAAGATTTAGAATACGAAGAAGATTTTGATGAAGAAGAGCAAACGAGAAGAAAACGTGACACAAAAACTGCGCAATTTGAAAGAGGCGAAATAGAAGAACAGAAACCAGTCACCGAACGATTAGACAATAATCAAATGAATCAAATGGACTTCGGAGAGCAAACAGCGCAGGCCAGTGGCTCTCAAGTCTTACGTTTTAGTTCGATCATCCATCTGATGCTTTTAATAGTTTGGTATAAGATGTATTAAGAAATAACTGTAGTATGTATTTATTTATTTATTGGATTAAATTATTGGCTTGCCATCAAATGCATTTCGAAAGGCTGTGGCGTTCGCGTGACACTCGACAAACGGAGCCGTCCAGTACACTTGTAGCTCTTGATGTTTTCACACTGCTGTTACCACTCTTCGCATAATGCAATTCAATACTCTGTTAGTTTTAGGTTTTGTAAATATTTCTCTATTTTAATTATAATTAAATTAGTTTTTATTTCTATAATCTTGTTTTATTTTATTAACCTTTTGAATATCTTTAGTAATATATATTGAATTACACATAGTCAAATAGCATGCAACTATGTATCTTTAAAATATAATATAATATAATTAGTTTCTTTCCTGTGCCGCGAGTTTTTGTGAATTGCATTTTACCTAAAGATAATATAAAACACGAGTAATATAAATGTATACATATAATTTTGTTAATATATTTTAACTTATCTCATTGCTAAGTAATATTATTTAACTTAAAAAATTAAGGTAAGGTTTCAATTTATTAGAAATAATATATAAAAAAAATTACTAATACATTATCTTATTGTATAATAAATAATTAAGAGTTCTTTTAAGAAGCAAGATTTTTAACTTCTCGTGTGCTAAACTTTTTTCTTAATTCTTGTTTTTTGTAAAATTAATCTTATTACGATTATTCACTGTGTTAGTGTATTTCTGGAGGAGCGATACAAATTATTAAAATGAAAGGACAAGAATCTCTACGTAATATTAATCAATAATAACATCTAAGAAATTCTAGTCTGATCTAGCACCGTTTATATCACGGTAGCACTCTTCTGCTCAACTCAAAGGAGTTGAGTTAATAAGAGAATCACTTGTTGAGTAACGCCTGGACGCTGGAGATCTTGCTAGTGAGTCTCGTGAAGTTGGCGAACGCTTTCTCGTGCTGGAACCGAGTGTCCACCAGCCTCAGGACCGACTCGCGACGACGACCACTGGTAATTAAGATTAGCATCAATATTTATTAGCATCAATTTAAATTGGGGAAATCATAATGTTATCCGCCACCCTGGGGTTATGTAGGAAGTTTGAGGCCGCAGACTCTGAAGAGTCAAAGCGGCTCATATTCCTCTCGTCACCTCTGAACCGGGGAAACTGATTCGGTGATGGCATGAATTGCTGCGCAGAGGCAATAGGATGCACCAACGCACATAAAGCATCTTATATGATATCGCTTTATTATTGTAAACTAGCGATCCGGCTTCGCATGGGTGACTTGTTTGTAGATGTACTATACATAAAAAATTGCTTATGTTACTCACTGATAATGTAGCTTTCTATTGATGGAAGAATTAAATTCGGTCAAGTAGTATTTGAGTTAAATCGTAAAAAACAAACAAATACTTCCTCTTTATAATATTAGTTTACATGCTACTTACGTGCCAAGTAGTCCCCGCTAGAAATTGCCGGCGAGAGGGTTCCACAGAGGGTTTGTGCGAGGCAGAAAGAGAAGTTAATCTATACTTAATTATTTTATAATATTATAAAGCTGAAGAGTTTGTTTGTTTGATCGTGCTAATCTCAGGAACTACTGGTTCGAATTGAATTTTTTTTATGTTGGATAGTCCAATTATCGAGGAAGGCTTTAGGCTATATCACATCACGCTGCGACCAATAAGAGCTAAGCAGTGAAATATGTTGCAAAAACGGGGAAAATTATCCATATTTGAGGGCTTCCGTTGCGTGCGCTGCGTAAACGGTTCAAGTTACCCAAAAAATATGTATTAAAGAATTATTCCTCTTTAAAACCTCCAAATTTGGTCGAAATTAATGCATTATTGCCAATTATTAGCCAAAGAGTTTTATCAACATAACATTATTATTGATCCATATCCAAATAAATGTGTTGTTGATTAATAAAAACTTCTTAATCGCGGTCATAATAATAGAAACTGACGCGGACGAATTCGCGGGCAACAGCTAGTATAATAAAGATTCTCACTTCCTGTCCTTCAAGAGCCTGGCCGCGGCGAGGAGTGTGAGCCCGGCGCGGTCCGTCAGCTCCACGGGGCTGCCGCGGCGCAGCAGCTCCTCTATCAGGACTGTGCTCGACCCCTGGCATACTGTACTACGATTCACAATAGCTCTTCAACATACATTACAATGATACTCGCGTTAATAAAAGACAATATTGTGATATTGTCTTTTATTAACGCGAGTATCACACTTCTTCTTCCGGCCCTGTTCCCTTTTTTTTTATTTGGGGTCGGCGCAGTATGTTCTCTTTTTCTATTCTCTCCTTTCACTCGCCATATCATCAGTCACACTTCTCAAACACATATCATTCTACACACAGTTAATCCATGTATTTTTTGGCCTCCCTCTTCCCCTATACCCATCCACTTTCATATTTAAAACTTTTTTAGATACATGCCCATACCAAGCCAAACGATTACCTTTAAATTTGAAACCATGGTTGCTGAAAAGCATCCGAAACGTCGGGATAAATAATTTAAACAATATAAATAATAAATCGCGTTTTAATCCGATATACAGTATTTTATTTAAAAAATGTTATTGTGCCTAATTTCTTAAAGAGGAAAACCATAATGAAAGAAAGTATAAACTCTTGGCGCTAGATTCGTTCGTATTTAGAACATAATATGTAGAAGTTTATTCAAGAAATCAACAACTTAAAACAATTTTACTTCGATTAACAATACACTGTCAAAGCAATTTTAAATTATCCATATAAAAAAGGCAAAATTATTAATGTCGTGATATAGTTATAGATATAAAACAATAAGTTCTGTTACTGCAAAAGCCGGTACTTTCGAACTCTTAATGGTAAAAGTCTGTGAAATATTCTGATTCTATTGGAAATGTTCTGTGTCATCGTTCATTTCAATCTTTTATCAATATTCAATAGATTAGTTTAAACAAATCTAACCAATATATGGGCCCTTCCAATTACATACAGATGATTATAGAGTTATTATAATCAATCCAAGCTATTTTGAATTATGAATAATAATTTTATTTTGCCTCAAATCATGATAGTTACCTACTGATAAATTAACTAAATATGTTAATCGTAAAAAAGAGTAGGCGAAAGTATAAGAAAAGCAAATTCATAATATTGTACATTAAAATTTATAAAGTTATATACTTAATATGTATAAAATTGTACCAGTTACATCCGCAACTCTAAAGACTGAAATTCAGCCAAAATTTGTTTCCTGTTTTATTTACCTCATACAACTTATCAAAATCTCTTCTAAATGTAATGGTAATTTAAATTCGCAAATGTAATATAATGGAAACGAGTATAAATTGTTTTTTTAGTAATACTATTTTGTTTAGCACTTTAACTAGATTGCAATAAATGGAAAAATTTACATACATTTAAAATAACGCAACTATTCCATTGTGGGACAAAAATACTCAAGTCTATTATTTTATTCTATAACCGATGTTCGATATTTATTTTTCTGGTAACACAGTGATTTGGGTGCCATTCATACAAAAGTTCAATAGGGTTCCTTCATACAGACTTATCGCGTAATAAAGCATAGTATTCGATGTGGGATTCGCGGTTAAAGCAAATCTAACAAAAAGTGAAGTTTTTGTACCAAGCCCGAAATAATTGCTCTCGAGTGTATAACCCGCCCGCAACGTTGAGAGCTCTACATTAAGTTCTGTACACAGGTTCATTCATATGTATGAACGAGTTCATCGCGAAAACTGTTCAGCTCAACTTGAAAAATATTCATAAAATCGTTTTTAAAGTGGCACCAGCAATAAATGTTGAACTCTAGTGAAATAATATTTGATGTTTTCATTTCGACTATATTTTATTTAGTTATGCATACTGCATAGTGCAGCGTCACTTCATCTCACTTCACTATATAACTTTACCGATTCACTTCTGAGACACACTCCATAGTTAAGTAGTAGGTATATTATTACGTATATAATTTTATATAAGATTTTTGTCTTTGTCAATATTTGAACATTACACTTTTATGCTCTGTTGCTTCTCATTATCATCTCATAGCATTGTAGTAACTTATTCGAAATTGATATCTTTTGAGTGGAAATTGACTTTGGCTGACTAAATTATAAGAGTTATATGAAGAATGTATCTCAGAATTAGAGAGATTTAGAAAGGTATATAAAAAAGTTTGCGTCACCATACTTCACATATATCTATACAAATAAATAATTATCCCCTCAAGAGAAGCAGATCGCAAATATCTCTTGAACAATACACTTTTATGTAACTTTTAAAAGAATATCACATGATCGTGTAGAAAAAACTATTAATAGTAAACACTTACCAGCTCTAAATAACGGTGTCCAGCCGTTGTTGTCTCTCACAGTGACGTCACCGCGGTCCAGCACGAGCCTGAGCGTCTCCAGGTGGCCGGAGTCCACGGCGTGGTGCTCCACGCGGAGCCCGTTCACATCTCTAGCCTGGAGCATAATGTAAATTGGAATGATTTACATTGCTGGTAATTCAAAATTCAAAACTCATTTAGTCATTCAGGTAACACAATGTACACAGCCCAACAAAATTTCGGGAAAGTTTAGTTCGCAAATATCAGCATTCGGTCATTTTAGCGCCCATGTTTTGTTGCCTTAATCTAGTATGCAGTTGGTCTTTCCTAATATAACGACCCGTGAGAAATAGGCTTAGGGTATCAAATCTCTGAGATTGCATCGAATAGTACACTTGGACGCTGTTATGCAATACAGTGTCAACCCACACGGTTGCCATTTTGAGAAAATTGAGTTTGAAGTTTTAATACGAGTAATTTCATAAAATTTATTTTAAAAAATAACTGAAATAATAGATTTTTTTGTAATTATTATTATTAGACCAAATATATGTCGTTTTTCTTGGTAGCAATCAATGTAATTGAATTTAATGCATTATTATTAAATATTTTAAACATTTTAGGTTTTCGAGCTCGCTAGTTTTTTCAATATTTTTGCTATTAAAACGATTTAAATGATACATATCTCTATATATGTTCTCCAGCTCATAAGGAAGCGATTAGTATAAAAAAATACATTTTTGTAATTTTGTGGGTTGACACTGTATTGCTTAACAGCGTCCACTTAGGATCTGAATATGTTGTTCTTGGAAGAGTTGGGGCCCATGTCGGGCCATCGGGCTGGGAAGACTGTCTCGGTCGCCCGCTGGACCTTCTACGACCGATAGAGTCCAACGTTACCCGATACGGTCCCATAGGGCATCATCACATGCACGAGGATTTCTCCACGATAAAAAAACGTTACCTGCCTGTATGTCAGCACCCTGTTCCAACAGCAGTTCAGCGAGGGCGCAGTGACCGGCGAGCACAGCCAGCTGGAGGGGGGTGCGCCCCCCACCCGAGCGCTGCTCCACGTCAGCGCCGAGTGTCAGCAACAGTCGGGCCATGTTCACGTCCCCTGCAATAAATCAAATATTGTTTATTAATTAGAAAGTTTTTACAAATAAATATAGAGAATGCATCTTATACAGTAATTAAATATAAAAGTAAGCGTACATATATTGTTACAGTAAATAGTAATTGTTCACTCAAGCGATACTGTTACGTATACTCACTATTGACTGTAACAATTGTGAGGGGTCACAAGGGGTTTCCAAGTTTGGCATAAATCATAGATGGAAAAACCGTGAAGTGCATATTGCGCATTTCGGTTTTAGTCAAATTTCCGAATGCTCGAGGTAAAAAGTAGGTCGACAGCGCATCATTGACTGATGTCCTGTGGCTGAGGTATCACCTACTATCAAGTGAACCTCATGCTCGTCTGTCGTTATCTAACATAAAATAAAACAGTATACGGTAATATAATTAAGTAAATGGCAAATAAATAAAATTATTTTGACCTGTTTTTGATGATCTACCAAAGGTTTTTTTAGGAAACGGTTTTTCTTCGTTTACATTGTTAGGAAACAGGGGAAAAGGGGTAGATAGTTTACTTAATGGTAGGTGATAATTACTTGTAGGTATGTATTGCTGATTCTTTGACTTTTTTGTCTCTTCTTGTCATGTTCTTACTATGCTGTCTAAAGGCGTGCTGTTAGTCGAGTATTTTTCGGTTCATTAAATAAAATATTACTAAATACAAGACGATATTTTAATTTTGTCTGTATTTTGTGTATCAGTCAGTGGTTACTACCACGTCATAATTTAGAATAGACTAACGTAAAATAAAATCAATAATATTTTAAACAATATATATTGCTGTTTGAAAAGCGGTATGTACTCGTAGTAGTAGTAGTAGCAAATTCGCTATGCATAATATTATTTTACCGCAGTGCGAGTCACATTTGCATTGACTGAATTTAAAAGGATTTTGTAGAAGGTAGGATACCTTTCCTCACAGCTGTGGCGAGCGGCGTCAGGCCGGTGGTAGAGTTGATCGCAGACAGAAGAATCGGTCGCTCTTCTAACATTTGCTGTACCTGGTCAAGAAAAAGGCAATAATAATCATACAAATAATCGAATATTTAGTATCACCCGCCTCTATTGTGGGATATTATACCGTACCTTTTTTTTAATTATTCCTGTGTAATTATATTATTATTACCTACACAGGAATATTCACAAAATTAGAAATATTGAATGAATACTAATATTATATATATATATATATATATATATATATATATATATTTACTTGTACAATATCAAAAATTCTACATGCATACACTTAATCTTTAAACATAAAAAAAACAATGTATCTCTGAATTACAATACTATTTTGTAGGGTTTTGTTATATACATATATAACATGCCTCTTTTCCATGGAGGTAGTTTCATTATTGTTAATTATTACTGACATCGCTAAATACCTAAATACACGAGACGCTACCGAAATCATTCAGCTCACAAGCGATATACAATCAGACAGCACCTTTTCTGGAACACTACACACACTTTTATAATTATTTTAGCCAATGTGCCATCGGAATAAATGTATTCTTTCTTTTTATATATCTATCGTGGAGATATTTACATCGTCATTCGTGGTATAATCCGTCTCGCACTACGCACAGCGGAGAAAGTGCCATTATAGTAATTCGCGGACGATATAATTTTATTTAGAAACGAGACGAGTCGCAGCTGCTCGCTACAAATGGCTTTCTGAAATCCCTTTGTAGCAAATCGAATCCAATCGAGTTCAATTACCATATAATTGATGAAGTTGCCTTAATTAACCGACCGCATGTCTCTCTCGATGTTCTCGAGTTTAGAATGATGTTCTTAAAAAAGGTGATTAGATTCAGTTGTACAAGTGCATTGTGCTGCTGCAAATAGCTGTGATGCGGTGATAAAAGTTATTTCGACCATGTGTTTGCGTGTTGTTCTCAAGATAATGTAAATGCATGCTTTTATTTCATCATGCCTACTGCTGATAGAGGACAAATCTTTGTTTTTTTATTTTTTTTAATTATTATATTTAATTACTTCAAGATGTCATGTGAAACATGGTGTAATGGTTGCCGCTCCTTACAAACATTTTATAAAACAAAATTTTGGCGATTAAAAAGAGTGGCGGAGAGTATATTGCCAGTTCTTGTCGTTCGTTCTACGCCCTTGATTTTAAAAACTGGCAGTCAATGTAAAATTAGAAACATTTATATTATGTATATTTTTATTGACGTTATAAGTGAACATTGTGTAACCTAAATGAATAAATGATTTTCAATTTGAATTTGATGGTGACATACAGATATAAGGAAATATGGATCCGCGTATTTTACAATATTTTTTTTTGAAGATTTTTCTTCTTAAAAAAAAAATTTTATGAAGAAGGTATAATCTCAGAACGTTATGTTTAACTTTTCTATTTTATATCTATGTGGAAAATCACACACAAAAAATAAGATAAAGATAAAGAGAAAAAACAATATTTTATTTGTTAACACATGCTGGCAAGAGTGACTAACAACCAAACAAAAATTTTGCCTAGCAATTATTAATTTGTTATAGACACTCAGAAAAGTTAATTTCGATTCGTTTTGACTTCAGTTTGCGATCCTAGTATTGTTTCACGATTAAAACTAAATTTATTTATTGAAGCCAATGAAGTTTTAAATTCATTCTCTGCACTACGTAATTGTTTTTTAAAATAAAATGAATACAAGTGAAATTACCTCTGGAGCTGGTCGCAGGCGCGCCTCGATTGTCGTTGACAAGTTAATTAATGTCTGATAATTAATACGTTCATTCTCTCAACGACGGAACGGTACTGGTTTTTTTTTGGAAATTATACAAAAAACGGCGTTTCAAACGTTTTTGTCTTAATTTTGGTAGATGCAATAACATGCACATAATATCTTAAAGGCCGGCAACGCATCCTCATCACCTCTTCTGTTGGCCTGTCCTTAACAATGTATACACGTGACAATGTATTTATGTTAAACGCGACATTTGTAGGTACGCCTCACAGGCAAATGTAGAAGGCGATGCAAGTGAATGCAATACGTCTCGGTAGGTACACAATACACATGATAGATCACATCATGTGTACCAACTTTTTCACAAATCTGTATATATATGAAATCGCTAAACTCCAACAGCGTTTGATTGATCACCATGAAAATTGTATTTTTTCATTGAGGTTTTTATGCTATCCGCTTACTCGCTACCAGTCAGCTTGTAAAGTGCACTTCCGGGTATAGTACCTTGTTTCCCTGCGAATTGACCATGGTCTATTATATTACTGAGCTCTAGAGGCGTGTATTGCCCGCCTAGTATGTATGACCACCAAGAGATATATCGCGGACGAGTGAAGACAAACTAAGATAAAAGACATCTCGATATGTTATGATTTGAGAACTGGCAGTAAATATAAAATTAGAAGCATTTGTATTTTTATTGACGTTCATAAGTGTACATTGTGTTACCTAAATGAATAAATGATTTTGAATTTTGAATTATATCTCGACATCGACAACTTTGATAGACAAGATATCTTGATCTATTTTTGACATCAGAAGTCGAGTTTTAAGTGTGTCATGTAAGACCCGGAAGATATAAAGAGAATTATTAACGAAGATATAAAGAGAAGAATTAACACGAGTAAACGGTCGTCAAAATTGAGTCGTGGTTGTCATGCTGAGCCGGCTGCAGTCACCTGCCTGCCGTAGCCGCAGCGCACCGCCATACAGAAGCAGGCGGCGCTGCTGCCCTCGCCGGCGGTGCGCGCCCAGCTCTCGGCGGACCACTGCGACCGCACCGCGCCCCTCCCGCACACCGCACACCGTCTGCTAACATGCGATAGTTTATTGAATGTTTTACTGATCTTATTTAGAGCGGTCTCTTTGATTTTTCATGGTGAGCGTGATAGACTCTCTAAAATAAAGTACGACGGGCTCGTTGGCGCGTTCGGTAGAACACCTGTCATGCGCATCGATGGTCCTTGGTTCGAATCCCACCGGGACCACATGTTTATAATTTTTTGTAAGCATGTTTTCCCCACGTCTGGTAACTTCGGGCATTGATCGGGTGGGATGAATATCTAAAATACGACCGGGTAACGAACCACCGTTCATAGATGGAAAAACCATGAAGTGCATATTGCACGTTTCGGTTTCAGTCTATGGATTTCCGAATGCTCGAAGTAAAAAAGAAAATTAGGTCGACAGCGCATCATTGACTGTGACCTACCATCAGGTGAACCTCATGCTCGTCTGTCGATATCAGAAGTCGTCGTAGTCGTAAAAATTTAAATGTAACAGTAGTCGTCGTAATCGAAGTGTGTGTGAAAATTTTAATATTTTATTCAACTCTCGTGTTGTGGTTGGAGACGGGATTGTGGACGATAACTACATATACATGTAGATTATAAGAGTTATTGAGTGTGCACGTATATTCTAAAACAATAATGTAATATAGTCTAATTATCTATAATTCAGATGACTAATGTTGATAAATCAATATAACAGACAGTAGAAATACTAGTTTCTATTTTAAATCTATAAATAGAGATAACAAGAGACTTCTGTTGGAAGGTCAAAAGATTTTTATTGTTTTATAGATGGAATAAATTGCATTGCTCTCAGCTGTGCGAACTGAGCGAAGCCAATTAAAAATGTAGTAGTTACGTGCACAAGTGAAGCCGCTGTTTTTCGCTATTTTGCGATGCACTCTACTGTAGAATCAAGGTTCCAACGATAGAGAACGTTGTGTTGTCGGTGCCGAGACACGTGGTATGTCGGTTGACGGAATACTTGGTAATATTTTTAAAATTTGAAATATTAAAAAAATAGTCATATAATATTTTTACCTGAGGTGTCGTTGAAAAATGCTCGGGAAAACGATTATATTGGGTTAAGTAGTGTATTTACTAGTGGGATGAGCGAGATAACATGATTAATAAGTAAATATCTTATAATTAAACCTAGGGTACACACACAGGGTTTCATTACACAAAAAATCGGTGTCCAAAAGCGAAACAATCTTATTGTTCATGCTACCACTCACCCGGGCGCCCGTGTTTGGGATTACCTCGAAGACAATGGCTCCTTTGGCTCAGTATTTACTGAGTGTTTCAGCTCAATTGATTTACTCAAGCAAACGGTTTTTTCACAAGGCTTGAGCGCGATCCGGAGTCGGAATACGTGCGGGTGGGTCGGCGCGAGGTTGTCAATCGTGCTCGCGGTTCTCCCGCCGCTGAAATATTTGTTTAAAGCCATCTGATTTCACGAAGCCTCTCAGCCACAAGAGACACCTGAGACACCTGAGCATACGAATATTTTTATTGTAGATACCGTGCTTCCCTTTGTTTTTTCTGCTATCATTTTTGCGTTTTTAGGGAAATGTTATGAAAATTTATAAACATTAATTTTATAAAAGTATATGAATTATTTCGTCAGGAGCTTTCTACTTAATAGTCGTAAAGGAAGCCACTGAAAATCAGTGCGGTTACGTTGATGCTCCACAACGTATGCTGAATGGAGTGTTTATTTAACATCCTCATACATACCGTACATAAATATGTCAATATAATATTTCCAATTAAATTGCAATTGTAGTTATTACTAATTGATGTGCAAATAAAATACATTTAATTTTTTAAATAAACAAAAATATATGAAATAATATTCTTAATTACCTATAACGTTTACCAAATATTTTTACTCGCGAACGTGCAGTTGAAAACCGCTTCGTGAAGTCCTAGCCTGTCAGAAAACGCAAATAATCAATAAGCAGCCTTTGTTCAAAAGCCATTAATTATATTATTATTAACTCCGTATGACAGAATTATATATTCATGAGTAATTGGGGCAAGTAAGGCGATATATTATGTCCAATAAAGGGTTGGCAACTAGACTGTAACATCGTCAAATCTCTTCAAGGACTGGCGCGGGTCTCGCTGGAACATTGCGGCCCGAATATACCATAACAAGCCAACTCGGGGATATTTTACGACAGTTACATAACACTAGTATACCTTCCAAGCCTATATATATTAAGGCCTGTATTCCATGATATAACTCATGTTTGAATCCAGTTTAGGAGTTTGTCATACCCTTTTGACAATTGACATTTTTTATATATGGCAATAGTGTTATTATAGAAAATTGTCATTTTGACAGTTCTCAAGAATACTTGACGGGCTCGTTGGCGCGTTCGGTAGAACATCTGCCTTTCGCATCGATGGGTCGTGGGTTCGAATCCCACCGGTAGCACATGCTTATAATTTTCTGTAAGCATGTTTTCGCCACGTCCGGTAACTTCGGGCATTGATCGGGTGGGAGGAATATCTAAATTCCGACAGGGTAACTAACCACCGTTCATAGATGGAAAAACCGTGAAGTGCATATTGCGCGTTTCGGTTTCAGTCTATGGATTTCCAAATGGTCGAAGTAAAAGTAGGTCGACAGCGCATCATTGACTGATGTTCTGTGGCTGAGGTATTATCAAGCGTATGAGGCTGCTATCGATATCTAACCGATCTAGTCTGTCAATATCTAAATTGATTGCACGCGTAAAGTCCGCGAATTCGTATTGTTAAAAATTCGTTCATTAAACGTGGTCAAGTACAAACCGCTTTTCCTGAACAGGCAACATTAAATTAATATACGATCGAGATAGGATTGTTAGTTCATAAATCAAGCATTATGTATAAATGTATGCTCGCTACACGCTTCATAGCTCATAAACTAGAGAACAGCTAACACAATCGCGTTACGACACATCGAATATGTAATTAACTTGCTAATTTGTCGTCAATAATAATATTCGATGGTTGTTGACTCAATCAGTTTATACTGGTAATTATATCGAGTAATGTACATCACAGTATCAATATTTACAGTACCTACTTAGGCGCTAGAATAATAAAAAATAAGTTATTAATAACTAGCAACGCGCCCCGGCTTCACTCGGGTGCAATGTAGATGTACTATACACAAAACATAGCCTATGTTACTCGCTGATAATGTAGCTTTCTATTAGTGAAAGAATTTTTAAAATCGTGCCAGTAGTTTTTGAGTTTATTCATAACATACAAAAATTCAAAAATACAAATCTTTCCTCTTTATAATATTATAAAATATAGTATAGAAGTATAGATAATGATTATTATTAGAACTGCTGAGGTTATTGTCCAATACTGACGGGCTAAGCCTACCTATACACAGTGATCCAGGGTGGTATCTTATCCTTCTTCTGGATAGTGTAGACGAGCTGATCCTGGAGGTAGCTGAAGGGCCCTGCAGACCAGCTCAGCGTCACACTGCGGCTCGTGCTGCCCTCAACCGTCGGTGGGGTTGGCGACCAATCTTCAAATTTAGCCAATGTTTGAGACATATTGTTAGCTTGTGAATAAATTAGAAAACAAAACAGATAAAGTATTTCAATTATTTCCTCTTCCCTTTGCCGTCTTTCACTCTGCCTCCAATAACAAAAAAGTAAACTTCGAGAGTCGTTAGAAGCCGCTGTATAGAAGCTGACACTAACACAAAACAATTTTAAAGATTACTTGTACATATCATATCATATTAAAAATGTAATTTGCTCTAAATTACATTTCTAATATGATATGCAATTCACTCAAAAACTATCGAAGCGAAGTGAAACCGATTGCGAGCTAGTTAAGAAAGTTTGGTCGATATCGGCTTCCTCCCCGAGTTGCCACCGGTTTCCATTCGCAACCGAGGCCTTTTGATTGAATTCAAGTGTTATAAGATCCGCATAAAAACTCTTACATTATCAAGGTCCATTAACCTTTGGATCTGACTCTAATTCGAAGATCTTAAGTTTAAAATACTATATATTGTAATATTCTTTATTGTACCAAGAATTAAAAAAATGTTACAAACATAACTAATCTAGACAAGTACATATTGGTGGCCTTATCGATCGCTAGCGATTATAGGCACAAACAAATAAAAAATAAAAAATAATTATTATATAAACTAAACTAAACACTATATGCTAAAATGTCAACACTGTAAACCAATGAAAAACAATTAAAGACCAAGATAGTGTGGTTTTAAATTTTAATAGATTCTTGAAGGAATCAAGACTTTGAGCCTTTCTAATTGATGCAGGGAAAGAATTTCACAGTCGAACGGTTTAGCATTGTATAGAAGTTTGAGGTATGGACTGGCACAGTTAGTGATAAAATCTACAGAGCGAAGATGCTGATTACGAGATCCCAAGAATACAAATTTTTCTTTAAGATACAAGGGAGTTTTAGGCTTAAACAAGATACAATATAACAGAGAAAGTAAGTGAGCATTCCGACGCTGGCGAATAGGAAGCCACTTGAGTTTTGCTCGAAACAAATATACCTTACTGTATTATGTCAAATCGTTTTATTTCAATTAATTTTGAACTAACTCCCAAGTCTTTATCATTGACTTACACATTATGGACTTCTTGTTCTCAAAACAGAGCAGTTTAATTGGAAACTAGTGGCAACAATAAATTAGATGCAGGTGTCAGGAGCCGCCCGAACCTCTGAAATATGTGTAAAATTATGCACCATCTACTACCTCGCGACGCGCACAGGCTGTAAATATCTTGTTTGTACATTTTAATACAATACACCTTTCTCTACAACACGTTTGTGAAATTGTTGAAATACTAGCTAGATTGTTCAACATTAAAACTCTTGTGTTAATTCTAAACTCTAAATATTATGAACAAGTCTATTTCATAACAAATTTGAACCAAGCTCTTATATTTTATGACCATGGTGAAAAGTGAAAATGAAATTAGTCTTTATTATATAACAATAAAAAAATACTCCAATACAGACTACAGCTACCGGATGGAGCCGAATTGCGAACATGAGTTCTAACTTCTAATCACTAAATATTTTGAAGAAGAGTTTCTAATATCATGTCAAATTTGAATCAAGCACTTGTAATATTTTATTTCATAGAAGGATGAAGAAACAACATTACAATAACTCTGTTCATATCTAGGACTAATCGGTCGGTTAAAAATTGAAATGACTCTCGTAATAATCAGTCTGTATTATATAATAACGAATGACTCCAGCAAACTTCGTGCTATAGCTCTACATAGAGCCGTCTGCGACTTTGAGTTTTATCGATGCGAAAATCCACATTTTCCAGCTAATTTAAGGCGTGGATTAAAATCAATTAAAATTAGAATGATGACCGAATTTAACAGATAAAAAATACTAAAACACGGTCTCCGTGAACGGAACGCAACGCAGCATGGCGCGAGTATCGATCGACGCAGCCAGTAGGCGCCCGGCCTTCGCACGGGTATTACGTTACTCCGCGTTCTGTGCCGCGAACGACATAACCTAACCGCACTCCTTACGTCTCCCTTATCGCCTGGTAAGTCCTAGCATACAAAACGACTTTATATTTTATAAATAATCGAATATATACGAGACAGATCAAACAAATACATAAGCCGCAGCGATTGCACTGGCATTGACAGTTATCAATAATACGCTCTCGCTTTGTTTATTCTGTATACGTCACTTTATGCGCTGGTGAGTACTGAGTAGTAATACATAATATAAATAAATCTTACCTATCGTATTTTATTATTGTATCACCTTATCGGTAATTGTATAATCACGATAAAATATGTGATACGACTGGATACTTGCATTTCTATGTTTTCTGAACGATGTAATTGAATTAGTTCTAAATGAAAGTAGTGTTGGTGTTAATTACGATATGAGCGTCATCGTATATGTTGGTAATTTTTGTAACAAAATTAAAATGCGTTTTATGACGTGACATTACGGTAGGTAAGTTGTAGTGTAAAACTACTCATTGCGTAATGAAAGGCGCGCCTTTTAGGTAGTCGATTGTATTTTTAATTAATATGTAGATTAGTACTTTGACAGTAGTTGAATCGTGTTAGCCGACTCTACTATAAAATAAATAATATGAATTATTAAAGTTTGCTCTACATAATATTATTCTTTTATTTAAAAACTTTAAGCAAACTTTATCTACTCTATTATATTAATATATCATATCAATCACATTTAAAAAAGGTCTTTTTCGGTATCGCAATCGTAGATTTATCATTATTTAACATTCGGATCACCTTTTTGGAAATTACTTTTAGTAATAACTTTATTCTTTACATAGTATTCATTCAAAAATATACGTCTAATTATGATATCTATTTTTATATTGGTTTCAAATACAACCTATTATCCCTACTTAATATTAGCAGAAACGATTTATAAGTAGGTACATCAACATTGCCCCCGTGCGAAGCCGGGGCGGATCGCTAGTATTCACATAATTTGACATTTGACAGATTTATATGAGTTCAAAACGAACGAAGTACATTTAAATATTAACGGGCTTCTGGCGGGCTCGTTGGCGCGTTTGCATTTGGTAGAACATCAACCTTGCGCACCGATGGGTCTCGGGTTCGATCCCGCCGGGACGTCATTTTTATAATTTTCTATAAGCATGTCTGGTCACTTCGAGCATTAAACGATTGGGAAGAATGTCAAAATTCAAACCACCGTTCATATATGGAAAAACTGGGAAATATACATTGCGCGTTTCGGTCTTAATCTATGAATTTCCAAATGTTCGAAGTCTAAAATACCACCATTGTTATCATTTCTAAATAAGTGCAAATTTATTCCTTTATAAATCTTTGAAGTATAAAGTTGCATAAAGATAAACTTAACTTTCGCATTAAACTGACTTTAAGCTGAATCGCTCTATAAATAACATTTGCGATCAGATCTTTCATAAAACTACTGTGTAGCTGCTCTTTTCAGTATTCTGTGTAGATCGCTCAACGATCTATGTTCAGCAGATGACCGCTCGTAATTATACAAAATTACAAACCTTTCGCCTTTCAATGATCGTATCGCATTTTATGTTTTATTTAATTAATTAAACAAATACGAGAATATAATTAATATGTCGACGACGTCATTAAAGAAAAGAAGTGTAACAAAAATAATATTAGATATTATATTTGTCTGCCTATTTTACATAAAAATATATTGACCGTAATTCGCTGATGAGAAGTGGTGATCCGCTCCAATAACGGGCATCTCCGCCTAGAAAAATCCTATTCAACATGTCCATAAAGAAACCCAAGTTATAATGGTCCGGAAAGATAGAAGCCGGCAGGGATTTAGTGTATACAAATTAAAATAAAATAAAAGTGAGAGGTAAAATGTAATAAAGGTTCATATTGTGTCTAAAAAAGTTATGAATGTGAAAGTGGATGAGAATAAGGGTGTGAAGAAGGCCAAAAATGGAGGACTGATTGTATGAAATGATAGATATATGTTTGAGGGTATGATTGATACAAGAGTGAAAGAAGAGAGGAGGAAAAGAACACACTGCGCCGACCTCCAAGAACAGGGCAGATAGAAGAGTAAGGATACGTTTTCCTCTCCTCTGAAACTGGTGTAACAGTGGTCTCGATGCGAAATCGGTAGGGTGCCAAGTAAAATCGGTAATTGAAAAAAAAAAAACAATTTTGATCAAATCTCTTTATTTTAAACTAGTGGACCCGGTAGAGGTTGTTCTGCCACAATGTTGGCTTTGAAATTATACAATTATTCTTAGATTTGAATATGCCAATTTGCCCACTTTTGTATATAATGTCTAATATGTCACTGATTTGCAGTGGACATCTGGGGGCACGGCAGTGCCCCCGCCAAGTCGAGCAAAAAGCGGCACGGCCGTACTATTCTTTTCTCGAAGTAGTTCGGGCCATTTTCGACCCCCTATAACTTCGTTGTGGATAAAACTAGAATCCTGAATTTTTAGTCACTAAGCAGGCATTGTATAAACTCGGTATATTTCAAATATCATTCTGTTTGAACCAGTAGTTTATAACTAGTCAAAGTTTGATAATTTGTCACTCACTCACTCACTCACTGACTGACCGATCATCAAAACTCTAAGGCACTTCTAGCAGACATAGAAACTTGAAATTTAGAATACAATTAGTGTTTAGTCTATAAATCAAGGAAAAACTACAATATTTTGAAATTTCGGTCCAGTTTTCTAGATATACAATTTTTTTTTGTATTTCTGTATGTAATGAATAACTTAAAAACTACTGGACCGATTTTAAAAAATCTTTTACCGTTAAAAAGCTACATTATCACTGAGTAACTTAGGGTATTTATTACTAGAAAAAAATAGAGATCCTTAGAAATCCCTACTAAAAACAACCCAAGGTGTAAAAAAAATAGCCATAAAATTTATTTCATCGCATGTGCTGCGGAAAGTATTGATGCTAGAACAAAAAAATGTTCCACAATATTATAGAACATATTATCAAAATCTACAAAAAAATTCACGAGACCATATGTCCAACTATTATAGTTATGTCACTATAACTACTTTTTTTACATTAAAAAGTTAATAAAAATGCCGATCAAAATCAGACTGTTATCCATAGCTTTATATTAATTATTATCCAAATAAACTAAGAAAAGGAATATCTACAAAAAGAAATGAGATGCCATCAAAAACATAAATTGTAAAAAAAGCCAAGTCTTGCAACTCAGTTCTCTCGTAAAAAGTTGTGAGATCCATATAATACCAAGTCGGTCAATTTATTCAGTCTCTACTGAAGGATCCTTCTGTCTTAAGTTATTACGTAATTAGGTAACCTAACAATATCTTATAGTGATCATATCAATACCAATATTAAAAAGCTTTGATGTTTAAAATAAAAAGGTTGACTTGGCAATCGCACTAAACTATCTAATTTAATATAATATGTGTTACTATATACACATTGTGTTTTTAATAAAATTAAAAAGATACATTGTGTTTTCATGCGATAGCCGAGTCAATCTATTTATTTAAAACATCAAAGATTTTTAATATTGGTATTGATATGATCACTATAAGATGTTGTAAGGTTACCTAATTACGTAATAACTTAAGACAGAAGGATCCTTCAGTAGAGACTGAATAAATTGACCGACTTGGTATTATATGGATCTCACAACTTTTTACGAGAGAACTGAGTTGCAAGACTTGGCTTTTTTTACAATGTTGGCTGTCAAGATGGCGGAGTTCCGAACCTAATTTATTTTAAAATTAATTTTTTTTTTCCGATATTTTAATAGTTATTCTGTTATTCGGGACATAGAGGAATCCAACAAATAAAATATCGTTAAAATGGGTGTAGCCGTTCTTGAGTTATAAATGGTGTAACTAACACGAAAGTTGTGTTATATAGGTATATAGATAAATAAACTAGGAATGTTGCGAAGCAGTAAGGCGGGCTTACATATACTAGGTACCTACTTACTTAAATCAAAAAATAACAATAATTAACAAGTCTAACCCAACATATGAAATTAACAATCAATAATATGGAATGTACCGGACAGAGCGCTCAGAGCAGATATGCTATATATATTTTTTTTTATAACAGAGCGGACAACAGAGCAGGTGGGTTACTTGATGGTAAGTAATCACCACTGCCCATAGACATCCGCGACTTAAGATTCAGATGCGTTGTCAGCCTTTCAAAAATGTATAGGCTCGCTTTTTAAATAATCAAAATATCTTAATCTTCACTCGCCCTGTTTGTCGTGACGACCGGCACAGCTTACGAAGACGACTGAGCTGGTGATGGTATCATTTTGTTATTCCTTTGGACGACATCATTTTGTTGTTTTAGCGCTCTATCTGATAAATGTAGGGTTGCTAACTTGGATTGTTGAAAATCGATAAAATATCGATTCATTTCGATATTTCGGTAAGAAAAGCGCCAAACGGTAGATATATCGAAAAATCGGTAGATTCGAGACCACTGTGTTGTAAAGACGCGCTTGAAATCGGTGATTTAATAATTTTCTTCGTATAGTTTAATTTTCCCTATCGAGTGGAAGTTATTCTTATGCACGACAAATACAATACTCATTTTTAAATTAGTTTATTCTTTTTTGTGGACTATTCATAAAAAAATACAATATATATATTATATATACAAAATATTCAAAACTAAACTAAAAGAGTCATGTAGATAGAGATATTATTAAAATATTGTTTCAACATAATGGAGCTTATAACAATGGAATGAGCGAGTGTGTGTTGTGCGAACGTACTCGTCAGTGTGTGTGATGGATATATCGAGTGTGTTTTCAAAAGCTTTTAGGATCAGCTGATTGACATCGAGTTATCACAACAAGGATGCCGTGAAAATATTATCAGTTCATTATTTCGAAAACAAAAAGGAATAATTGTATAAAATGTATTGTAGAGCCGTGACTCGATTCAAATTGTACCAAAGTTTAAACATGGAATTGAAATTATTTGTGAAAAGAATTTTCGTGGAAATGCTGTCGTTTTGGGATTGTTGGATATTTATTATTCTCGACGCAAGTTTCGAGTTGATCCAAACAGTGGTTGTTAAAAATTCATGAAAGCTTGACACTTCTGGATCTGACAGTATTGTAGCTCGCCCGGCGCGTCGCCGACAGACACGGCTTATTGTTTTCAACTTTTATGTAGAGTGGATTCTGAAATGAGCACATCGTGTACATTGCGTTCCGATGGATCATAGGTTCGAATTCCATCAGTTTGGATATTTTATATTTTTATGTAAGGTTTCCCTTGCCAGCAAAAGCTGAGTCATCCTTTGAGTGGATACGCTGTAATTGTTACATATTTGCTAATATTTAATAATAATATATCGATATCATAAATGCGAAAATAACCGTTTCTGTTTCATGCAAACGTTTTCCGTTTTACGACTAAATCACTCATCCGATTTGGATTAAATTTTGTAGAACGACAGGTATATCCTGAGAAAACATCCGAAGGAGGGAAACATTCCACGCGAGCGAATACATCCCAATTTTTCCGTGCGATTACACTAGGGCTTGCTGCGGGCAACCCCGAGTGCACAAAGGAACGATACTATTTTTTATGTCAGATGTCAATAGATAGTAGGTATCTCACCAATAGGAATAATTAATAATGATGCGTTGTTGAGCTATTTTTGCTGTTTTCCATTATGTTTTCATATAATTAACTTGTATCTTAATCATTCTTGTCTTTTAAATATTCAATAATAATATTTTCAAATAAGTAACAAGTGCCACGGTTGGACTCGGACTCCCTAAGTACTTCGCCTCAAATAAGTTTTGATAAAAATCGATGATTCATTAAAAGCTAGATTAATTATTTAATTAAAAGTCGTGTACTTAAAAATGGATCATAAACAAAAGGGAACAGGTGATGTTTTGGCTTGAGGCATTTCGCAATATAATTCATATTCCCTGGTCGTCCCGCAGTTATTTCAATCAACAAAGCGACGCGGGGAATTCCAGAAAGAGACATTATGAGGTATATTTTAATTAGAGTGCCTTTGTGCTGGTAATTGTACATTTTGTAGCGTGTCCTGTTCAAATGGAGCACATTGTACTATCCGCTGTGAATATTATGCAAATATGTTGGAAAAAGACAAAAATGCTGTATGTCATTTTGGGTGTGCCTCATCTTCCATCTGCTATAATAAAGCAAAGAGGTAGAATTTAATAACTTTTATTAACGAGGGTATATCTTCATTAAAAAAATTTTAACATATTACCACGCGAATATATATAAAGTCCTTGGTACAAACTCATACATTATAAGTCTGTAAAAGTATTATAATTATTTATTGTTTCACAGGAAATAACGCTCAAAAGTAAAGCACATAAAGCTGAAATAGGAATACGACGAACAATCTTTACTTACATCGGTGTTTGTGTTTGACACATTTATCTCACTACGTCAAAGGACGCCTTATCTCAGACGAACCTTCGCGATAGCCCGACACGCCTGACATGCCCGCATGCCCAACATGCCCATCATGTTTGCATGCCCGACATGCCCATCATGTTCGCATGCCCGACATGCCCATCACATCCGACACACACGACACGACCTCGCGTCAAAACACTCTTGTAAATGTTTCTTGTAATTATCATTTTGTAACTTAAGACTACTTCAAAGAACAACTGCCATTATTATTTAGGTTAACTAACTGGGAATAGCTCCTAATTATGCTTTATTTTTCTTTTATTTTGCAGTTCCTTTGTCCTTCAGGTGTTTTTATTTTGTATAAAATGTCGGTGTTTGTTAACTTTTATATACAAGTTTATTTATAGAAAAGGCTTTTGTATTGATTAATAGGAAGGCGTTTGGCCGTTAAACACAGCCATCTTATACTGGTTCGGAAAGATAGACTCAGGGAGAGTTCTACTCCTTGGACGGATTAAAAAAGTATGCGGTATGTATACCAAGTAATAATGGAAGGAAGGCTGTGCGCGTCGATGTCTAATGACGAATGGGAGATGACGGAATGAGTTAGTCGGTTGATCTCTCGCACACTCGCTTAATTCACAAAATAGGAATTGAGATATTTGTCAAAACGAAAATGCACGAACACAGCACGAGGTTATATTATTACCCTTATTGGCCCGTTCTTAATGGCTCTGGCTCAATTCCTGAATAAGTAGCAGATGATGCACGTCTTAGCAGCAGGAGGTACTCGCGTAACTAAAAGACGTAATCCCTTGCTCAAACTTTATGAACAATCAAATAAAATTGTAAAATGTATGATTCGTAACTATAAAATAATAAGACTGAAATATTCCGTTTTTATTACTAGATTAGGGAAAACTCACTTTTGTAATGTACTTCATGATACTAAATGAGATTTTTATAAATTCAAACGAATTTTTGATTTAAATTTAAAGTTCCATTTGCAGCCACACCTCTCAGTATTAAGGTCCTGACAGAATAACAGCGTCGCAGCTCCGGCTACGACAAAATGCTGAGTCAGTAACACTGTTCCTGAGGGTGAATACAAATATAAAAAAAACTATATATATATTTAATTTGTTATTGTATTTTTTATCGTGTGTTATTTTTGTATTATGTGTTTACCCTGAGATATCAATGTTTTCTATTTCTATTTCTACATTAGTATATTTTACAAAACCTGAGAAGCGGTTTGGTCACTTGGTATTTAACTGAAAGAATACAAGGTTTTTTTAAATTCAGTGACAGTTCGCACACATGCTTGATAGTCGTATGAAGAAATTGAAAAATATATCTTTTGGCTATTTTTTCCTGGCCACATAATACGAGTAAAAACATCACGAGAAAAATATAATTGGATTTATATTTAGTTTTTTCCTTCTTAGAGTTTCAGTCATACTGCGTACCGGCTCATTTAATGTAGCCCGTTCCTGAATTTAATCATTTTTTTCGACTAAACTTTAACTTTTCTATTTTACTTTAGCATTTATGAAAGTGGAAGAAGCGAAAGTGATATACACTACCCCAATGGAAAAGAGGCGTGATTTATATGTATGTACTTTAACTGCGGGTTCTTTACGACGACATTTTAATATTTCTCTATTCTCTTTAACTCTGATGGTATACCATATTTTACCGAGGTGTGTGGTACCGAAATACCATTCAGGTGTAGATGTGTAAATACGGCTTGGTTAAACAACGGTAATTGCGGGAGTGAAAAACGAGTTATTAATACTCCGGTGAGTTTGGCGGTCAGTAAACAACTGATTGCAACTGCTTTCAGGAACACTGTTGTAGGCGTATCCTGTTTTATAATATAGAGCTGCCTACAGTATAAATATTTCTGACCGCTCCCCGTGGATGAGCTAGCTGTAATGCTAAGTACTAATTAACTAATCTAAGTAATTTAAACTTGTTTTTAGATAAAGTTTTTCTACATCAGTCGACAGTGAGTCATAACAACAGGAGCGTAACTTGTCAAAGTCACGCACAAAAAAAGAGCAAGCTCTGAAGCATAACACATTTCTTTCAGCGCGGCCGTTTCAAACTTCCCGCGGCGGCACAGATTCAATCGCAGACAAGTACTTAATTAAACTTTGTTCGCGACAAGCGTCCCCTCCCCCCGCCCCGCCCCCCCACTCCGGCGGTCCCTCCACCGAACGCGGAGAAAAGCTATGAAAACTGTTCCAGTTCCCGCGTCTCCATTATCCGAGGCGTGACAAATGTCACACTCGGCCGATGCGGGCTTGTTAATGCCGAGATTAAGCTAGATAAGCCTTGATTAATGACGCGTTCCAGAAACTTCTGAATACTGATTGAGATATGGGATTTGTTTGCAACATTGTGAGATAGTTAGAAGTTATCTTTAGGCCCGTGCTGAAGTCAAAAGTGTGCATCCAGTATTTGAGAATTTATGGGTTTGAATCCCGCGTATTTATATTCTTATGTTCTCTCCTGCGGTTACTTCGCGCATAAGGGGGTGGGAGGAACATCGTGACGAATGTTTAAAGTATAAATGAAAAAGGTAGTAACATTTGGTAAATAGAGAGAGAGAGAGAGATAAGTTTATTTACTGCACAAATAACAACACAGTATCAAAGATTACTTACAAAACTAAACAAAAAAAATATGTTTGGAAATTAAAAAGTCGCAGTCTTAGCATTGTGTGATAGATAATTAATAGATGAAATAGATGTCATCATATTGGACTTTTCATCTGTCAATATTTCATGTTAAAAATGATTTTGATCCGATTGATTTCAATACCATAAGAATGGATATAATATATTTTTTTAATAATGTCAAGATAAATGCATTACCCAAAAAACAATATTCGCATACTTTATTGCATTCTTTAGATAAAGTGTTAGTAAATAAAGAGAGTACAGGTTTTACTTGTTATATTTTTAATTAAAGGCGTTTTTTTTGGTTCTTTCAGATCACCGTTTGCGACAAACTGTAAAGATAATTATAAAAGTAAATTCTCAGTGCTTTGTGTCATTTACGTAATTGCGTGTTTCTGCCTAACGACAGCAGCAGCCGCCCACTCGGGCTCCGAGCGCGAAGGTTTTGCGGCCTTTTTCAGCTTTTTATAAAACGCCACTTAACCTCCTTAAATTACGGCGTTTCTGTGGAAATGTGTTTCGGAATTTCCGTGCGTTTTCTGAAGATAAGGAAGTTTTCACATCAAATGGAGTCTTTTTTAAATTTTTTGTCGTTTCCTAATTATACTATTAATCTATTATATTATAGTATACTACACTATCACTGATATACACAGGCTATATTTTATTATGATAACGGCAGCAGATTTTCGCGGCTTTACCGTCGTGCTCTTATTAAATAGTTGAGTTTGCTTAAAAAGTACTTCAACAAGATAATTAGATCTTAAATAATTTCCATGAAGTTATTATGGTAGTAGTTGACTACTATATAGGGTGATTTTTGTTAAATAAATAGTGTCAGCGTACGAGGACGAGTAAGTAGCGCGTTTTTATGTGGTATCTCCAGTAGTTCTAATATACTTGTACAATCTTTTTTAATTTCTCCAGTTGGTGGTGCGTAGTAACATAATGAAATCCATTATATTATAAATTAAATAAAAATATCACTCCCTTTGTGCCGCGTACATTAGAGCGTTCCATTCCGATGGATCGAAGGTTCAAATCTCAACGGTATCACAAGTATTTTATTTTCTTTTAATTTAGTTTCTGCGAGTTTCGACAATTCGGACATTAAACAGGTGGGAAGAATATTGAAATTCCGGAAAATGATTTTTTGCATTTGGATTGCTTGGAGGTATTTCTATAAGGTAGGAGGATTTATTGTTTTCGTAAATTTTGTTTCAAAAAACAGTTTCTAATTTTTCCAAGTGAGTGGATCCACGGGCAAATCCTATCACAAAATAAAATATTACACACAAATGTATGGAGTATTCCTGCGCGTCGCCACACGCCGCTCGCTCCATAGAAATATTTCTTTATCCGGCCTCTTTTAAAGAAATCTTAATATCTAACGGCTTATAGATATCGTATTCATTCATGTTATGGCGGGCCTTTTTATGAGTTTATAGGATTTCAGTTTATTTGTTGTTTGATGGTTATATTTTGTGCTTGTATGTGCCAGATATTGCGATCTATCACATGCATTCATTGGGTGTAAGTTCTCCTTTTAGATATCAAATCAATATTAAAATCATATCGTTGTAATATTAAAGTCAAATCATATATCGTTGAACACTTTTGTATTATGAAAACAAGAATAATTTAAAAAAAGGTAAACAAAACTTGTCATCAGCAAAGCAGTGATGAATGTAGGAAAGGGTGTTAATTCAACAAGCAGCTTTTTTAGCAGCTTTTCTAATGTTAACGAATTAGCTGCTTTTCGTTTACCGCAAAAGCGGTTAAATATATTAACTGTTTCATTCAACGATTTTCGGACGCAACGCGCGGATTAGCTCAACGAACATTCAATGCGTAGTCGCTAACTGCAAACCAGCTAATAAAATTAGCTGCTTTTTTAACAGGTTATCAGTTTGTAATTAGCAGTTTCATTTCGTTAACACAAAAACCGTCAACGATCCACCTTTATGAATGTTGCTAAACTAATTTTTATGGATAGAAAAAGAAACATTGTGAAGTCCGGGCGGGAAACGGGGCAAAAAGGGGAGGTAAGAGGATGGGAATTGGGGAGTTCGGCAATCCCGGTGTTATCACGAAATGCACGAGATTCAGCTATTGCAGCGCTACCTAACGACCTGAACGAATTGGCCGGTATTAACACAGAGAGATGCGCTTTGATGTTTGAATTATGTGTCTGTTTTATTTTAATTAAATATTTGAAAATCGTTCCATAAATTTATCTTTTAATAAGTTTATATCTTACATTATTTTTGCGTTGTACATCATTCATCCCATTGTTATGTGAACAAATTGCGATTTAAAAAGGATAAAATATCCTATTTGACTCTTGCCACCGTGTAGTACCGGTTATATATTTAGTAGCAGGGATAAGTATTATAAATATATCAGAACCACCAACGTACCTGCCTCGCGTCAAATCCTGCTCAAATCCCCGCTCCTGCAACTAGCAAGAGTATCACTTTAACAAGTAACTTCAAACATTCGTTACCAAATTCACAGTTAAAATACATCAATCACGTTAAATATAATAATTTCAAAAGCGATCACTTAAAAGCTCTGCCATTCGAAGCCCGGAAGCTGAGCGGGGAGAGCTCGGTCCACACTTTAATGTTGCACAAATTGGGTCGTGTTGAGATGAGATAGATGGAATTTAATGGACCGTTTTAGGGTTTTTATATTTTTTTAAAATACAAAAATCCTCATACGCTTTCGCTTTATTTCTATTATTGAATAGGGGTTGGCTATATCCTGTGGAAATGCTAGAACTTTTACAAGATATAGCATCATTAATTATTTTTGAGAGCATGTACAAGATTTTAACAAAATAAGTTTAGTTGTTAGATAATATAATTTATGTACGTGTGTAATTTTCACACATGCTACTGTTATTTCGAGAGAGAAACAGATGAGATATAAACGAGAAAAATAATCAAACTTTATTTTAAAAGCTTATTCAAACATTGACGCTCGTATTCCAAGTTACTCAGGTCGAATTCTTTTCTCAAGAACTGTCAAAATGTTAAATATCTAGAGAATAGTTTGACAAGTTTCAAAACTAGATTCGGAACTCAGTCACGTCTTTCAATAGTCAAGCATGTCTGAACAGCGAGAGGCCGAGCGCGACGCCATACTAATTTATCACATTCGTTAAAATAAGTCTCAATTCCTAAATGAGCTTGAACTAAGACCGAGTCTGATTCCAGCGAAGTTGGCTGAGTTTCCGGTTTAATGAGGTCAGATTAAATGTAGGCTAGTTATCTCAGAACTCGTCCGGGTCTCGGCTCTCTTGAGCACGTGCTTTTTGAATTTTATCTTAATGAGACCATTTTTATGTAACTATTCTAGGTTTGAAGTGAATGGTTATTTATTCATAGTTATATTATAAATGTTGAAGGTACTCTGTGTGTTTCAGTTTCGTAAATATTTACATTTTGGTACGGCTTAAATGCTGGTAAAGAAAATATTAGTTCATTACTGTACCGGTATATATTTTCATGAGTTACGTAGCGCAGTCCATCCCAATGATTAGCTAGTCTTTATATAAGACTGGATTACATATACACATTTGTTGATTATGTTTTAATTCTAGAAACAAATCGGTGATCGGAATCTAACTACAGTAATTCTATTGTATCTGTCAGTATACATGCATTTTAAAAATGCAGCTTGATACAGCACTGCAATTCGAAGCGCGAACTGCGATATTGAAACAATTATTGTAAAATTATTATTTTATATACATACGATAATGTTTTTAAATAATGTGTTAGATAAACAAATAATAATTGAAAAGTGAAAAAGGGCTTATGATGGGCTCGTTGGCGCGTTCGGTAGAACACCGGCCGTGCGTATGGTCGTGGGTTCGAATCCCACCGGGACGACATGTTCATAATTTTCCGTATATATATCTTCCCCACGTCTGGTAAACTTCGGTATGGTACGGGTGGGAGGAATATCGAAATTCCGACCGAGTAACGAATCACCGTTCATAGATGGAAAAACCTTGAAGTGCATATTATGCGTTTCAATCTATGGATTTCCGAATACTCGAAATAAAAAGTAGGTCGACAGCGCATCATTGACTGGTGTTCTGTGGCTGGATATCACCTACCATCAAGTGAACCTCATGCTCTTCTGTCGATATCTGACATAAAAAAAGAAACTTCTAAAATAAGAAGACTACTTATTTTATTATTTTTATATATAAGAATATTACTGACCCAGTTTTACGCTATTGCCTTTAAGATTTTGGGCATAAAACGCAAAATTCCATGTCCACTACAGTTTCTATAAATCAACACAAAGGGTTGTTCATTTTATTTAGATTTACGTAGTTTTTTTTATGTCTACAGAGCTGCACAACTATTAAATTCGATTTATTCTAACCATTGTAAAGCGTGTGTACGATATATCGCTGTATTTGCCGTCTAGACTAATTAAGCGCTGGAGTTACTTAATACTTTTCAGCCATCTTATTTACAGAGCGTTGTAATTATTTTTAAGTTGGCTTTTGATAGTTAATAAAGTGTCGGTATCAAATCACTAAAACTATACTTGAACTATTTACTTACTTATATGAATTTGCTCAGTTTATTAAAGTGATTGAAAGTCTCTTTTTCATCAACTTGTTACAAGTAAAGTCGTTTTAAGTCTTTAATTTACTTTTCACTAGATTCATGAACGCTTAGTTAGTAGAAAAGGAAGAAAATATTTTTTATAACTTATAATTTGATATTGTTACAGATCGGTGTGGCTGCAACTCATAATATTATTATAAGGTAAATATTATATTTTAAGTGGAGCAGCAGATAATGTTTATTGTTCATATTACATACAAATAGACGTTAATTTCCTTCAATTTCCCTTACCTATTTTTAACTTTGCATAAAACAAAAGATAATGTTGATAGAATTTTCAACGTTATTTTTGAATGTCAAGCTGAATAAATTTAAATATCCCCCGAGATCCCTCGTAGACTCGATTTAAAACATTTTCTGTTGATAAAAAATATTCGACATTTCTCTTCTGTCACAAGTCAGTAGCAGTGAGACGGAAGATGTACAGATAAGATCACGAGCCGCAGACGCTAACAAATGAGCCAGCTTTGCGGATGTAAGCGCTGTCAAGCGGCGAGCGTCCACTGGTGAATTTATGTTAAGCGCTGTGTTGCTGTGGCTACAGGGAAACATTGTACTAAACAGTTGTAAACGTCTGAAAGCGATGGTCGTATATCTACAGACTATTCAGGCAACATCTATTTATTCGATTCGATATTTATAATATAGAAAATAGTCTGGTGATAGTGAAAGATTTATATGAGAGGTTTATACGAAAATATCCAAAACATCATGAAATAATCTGCAAAGCAGTACTCGTCCATTTCAAAGGAAAACAGATAAATCCTCCAATTATTTAGAAGTAATAATATAATGCTAGTATATTATTTACATGTAATAGGTGCTACATAAAGTTGACGTTAGCTTCAGGTTAGGACGAAAGGTGTTTTGAATATAATTAAAATAAAATCGACGAGCTTGTTGGCGCATTTGAACACCTACCTTCAGTTCCGATGGGTCACGGGTTTGAATATTGTTAGGACGATATGTTTTCTGTACGAATATCTTCCGCATGTCTAGCCACTTCGGGCATTAAACGGGTCGGAGGAATATCGAAATACCGACCACCGTTCATAGATGGAAAAACAGTGCATATTATGCGTTTCGGTCTATGGATTTCCGAATGCTCGAAGTAAAACATAGGTCAACAGAGCATCATTGACTGATGGATTGTGGTTGGGGTATCACCTATCATTAACCTCGTGCTCGCCTGTCTATATCTCACATAGAAAAAATATCTTATATCAATAACTTCATTAATGACTCTATTGTCACAAGTAAATGGTAAAATTAAATTATATCAATGTACACCCAATTCTGTAGAGTAGGTTTTAGCTCTGTTTGTATTGTAGAACCGGCGACCGATGTAGAACGTACCATAGTGATTCACAGCGCTGTCTACGGTAGTCCGTAGCGATCGCTACAAGTGCAGCAAACTGCTACGAGCTTACAAAGTTCCGAACGACTGAGAATTATGTAATCGTAAATGGAATAGTTGTGTTGGTACATTTTATGGTGAAGAAGTAACAATATAGTTTAGTTCATTCGTACTGCTTAATATTATTTTTATAATAATATGTAATATTGAATAAAACAATATTGTGATTTAAATGTGAAAGTAAATGAAGAAAAATGTAAAAACATTATATGAATTTAGAAACTTAAGATTATTTGAATTTTAGCTTTACACTTTTATTAAGTATCTTGTAAATTTTTGTCATTTTGTTATTTTATTCTATTGAGTTTTCAAAAGATTTAATTTTATTTTCGCATGTTTTCCTTTTATATTTGTTTTATTTAAATTATTAATATTAATGATATATTTGATTTAAATAAAAAATAAATGCGTATGTTTTTATTTCTTATATGTATTAATTTATATATGTGTATTTTACATTCATTCTTTAGCAATAATCAAAAATATTTTAAGAAACTTTATGCAGCTAATTTGGATTCTATTCTAATATTTCAACAACACACTAGGAAATATAAAACATTTTGTTCTCACTACCGCATGTGCCCACAATGCCTAGTTGTGCTGCAGAGCGCAGCAGTGCACACTGCACAATGCCAGCAATTTGTCGTTCTCTTTGTATTGTTATCGCGAACGAACTGCGAATGATAACGACCCACCTGAATCTCATAACAACATTTTCCATTTGTTGTATGTATTCTGATGTGAACATGTGGGCAGGCTAAATACATAATCAATGTGTATATAATTGCATGCATTGCATGTCATGTCAAGAAGTATAACAATAATTCAACTTAATATCCAGATCAGTTATAGAGAAGTCATTGCGATATGATCTACGTCGTAGATTCTACGATGATAATGGAGTGTGATATTTTATTACAGATTGTAGAAAATTTTAAAGTTGCTCAGTTATAAAATACGTTTACATTAGTTGCATGTTGCGAGCTGCTGTTACTGTCCGCATGTTATGGTATATATAGTACAAAAAAGATTTTTACAATATCTGTCTTATAATCTATTAAAAGCTATATATCTTAATTATACAAATTAATATAATAAGGCGTAGCGTTTGTACTCTGAATTATGACACGCATAATTGGCTAGTATTTTTTGGATGACGATTTCGTACATTTAAATCATGTATTCAATAAAGTATGAATATTCAACATGAAAACATACGATAAGTGTGTATAGGCCGGGCTGTGCAGCTGTGTGTGTGGACTCACCGGAAGTGGGTGAAGGCCGCGAGCGAGCCGGTGTCATTATAATCTCTCGCTTCCGGCACTCCAATAGATTTAATTTTGTGTTATAAAACTGTTCTCTTTAATTGTTAGTCCCGTCATCGAATAATAGCTTAATCTGTTTCTGTTTGTTATGTATATCGTAATCTAACCGTTTTCGGAATAAAATAAATATCTTTGAAATTAAAATGATATTAGGCGCTGCTCAAAATAGAGCTTGGTAGGCAGACGGCCGTTCATAATAATATGTATATTTTTATATACATTCTGAAAAGGCTTTAATCGCTCTATTTTTATACATATGGTTTTTATAATTTCAACACCATGATGGTAAACAAGAAATTTTCTTTGAGATTGAGTTTGAATAAAATTCGGTCACCTTCGGTATTTCTATGAGACTGGCTTAAAGTATATCATTATACGCGGACAAGTGAGGAAGTCGTAACATGATATGGGCTAATGGAGGAAGGATATAAACTCTGCATTTTACACTCCCCGTTCCCGGGAGACGCGTTAGGGAAGTTTTTATGTTAGCGGTAACTTTGCACTGATCTAGGAAGGTTTATAAGTGAATTTGTCTGCCATTATAAATAGAGCGTCACCGCCTTCGAGGCTCAGTGGTGAGCGCGATGCATTTAACAGAGGTTCGAACCCCGGGGAAATAGAATTAAAAAAAAATGTTTCTTTCAGAGGCCTTTTCAAAATAGTTTTCGCATTTATTAATAGCGAATATTATATTATGTATAAGTACTAAGGGAGACTTAATTGAATATTATTGAAAATTTAATGAATTTACACAAAAAATGGCCGAGTGGATCTAAATAAATATGAAACACGTTACGAATTGCACTATTGGATGGGTATAAAAAGCAATCACCGTCAGTTTCCAAGCGAACTACGCGTTTACAAAGTGTACTTTTTTTAGAAACGTTCTATATTCGTTAACGTGAAAAGTAGGACCATTTCAGTGCTATCGCCCGGGACAGCCGCGGCTGACGGCTATTAAACTGACTCTCTTTGTAAAAATACGGTTAAGCGTGTGTTTGACGAGGGCTAACATATATTAAAAGAACAATACAGATTTCATTGTAACATAAATAAGTACAACAACAACAATATTGTAAAAAAAAAACAAGAAATATAACTGATTTGAGGGAAACGAAGCTATCTATAATTCTATACTAATATTATAAAGAGGAAAGATTTGTATTTGTATTTCTACTGGACCATTTTGAAAGTTTTTTCACCAAAAAAGCTACATTATCAGCGAATAACATAGGTGTATGTTTTGTGTATTGTACATCTACATTGCACCCGTGTGAAGCCGGGGCGATTTGCTAGTTTCAGATAAAGTGAAGATATACCTTCTCCGTGGTTTATTGCGATCGTGGTGTGCTTGTAACGTTACAGGGAAGGTACAAGGAAACTGGGCTCTACAGCGTGGATGTTCATCTTCTTACATGTAAAGTCCCACCAACAAATTTTCATGTAAAGTAACGCCAAAACGAGTAGGTACATACTGCTTGCACTCTAAAAAGTGATCAGATCTTATGCAGTGCCAAGCAAGGACTGAATACCGGTTAATTTACTATGGGAGTTATACCGGTATAATAAAGGTTTTTGTTAATATTCTTTCGTTTTTATTCATGTTTACTGAAAAAAATCACTATGGTAAGTTTAGTGTTTATTACTACTATTACTTCTTTAAAACTAATATCATGGTATCTCAGTCAGACACGTATTTTGTAAAATAAAAATTAACCGGTTTCAGTCCCTGGTGCCTAGTTCTTAAGTTTTCTACTAGCTTCGAGAAAATGTAGTGCCCAGCGGTTCCTCACGTATTGGCGGGCGTCACTACCGTGCCCCCAGATTATTAATAAAATACCTAACGGAATTGAACCGCGACCAATCGAAATCATATCTAACATATAATACAGTTATCGAATGATACTCGAGGGAGCTAGTAGAGTGTGTGATGTAATGTGGGTTCAGTAATTGCCCGTCAGTCAGTGCTCGATCGCAATCGATAATTGCTTTGTGCCTGATTGATGTCCGCGTCGCGGTCGCCGCCACTCGATGTGTACACTCGTTTATTTCTACATATTACTAGCTTGGCCTCATTCACTTTACCCTTAAACCGATAACGAAACGGGTTCACAGAGACATGAAGAAGTTGATTGAGAGTATTCCCTTCAGGCTACAATTAATGTTTGCGCATACAAAGGCATCATACGCAGGAAACTAAACTAAACAAAACTTTCAAATGTACAAGGAGTACGTATAAGAAAATAATGGCATAACACTTATTTATTTTCTTATTTTTATTGTGTGTCGTATATAAAATATGCATAGATGCTCCAAGAGTCACAAGGGAGTGACTGAAAAACCAGGACTGTGATTATCAGCAAAAGCATTTTTTTCTGTTAATTGTGTAAATGTATAAATTTTTGACTTTATTTTATGTGTAAGTGAAGTAAATTCCCGAGTCTCCTAACGGGGCATAGGGTAGACCCATTTCAGTGTCCTCATCTTTTTCCCGACCCCGAACGAAACAAATTTTTTATCTTGTTTCCCCAGGTTTCGAACCTAGGCGGTCGATTTTATGTATGGAACAACAAAATAAAAAAATAAAAATCTAAGCTTACTTGAGGCTTCTCATCAACAAATTCAGACCGCGGTGACATTCGCATCCAACACTAAAACCTTCAATCTTCATTCATTATACTCGTACAATATTCACTTCTGTCATTCATAGACATACGTAATTCTTGTCGTGAATCATTTTCACGTAAACCATAAACCGTTTAGTCAACGCTCGCCAATTAATCCAGCGAACAGTGTTCCCTGACGTAATTTACATACATAACATGTAAAAGTTTCGATCTGAATACATACTAAATTGTATTTAATTAAAAAGATGAAACTTATAAGGTACATACAGATATTAGAGAAATAATTAATTTAAACCACCTCTTTCTTAAAATAAATTTATATTATAAATATTTTTTAAGAAAAATTATAACACAGCGTATATTATTAGTTAATGCAAGCATCTGTTGTCATTGTGGATATAAAGTGTAGTCATGTTACATTAAAGGTGCCTGCATTAATGGTGTTTATTTCTTCACACATCCTTTATTAATTTAATGAAAAGAATATTCGACAACTTAAAATGAAATTAATCACTTGTTTTTATTCCGAAAGATAGTTTGAGTCTCTTTAAAATCTTTAATACAATTCTTAATTAAAAATAATGTCCAAATATTATGTTTTAAGAGCCCAAATCCGCCGCAAAAAGGCTAAAGACTAAATTACCAAATTGAAGCTTTTCCCTCAGAATGAAATTCCTCGTTGAGCGGTGAATTATTACTTATTGAGGGAGTGTTTGGAGCCGGCCACTTATCGGAAACACTCAACATAATTAACCGATTGCGTCTCCCCTTGTTTACCTTTACGAAAACAACTTTTAAGAATATTAGAAGACATTCAAGCTCTTCGTTTACCTTGTTAACGCCGCGTGAGTGCAATACAAGATGTGCGTACATTGCATCCGCCCGCGAGTTGTGTAATCATATCAGTTACTAAAAACGCTTTCTTAATATATTCGCCTTCGCCTTCAGTAAGTGCAAGTAAAGTGGCCCCTTTATATATTAGCACCATCCACTTTATTCAATTTGCAATTTTTTTTTTTTTATGTCAGATATCGACAGACGAGCATGAGGTTCACTTGATGGTAGGTGATACCTCAGCCACAGGATATCAGTCAATGATGCGCTGTCGACCTAATTTTTACTTCGAGCATTCGGAAATCCATAGACTGAAACCGAAACGCGCAATATGCACTTCACGGTTTTTCCATCTATGAACGGTGGTTCGTTACCCGGTCGGAATTTAGATATTCCTCCTACCCGATCAATGCACGAAGTTACCAGACGTGGGGAAAACATGCTTACAGAAAATTATAAGCATGTGCTCCCGGTGGGATTCGAACCCACGACCCATCGATGCGCACGGCAGGTGTTCTACCGAACGCGCCAACGAGCCCGTCAAGATTTTTGAATGTGAAGAACATTGCTTGTCTTCAAGACGCAACTTCCAGCTATAATATGTGACGAACCCTGAACAACCTATTAAACTTGAGTAATTTAACTAGTGAAAATACCTACGTTGTTGATATTAAGGGCAAGGGATTCAGAAGTCATTAATCATACACAGAGAGCGGTCCCAGGGTATTAACTAACCAATACCTTCAATATCGCTAGACAATAATCCTCTATAGACCTCTGTCTATTTCGGTTTCAGTCGACGTGAATTGAGTCGGCTCAATGGTCTGTTACTATTGCTCAGTAGACGTTAGTCTAATTAATAAAATGTTTTATTAGCTATCGGCCGTGACTTCGATCACCTCCAATAAAAGGTGGACGTTTCAGGCTTTATATTCCAGAGGGAACTTCCGAAAATAGACAATTTTAATATTGGCTCGTTATTTTTTATCTAGGTAAATTCAAAAGTCTCTCAACTGATTTTCAACTCTGTATGTTTGTGTTAAAGCATTGTTTCCAAATGTTGCAGATATAGTCTATAACATACATATAAAAGTCTAATTAAGTAATATAAAAATATAATTTAGCAAAATAATAAGTCTGCACCACTCTATTACTTGCAATTTATTCACATCACACGCCTGCATTGACAAACTAATCTTACGAGGAAACATAAAACCATTAAAAGAGATGTAACATGTAATTTTAAGTTTATATTAAGAACAAATGACAAAAACCACATATCAGAAATCGATATGTTGCACGATCTCTTCTTCTCCTCTCCGGAAACAGTCAACGTCGTTTATGGTCTTTACTGAAATAACATATTTCTTAATATTTTTTACACGTAATAACATTAAAGGTTCTTATATACCTTCTAAAACAACAATAAAAAAAGAATATTTACCCGAGAAATACTATATTCCCTGGGCTCGAGCCGCGGTTCTCATCACTGCGACATTGTCGTATGTAAATGTATTCGCATAAAGGATCTATTCTCTTTACGTTCAAGCCAACCTTTTGAGGCACCTTCAACTAAATGTCCCAATTCTTTTGCGTGAGGTGATATTTCACAATTCTATAGAAACGCCCGTGTTGAATACTATTATGGTAATGACCTTATTTTTACAATAGTTGTGGAATACGTACTGAGTGCTCTATTTTCTATTTTTCCTTCTGCCATTCAATGGAATGAAAATCTGATTATTTCACTTCAAACACTGTTTTCCTGAGAAAACTTTACAATATCAACTAAAAGTAGCAATTAATGAGTACGTGTAACACATATTTTGTGTTCCCTTTGATCATAATATCCCTTTAAGTTACATATGCCACTATGCAAATTTTCATAAAATTAACTGCACCGGTTTTGGCTTAATGCAATTCCAATAAAACAATCCGGACATTTTCTTGTATACTTATGGATAACAATTATCATGGGAATAGCTAACATCCACTTAGCTTCTATGCGTCGCGTCGGTAGCTTTTATACATATTATAATTCAGGTATTTTTGCCATAAAAAGTTATATTGGGACGAAATCGGAAATATGTCAGTGTAGCGGCCCCAGAGGGTGTCGGGTAACGAGAGACACTGAATCACATTGACATGAAACACCGCAGTACGGCATAACGAGCCGCGGTCGTTACCCTAACAAGCCTCTGAATCTATGTTGAATTATAGTCGAAAATTATATGTTACGTCATATATTTGGGCTATAATCTTTTTTTCAAGAAACACAGAGTTGATAAGGCATTAAGTCATTTAAAATCAAGTTTCTTGCTTTTTATGGGGTTTATTGATATTATAAGGATTAATTATCATATATATCTGTATCCATGATATTATGTTTTATATCGTAGGTTATATACATATGTTCTTCCAGCATATCTCTCAATAAATTCTTATAACTGAATAGACCTACTAGAACTCTAGTAAGGCGTATTTTGGGTAGGTGTAGTTACACCAAATTACGCCTAGGATCCAGAGAAGCGATAATATAGAGGCAGTACTGGGTAGGGGTATACTCGTCAACGAGTCCCATTGAATAATTACACACTTTGTATGTACATCAAATTTTACAATTAATTCTTACCTTAATTAAAAACAAAAGATAAATTCGTCCATCTTTGCCATTTTAAGTCTCACAACAAACCAGAGTTAAGCTGATATAAAGCAGAGTTGACTTATCGAAAGTGCTCAACTCGCTGTCGGTGGAACTCTCCACTCGATCAACTTGGAATTTGTTTACAATTCGATATCGTTCTCAATTAAGGCTTCAGTGAGTTGATTTGTTTTGTAATCTTCCTTAACTTCCTGTGGCTCACAGTTACACTCAGAATGTAATAAGAACATCTATTTGTTATATTTATAACCATTCAACGCCTTTTAAACTTTAACAGTACTACCTAGAACTAACTAAAACTAAGTTCAGATCCATACAGCGAGCGACTGCGCGCATATACGCATAGGCGCGTTGATCAACTTTTTTTAAAAAGGGGAATGCATTTGCAAACCGGCCGCGATGATCACCTGTTTTAACTGATTTTAAGTTCCATTTTAGATTAGCGGATTATTTTGTAGAAATCTATAAGATTTTTAGCAGAGAGCAGATAAGCAGTTTATACCATATAACAAATAATATACTACAATATTTTTTAATTATTGCACTAAATACGTTTGTTGATAGCTAAACTTACAAACAACAGAGATCGCTCCTTTCAAATAAATCCGTCCGATAACATCCCTCGCTTCAAATTGTAGCGAAAACTATTATTGTTTTTGGACGTTAACAAATGCAATAAATAGAATCTAAATATAACAATAAGTCTGACAGTTTGTCCTGTGTGTTGTTGCGAAAAATAATAAAAATTAAAAAAAACGTATCATTATTCATATAACAGTAACATATTATAGATAATTTCTTACATAAAACTTAAATAAGAGTATATTATATGCAGACAACAGCATCTCGGCCCGACGGCCAGACCTGACCTGCTGTTAATATAGTTACTGGGTCACATCTATTCCCGTAACATAACATTTAAGTTACATAGATAGCACGGAGCCTAGCTTAATCCATTAGTCGGAACGAATTAGAACAGGATTACTCTAAAACGGTCGTGCAAATAGCGACGAATTCAACTGCAATTATGATAATGAGGCTTTAACGGACAATTCAGTACTATTTCGGGTAATTCAAAGCGAACACGGACCCTTATCAGTTTAACGTTAACTAGAGGGTCTCCTGACTTTGATCGGGTGATAACGGGTGGGACTTATCAATAATACATAAACGCTGTTTTAAATTACATATTTATTCTATTTCTAGATAGAATGCCAATGGATTCCCATTTCTATTATAAGGTAATATTATAATGTAACGTATTTCTTAAGAGTACGCTGGAAAATTCCTTTCTATTTTTCACTCACTTATTTACAATGAACACACATTTAATATTTCTTCGATATAAAAATAAAATCGACATTTTTATGTAATATTATTATGATAGAATGAGCAAATGATTAAGTAATATTATAATAATTGTTTCAATAGTGTGTGTGTGTATGCATTTCTGTGTAATAAGGGCGTGTATACAGATTTCTATATATATTTTACAGATTTTATTAAAGGAATGAATATTACTTGTTGAAAACAACCTGCCATTCAATCTATAAAATGCTACCCGACTAAAAAGAGATTTCTTTTATCTAAAGTGAAATGTAAACTTTAATTATTAATCTATTATGAATATAAGTAAATATGTATTACAGAAAATTTATTGAATAAAATTGGTAAAACGAAAAAATATATAAATCTGATGTGAGTGGAAGAGTCGGGAGTGGTCCATCTAAGCGAGGCAAGGATATAGCATATAGAAATCTCTGCCTACTAAAGTCAGAAAGTGGCGTGTAATATATGTATGTATGTAGAGAAAGTTTCCAATGTAGAAGTCGAAATAAGTTAGAGGCATCATAAAGTTGTTCTATGTTAGAGACATTCTCGACACGTGCGCTCGTAGCTTCTGACGAGTCTACGCAAGACTTCTACGTAAACAGCTGTTGTACGTATTCTTATCTGTTTAGATATGTTATTGAACTGTTCATATGAAATGAGTGAGTACATAGAAAAATCTTAAATATATAGCTGTAATTGCATCAGATGTATTTTGTAGTTCAGAACAAATGCGACTACATCGTATACTATACCTATAATCTCGAACCTGTTACGTTAGACCTGTGAATATTCAAGACTCTGTAAACTATGAGCGCAGTAGCTACTCGCTGACAGAATGACTTGATCGATTTCAAGAATCTAATATATCAACATTTTTATTTTTATATAATATAAAATACAATACTTGTGATTAAAATAGTTTTATTTTGGTAACAACTAATAAGAACATACCAAGATAGAACATACCAAGACAGTATTTTCCGTAAAATATTTTTATATTTTAAATTATAATTCATTTGTTTTACTGTAAATTTTTGAGACAGTAAATAAACATTTCTCTCTCATTCTGTCATATTTATTCATTCATAATTGTAAGTAATTCTTTATTTGAGGGCTATGTCGGCGCTTCTAAACATCATCACTTAAAAGTGATGTAGTACAACAATATTTTAAGTACGTAGATCTGTAAAAAGTTCACACCTTTGAAATTAAAGTGTCCTAACTCAAATTTTGCAAACTTAGTTTTATTCATAGAACGGCGTCAAAACACTTTCTTATCATAAAAATAATATTTGCTTTCAAAGTGGTCACGAAACTACCATTTTTCGGTAGCTTTAATAATATAATTAGTGCATTGAACGGTTGGGAGGAATATTGAAATTCCGACCAGGTTACGAACAACCGTTCATAGATGGACATGCCGTCAAGTGCATATTGCGCGTTTCGGTTTCAGTCTATGGATTTCCGAATGCTCGAAGTAAAAAAGTGGTCGACAGCGCATCATTGGCTGATGCTCTGAGGTATCACCCACCATCAAGTAAACCTCATGCTTGTCTGTCGGCATCTAACATAAAAAAATAAATTCGTAACAGTCTATTCTCTATAAAATCCTAATCCACTGTTTCAATATACGAACGCTTGCATAGTATTGAAGATTGCACCGACCACTGAATGCAGACAACGTGCGCTGCGACCGGTCGGGGTCGGGACCCTCGCTGAATACTGAGCGAGATGACGATTTATTTTATTGAGACAACTAAATTTGCACTTGGCTCTCACGGATTTGTTTCAAATATACATGGCACTTTACAAACAATCTTTTTCTCGTTACTTGGCGATATTGAAACAGTATTTATATTAAAAACTACTCGACCGATTTTAAAAATTCTTTCACCAATAGAAAGCTATATTATCAGCGAGTAACATAGTTTTGTTGTAGCTAGATTTTGTGTTTGCTGTGTTACATAAAAAGTTCATTTCAAAATTCACACCTCGACATTTCAAGTTAATCGGACAGTTGCAAGGTCTGACAGAAAAGGTCAGATTGAACAAGAGACGTATATTTCTTTACAAAGCTATAATTATAGCTTTAAAATCAATTAACAGGGAAATATTCGGTCAAATGAAATACAAACCGCACAGATGTCCCGCGCCTCACGCTACTGAAATAAAATGTTGATAATACACTTCTTAAATAAACCTCCGTAATATTTAATTAAAATAAACGAGTGTTGTTGGAAGGAAGGAAGACGTGCGGTTGTCCACCGGCACTTTGCTTGATTATAATTTTTAAGTTATTAAGTCTTCAGATGAACCCAGATGTATCCGTCTTGCTCAGAAATTTGAATGGACATTCAGCGAGGCATAATAATGAAAGTTAGAAATGTGGTTGACATGGTTCTTATCACTATTTATTTGATCACACAAATCGATCCTCAGTGTATGTACATATAACATTCAATCACATTATATTGAAACACTCTAAACCGGTAGTAGATTAAAATAGAAGATTGATATTTGCACTACTGCAAGGTATTGCAACTTGAGTATTTGATATTTCAACTTGATACCTCCACGCGTTTCTGAGCAAAAGGGTCTTGACAGACGAATGGACAGACAGACGTGAATGAAGTGATCGTATAAGGGTTCCGTGTTTGGTACGGTGTACAGTACCCTATAAATGACAAAAATGCTTTATAAACGCTTTTAGTAATTATTTATTATTGAATTTACTCATTACACACACAAATTAATTTGATGAAACTTGATTTTAACCGAACTATAGTTCTAATTAAACATTATAATTGCTAAATTATAGTCTGTTACACGTTTATATCAGAGATTTAAAAATGTTAATATTCTGCGAAGTCTCCGGTGTACGGTAATTATTCTTTCTTAACGAGAACAGCGGAAATAGAAAATTAAGTGAGCGTATTATTTGACTGTGGCGTTAATCTTGCAAGATCTATGTCTATATTGCATCTATACAGACAGTATTTAAAATTAAATTAGAAATTAGAAGCCGGAATGAGGTTCCATTATTATAACATTTAGTTAAATGTAGATTCAAGTCTAAAAATGTTATGTTAGTTGTATATTTCCTTACTGATCTTCGATTTAGAAACTACTTATCAGGTTTAAAGTTGAACAGCAGTAAATGCAGCCTTCGTGTCGTAGTACGGAACTACACAGTCCCCTGGCGGCCGGCCAAGTGTATTTGGCCGAGCGCCAGGATTGTATATCTAAGAGTCTGCTATCGCCTGCCCTACTGAGATCGTCTGGAGATCTTATATTATATAAATGAAAAAAGAGAATTCGCTATCTCGATATATGTAGTTGTAGATGAATGAATGAAACTGAAGATATTATTTCATATATTTAGAATTTATTTTTGAAGCTATATGAAGGTATTGTATAGACAGTTAATTCAACATAATGTTTGTTTCATTTGTAAAAAATAATTAGGTCATTGAATTGTAAAATACAATACTATATAATATATATATATTAATTTTTTTATGTTATAATTTTATTAAATTATAAACACGTTACCCTCGTTCAGGCTGAGAATGACAGAATAATTCCATTCTTAAAAAACCTTTGTTTCAGTCGATAATTGTAACGAATACAATGAAATGTCATTTACGGCAATGCACTACCTCGCATGGCAATCAAATTCGACCCGATCTTAAAAAATCCTTTATTTTTAAAAATTCCTCGAAAGAAAATATAATCTTCTTAAAGAATTAAACGTTAATCAGAACTTTCGAATTATTAATTTATTTAAGACGTCACAGATTCGAAATCTTGATTATAATAAAAAATGACAGAATAAAAGAATCATTAGTAATAGACTTCCCGGCGCTGAGTCCGATTTGAAACATCCCAAGCGTTTGCCTGCATTACATAACCGTTTTCCTACAGAATCTATTTTAATACAATATATTTTTATACCGACCTTGAAATGAACTGACATTTCTTAACCGGCAAGAAGAAAAATGTTTTTTTTAAATCTTGTTTCCAAGTGTTCGAACGCAAGAGCAAGGCGTTAAACGCATCACATTTACCACTGAGACACAAATATGACTTATGTAGTTTCATACTTATTTTCAAATGGAATCATAGATGGAAAAACCGTGAAGTGCATATTGCGCGTTTCGGTTTTAGTCTATGGATTTCCGAATGCTCGAATTAAAAATAAGGTCGACAGACTGATATTCTGTGGCTGAGGTATCCTACCATCAAGTGAACCTTATGCTCGTGTGTCGATATCTGACATAAAAAAATGTACTTTTGACAGAGGATACAGTTTTACACACTCAAAATATAAAAGTAGCTGACCTTGCGAATTTCGTATTGCCAATAAAAGTCGCCTGAACTTATCTACATATTATATATCTATATATTATATAAATAAAACATATTATTATATCCATCACCTATTAAAGCTTCCATGGACTACAAATATTTCAAAACAAAAATTAGGCAAATCAGTTCAGCTGTTCTCGAATTTTTGTGAGACTAAAAAAAGGCAAATATAGATAACTGCAGTGTGTCAGAGTCCCCTGAGAGTCGCTACAGATCACGAACGATCACCAAATTTTCATGAGTTAAGGCGAACTATGTCTCTGCCATAAACTCTCTGAAACGTGAGATATTTCTGCGGAAATCTCTTGTGCTATTTGAGTTTGATATTAACTCCTTAAATATGACGAGCGATCGTATGAAATTATACTTGACATGACCCACTTCACCGAGCTCTGCTCTGCTCGCTCTACATGTTCAGTTGATGCAATAATATTATTATTTAATCGGTTTTTTAATCCCTTTATACTCTCTTAATTATTTGACCTACGTATGAGAACAAGTTTTTCTATTTTTGATACGTAAATTGGATTCTTTTGCAGTTTAGGTCGACAGCGCGTCATATAAGATGTTCTATGGCTGAAGTATTAACATGTGAGCTTCACGCTAGTCTGTCGATATCTAAAAGTAAAAAAATTCCGTATAAACATAGTAGTTTCATCATTGAATTCCCAAATGCTTAACTATTTGGGCTGATTTGTTTTGCTACCAATATCGTCCAACGAAATATTTATGTTTATGTTATGTTATCTTTGATGTTTAAAATAAAAAGATTGACTTGGCAATCGCACTAAACAATCTAATTTAATATAATATGTGTTAGTTGTGATACACATGGTTTTTTTTAATAAAATCAAAAAGATACATTGTGTTTTCATGCGATAGCCGAGTCAATCTATTTATTTAAAACATCAAATATTTTTAATATTGGTATTGATATGATCACAATAAGATGTTGTTAGGTTAGCTAATTACGTAATAACTTAAGACAGAAGGATCCTTCAGTAGAGACTGAATAAATTGACCGACTTGGTATTATTTGGATCTCACAACTTTTTACGATAGAAGAACTGAGTTGCAAGACTTGGCTTTTTTTACAATTTATGTTTTTGATGGCATAGATTATATCCTAAAGTTTCGAATCGTGGCGTAGACTCAGTAAAGCAATCGAATATAATAATGAATAATCACCTTTTAATTCGGGTATTTCAATTATAGGTATGTCTAAAATTATTATTCTGGCAACTTTCTAAGAACAGCGTATCAAATAAATACAATATTTTTAATATTTTGATATCAGTTTTTCCGGAATAGTCAGCCTTCACGTGATAGGTTAGACTACATATAAATGTGACACGCGATGACCTAGAATCGGGAATTGGGCCCAAACGAACTGTGAGAGGGTTTCATTGGATTAAATATTAAGGGAATCTTCATTATTTCCAGACCTAACTTCATGTTTAAAAGATATTTTTTACAGATTTTATGAAATTTTAAAGCTATATAATTTATATGTAGTAAAAATATATGGAAGTGACGTATTACGTAACCCCTTAGAGTGCTCGTCATTCCGTATACTTAATATGTACGTATCTAAATACTTACGGCCTTATTCATAAACGTATATAAGCTTGATATAGTTAAAAAAAATTTTGTTTCTTTCTTTCTGTAGTCTTTTTATATTCGATAGAGCGAGACAAAATATATTTTTAACTTTATCAAGCCTCAAGTGATCGGCCGTACTGGAAGTCTTTGGGGGAGGCCTATGTTCAGCAGTGGACGTCCTATGGCTGAAACGAACGAACGAAGCCTATAATACGTTTATGAATAAGACTGTTAGAATTACAGAGTAGGTACGATATCAAAAATTATGAGGTAATAAATTGTAACTTTATATGTAGTACAACATTGTATAATCGTATTATTTTATCTATGCTATTATATTAAATCCAAACTTAAACATTTATTCCTTATAGTTTTTATTTAACCTTATAATAAAATAAAAGTTAAAATAAAAAATCGAACTTAATCCATACAGAAGGGCCCGCTCAGTGCATTCCGAACACATTAATTTTTTTCGAAGCGCTTTAAAATTTTATAGACGAGAGTGACGCTCACTTGATGGTGCTTGAGGCACAGGACGTTGAAGATGAATAATGATGCGCTGTCAACCTATATTATTTTTTACTTCGAACATTTATATATCTATTGACTGAAGTTACATATTTTAATACTTAGAAAGAATACATACATACATACATATACATCACGCCTCTTTCCCATTGCGGTAAGCAGAGATCACGGAATTCCATATGCTCCGATCCTTACATACCACTTTCGCTTCTTCTACTTTCATCAATGCTTTCATACACACTCGTCGGTTACGAGTACTTTTGATCTGGCCCTTTTGCAGAACGTCCCCGATCTGATCGAGGTACGTTCGCCTAGGTCGACCACTCCCGACTCTCCCACTCACACCAGTTTCATAAATCTTTTTCGTTTCCCTACTTTCATCCATCCTTTCTACATGCCCAAACCACCTCCTCAACATACCTTTCTCAATTCTCGTCACTACATCGTCTTTTATTCCACAACGCTCTCGAATAGAAAGAATTTATATACTATATATTGGACAGTAGAAAGTCTAAAACAACAATAAATAAAATAAGAAATAAGTTATATTTTTATTTTAAACTTAACTTTTACAGTTAAAACATTTGACCTAGACTCTTGACAAAGAAAAAAAAGTTCAGACGCCTGAGCCTTCCAACGTTTCACGACAATAGTAGTAAAAGAAAATAAAATAAAACTTTCTGTAGAAAACGTTACTTTTCAGTGGTTTTAAGCTTTTCTATACATAAAACAGACCCTTTCACAAAGACCATACAATTACGCTACTTTAAGTGACCGGAACGGAAGGCATAACGACGCCACTTGTCAGCCCACTCGTCGCCTGCCACTAGTGGCTGCCACAAATGCACATAAATTATTATTTCTTGAGTGGCGTAGTCAATAAACCTCGATGGGCCGCGATCTGGCGCCGCGCCAGCCATCGACCGCCTCCACAGCCGCCAACTTATGACGTAGCCCAACGTTGCGTTTGTAATAATTTATATCCGATGGTAATATTCTGAACCTCAACAAACGTTTCCTACAATATTACATTTCTATAATTTTTAATTTACAAATGATATTCAAGCTTACGTTAGCAGAAAAGTTGTTAATTTATGTTCTGCTCTAAAATAGCTAATATTTTTAAACTTACATATTGTATTACAAGTAAAAAAATATTACAAGTACATATATATAAGGCTTTATTTACGACCCTGTATAAGGATTTGGAATTTTTGTATTTATCAATGACATGTTTTAAATAAAAACGTGACAAAATCCAAAAATAAATGCATTTATAATCCAAATTACACCAAAAACTGTGCTATTTGCACAAAAAATAAAAATGACTCACATGCTTTTCGTGTCACTGGTCACTGGTCTTTCTTTAAATGTTTTTTAAAATTAAATTCGTATTCAACTAATATTTCTGTGAGCAACGCAAAAGATGCTGTCGTTAGCTCTCGTATGAGCAGTCTCGTCTCAGCCGAGCTTTCGCATTAAAACTTTCTAGAACAAAGTTTTTATATTTTTATTGAAAAACATTCCAATTACTTCTTAAATATTTTGAAAGAAGTTGTTTTCAGTTTTGTTTCTCGTGTTATTAAGAGTTTTACAAAAGCTTTGTCTTTATTTTCTTAATTTTTCTATGTTTAATGATGTTGTTTTTCGCATTAATAATTAAGTCAGAAACATATATTTTAACGATTTTCCTAGTGAAAGTGGTACGATGTATTTATTTGGCGCCGCCCAAGGACTTTGTTTTAATTGTGAGAGTCCCGAAGGTTCAGATGAGGAGATCCTCCCATATTTGTACCGTCTTATTCCTACTAAAAACACAATACATAACTTCATTCTGTATTGCAATTACCCACACATAGAGGTGATGCGCTAAGTAATAGCATGTTGTCTGCTAAATAAGAAAATAAAATATCTTCACAGTGAATTCGCAATATCTTTTGAATTCTTACATCACGCTCATCAGACTGAGTTATTATTTACTTCATGTTTTAATATATTGTATGTTTGTTAAACATAAAAATATATGGAGGAGGCCTTTACCCGTAATCGGGTACCCAACCAATAAAAACTATTTTTATTTTATTTACTTTTTTAATATAAATATTTCACTGTAACACTAACAATAGATTAAGGAAACTAATTACTAACATAACCACAAAAATGTTACTTAAGGTTGGCAATAAAAGGCTTTTGAATTTGAATTTGAATGTTTGTTAAACGGTTATATGGAATTTTAAAATCACATCTTAAATAGTTTTGACTACATTTAATTTATATTAACTAAGTTATAAAGGACTTATTACTACGTAATATTGGCAAGTTTGTGAGTTGAGAAACTGTGAAATAAGAAGCTTCTTAAGCTCGCAAACTTTCATTAAGCGCGTCTATGTAATACCATAGTATTAGTAGATAGAGTGAATATACCCGAACATGTACAAGGTATTATAATTCTATATATAAACGTTCCTATTGATATACAAATTGAGTTTAAAGCTTTGGACTTTAAAATGAATGTGGTTGCTATGTATGGGTTTGTTATGCTTTAAATTTAAAAGTAAATGTGAATGCGTTGCAGTTTATTTGTGAACTACAGTTCTTTGTAACCAACCGCAAAATTGTGTATTGGGTGAAAAATACCGAAACGCATGAAACAGTTATCTCAACGAGAAACAATTGATTCGTCATGATAACAACAATATAGCCGTTCAGTAATCATCTTATAACCGCATAATAAACCTATTAACATACTCTAAGCTGTAATCTGTGATACAATGTGTGCAATTGCCGCGAGGTACCGCGAATAATGTGTTTAATTGCCTGCAGCTGATATTATTAGTGCACTTACATATGTATTCATGAAATAATACGACTGAATGGAGTAGATGTCGAACACGTGTGAATAATATAATCCATGAAATTAGATCACTTATTACTACATTTATTTTATCAATGAAGAAACATTAGTTCCGAAGGGTAAACAATTTCATTATTAACTCCCATTTTTTCTGATAATGGTATAATTACTAAATTTTTACATTTTTATGTCAAAAAGTCCTTATGTTATAATACCTATTTATTGCAGGCCTATTTCAGCAGATAATGAAGAATTATACATGAAAGGAAGATGTTTGCTTGAAATGATTAAAAATGTAATAAAGCGAGTCGTCACACGCGGGACGGTCCTCGCTGCTTCAGATTTAATATCTAAGCCAAAAACCTTTTTTATTATTATTTTGACTGTCATAAAAGGGCATATTGAGACTCCCATTTAAAACAGTCGCAATTGACATAGTCATTTAATATATTATGTATTATTTAGGTATCATCAAGCTGATTGACTGTTAAAGGCATTTAAAAAATGTTAAATAATCAGCCGAGCAAACATTCAATATATCTACCTCATGTAACGCCGTCTCAAACACATAAATTCACTGAAATAATTCCATACAGTGTTTTTTTTTATCTTTCTAGTTTAATATCCAGATACTTTAAAAAATATATATTTCTTCACAAAAGCAATAGTAATATTACTCAATATTGTCTCACCAGGTTGTAACAGTGACATACAACTAAAATAACTTGTTTACTCTAAAATAAACTTTTAAACAAACATTTAAAAAAACAATGTTAATGAATCCGCTAGTTTAATTTAGTTTTTAAATCCATTCAATCCTCTTTACATTCATTAAATTTTTCTTTCCCTGAGCAATATTAGTTTCAGTTAAGTAAGATAGCTGTACAGTGTACGCCCAGTGACACCCCTAACGAAAGTTACAAAATCATTCGTGGCACTGTACTGCGCTTATATTGGATAAGAAGTTATTTATTTAATGGTCTTACTACATACTAGGCGACTAACATCTTCAGCTTCAATAATTAATTGGCACATTGTTTACTCTGAACTACATATAAATATGGCACACAGATGTCTAAAAATATTGCCATAACAAATTTCATTAAAAATCGGTCTAGCAATTATGTTATGAGAACGTAGCATACAGACAGAACTTCTTTCAAATTAATATTAATTATTATTACTAAGCTGCCTCGTGAGTTTCATTGTAGAAGAGCTACGCTGTAGCTGAAGAGCGCGTAGTTTTGCTACGGAATCACTACATTGCTACAGCACTAGCTTAACTGATTCATTCAATGCGTCTCTACACAACTTTCAGTCAGTAGGGCTATTTTGTATCTGGGTGGTGCTGAAGTGATCGATATATCGACAAAACAAATGACTTCAGCCTATAAACAAAGTTTTTTTTTTTTGAGAATTGATTAATTATTTTTCAACCATTTGGGACATTATTTAGCCTTGAATTTGTTTAGCCATGCAAATATTATACAAAAACCTTTTTGGTCTCATATTCACATATAACTTAATTCTACGTATAATGATCACTTTGACCTGTCATGTTTTGAGTTTTGCATGCCGTAATTCCAATTTTACATCGAAATAATGCCATACGTAGATGACCAGTACTTTGGTGAACCACAGTCATTATAGTAAAATCTGAAATTTGACTGTTGAAAGTGGTCATCATTTTAAATACCTTGTACTAAAAATCCGAGCTTTTAAAATGCTTACAATTTTACTGTGATTATAATAAAACGCTGTTCCAAATTTTTTGCTGTATTGCGTGACCTACATATCGAACTTATCAATAACTTCTTTGTTGCAGGTACTCTACGTTACAGAAGGAAGCCTAGCGAGGTCAATATAATTATGATTATGCTTAAGTTTAAGATTATTTAAGGTAACATATTAACTGTGACCTTATGTGATTATAAAACTGAATCGATTACTGACTGATATTTTGAAGTAATGCTAGTTAAAATAAATTATATTTTTTCATGATATTCTTTTGTTAAATGCTTTATTTTTGTTTGGCAAAACAGTGAATACTTTATGATAAAATATAAATATAATTAATAGCTCGCGTAATGATTAATTATTAATCTGGTAAAAATACTTTAATTAAAAAATTAAAGAATTGTTTTTCCTCGTTTTTCATCTGCCACTTTGAACTGTATCAATTACTATCAAATGGTAACTTTGTAAAAAGGAACCAATATTAATTGAGGGTGTTTCTTACAGAAAAATAAGACACGTTTATACAACATATACAGGTTTGGTCCCAAGTTTGTTTACGACACATAAAATATTTTTGTTAGCGTAGTCAATAACCTGAGGAGCAGTTGGCAGAGCGCCAGGTTGCTATCGATTGTTTCTCCTACTACAAATGTGTAGCTCAAACGTCAACCCACAACCCTGTGTTGAAACGTATAAGTAAAGGTCTTTGCCTAGAAAAAACGGAGGAGGTTCTTAAGTCGACGCGTATATATTTTTTATGTATAATCACGTATTACTTTTTACAGAGTAGTCCGACTGTGATAATTCTTTTTTTTTATTGGAAAATTAAATTGAAAATAGGGGTGATTTATTGTTGACTCACAAATTTGAATGCTGAGTTGTGTATTACAAATATTATAGTCACAAAAAATTATAAAATAAACACATTTAACAAAAAATTAAATATTAAACTGAAAAGCAAAATATTATAATAAAACATTTTTATTTATTCTTAATAACTATGTTATTTTTACGTAATATAAGTATACCTAAGTAATTATTTTGAGTAGGCGCGAACAATCAGTAAACTATAATAAATTGTGCGAAGCCGTGTTACTAGTTTCTACTAACTTTAGCCTGATATCACTAATAAATTAACCCAAAAATGATAATTTTTATTATTTATAAAGTGTAGGTACTTTATATTTAAAGAGATAAAAGTAAGTGGTGCTTCGCAAGGTTGACTTGACATATCGATAGAGAGTGAAATATAAATTACTTATAAAAAGCTAGAGAACAGAGTGTAGCTTGTTTGTTGCTTCTCGCACCAGCTGATATTTAGGAACAGGTTTGAGTGAACTCCCGAGTCTCGTGATGGTACACGGGACACACAAACTTCTGGATCTTTTTCGGTGATTTTGTTTACAGGCAAACTGTACTCTGTTCAAAAAGATTTTTAAAAATATTACGTATACCTTAAATAAAAAAATGTGATTTTGATTCTGTTTTTGATAGATATTATACTATCATTTATTAACGCGATCATCACACATTTGAATAAGATACGATAATAGTAAAACCAATATTGTCATAATACACAAAATTACAGTAAATATCAACTCCGTAGGAATAGATGGCGTTAATATGGCAACTTTGTGACATTTCAAAAATCAGACAGCTGTCATCTTTCTTTCTCCCCGTGACCACGGTTGCTGAAAAGCATCCAAAACGTCGGGATAAATAATTTAAACATAATAAATAATAAATCGCGGTTTAATCCGGTATGCGGTATTTTATTTAAAGGATATTATACTGGAATAAGATATAGATATTATGGTTATACAGAGACAAAGGTAAAATCACCGTTTTAAATGTGTGTGTCAATGTAAACTCAACATTACCGAATGGCTGCAATCTATTGAGTCATCTCAAGAGAAGCCGTCTCAGTTACGGTACTCTCAGTACATGCATGTATCGCTTATGCTAATCCTATTCAGTGTACTGTTCGATGCAGGGGTGGGTGTGGCAGAGCAAGTACTTAAAGGCTTACAAGATTCTGTATTTATGATATATTATAATTTGTGTGATCTAATACTTACGGAATAACATATATTACGCATAAGATTTGTATTTAAGTCAATGTCTCATCATTGAAGGAGACGTATAATAAGAATTCCAATTTAACACTGCGATAAGAAAGCGTTAATAAAAATATTGTGATGGATGCGTTTAATAGTACACCGGCATTGTTTTTTCGATGTTTTGCGAGTTAATATCCCGCTGGAAATGACATGTTTATACATATACGTACATACATATACATCACGCCTCTTTCCCATTGGGGTAGGCAGAACTCATGGAATTCCACATGCTCCGATCTTCCACTTTCATACACATTCGTTGATTTCGAGTACCTTTGACCTTTTTACATGTTTATAATTTTCTGATAATATAGTTTCCCCACGTCAAGTACCCCTTTTGACCAGGTTACGAACAATCGTTCGTAGATGGAAAGACTGGGTGTTTCGTGTCAGTGAAATGGAATTGAATATTATTGTGCTGCCGTGTCCTAAGATTATTATTGTGACCGAAATAAATAAATAAACATGAATGCTCAAAGTAAAAAAAAAGGTTTCTGAAAATGCAATGTGGCTGAGGTATTATAAATCTTTGTCGTTATCCAACTAAAAACGTTATAATATTTAGAAGAATTTATGAAGATAATGTATGCTGAAGCTTAAGATACAATATATAACAGGATTTGATCAGGCACTAACAAATCGCTGGCGACTGCTTTAATTAGTAAGAGCGCCTCATATATTAGAAACTCCTGGAAATGACGCGATTAGTTCTCTCTATTTCGGGCAAGATGAGAGGGATTTTCATAGTCGTTCTACATACAACTAGTTTATTGATAGTGTGTTTAGAAGGAGTAAACTTACTGAAAGTTGTGAAAGTTCTTTTTTTAAATAATAGTTTCTTCTTATCTTGATTCATGGACTTAATTCTGATTGAGAAACATTACGTTACTCACAATGTTTTTTTTTTCATTTGACTTCTGTACGTATTTAGAAACGTGTCAATGAAATGTGTTTTTTTATGTCATATCGACAGGTGAGCATGATGTTCACTTGATGGAAGGTGATAGCTCAGCCACAGAACATCATGCGCTTGATGATTATAAACATTTCGTCCCGGTGACATTCGAACCCACGACCCATCGATACGCACGGCAGGTGTTCTAGCGAACGCGCCAACGAGCCTGTCAATAATGTGAATGTATTTATATACACGTCACCATGTTAAGATAATATACACGCAGAGAAGATTGTGTTAGAACAATGTTAATGAAGACGACGCCCGCCGCCGCGGCGCGCCGCCCTGTCGCCGGCGCGGGTTGACGGCCAGCTAGAACGACTGAACAATAGATCTACGTCACTATACTATATTTTTAAAGGATAACAGAACACAGGAAATAGCGACAATGTAGAAATTGAAAAGTATTGATGTTTAATTGTAGTAGACGGTTAATAATAAAAAAAGAACGAAAAAAGATTTTTAGATAAATAATTTTCTTTCCGTTATTTAAATGGATGTATAAAGTATATTACAATCGGTAGAGCAAAATAAATGCAAGAGTATTGAAAAAATCATTGTAAAATGTTTGCCGGCGCCGTCCGACTTGTACTGAGCTCACGCGTGGAAGGAAAATATTGAAACGAAGTTTAGGTCGAGGCATAAACACGAACTGAGGCGATTATAATATTAATTCACGAAAATAAATAATTAATATTATATAATATATAAAATAAAGATGAATTGTTAATATTTAATTTAAAATTATATTATTATTTAAAACATAATGGTACAAAGATTGTGCAGGTGCATTTATTGACGAGCTGTGTCTGATAATGAAGTCCCTCCCCGCACCTTCCCCTCGATTGCCCGCTCACCTCGCACCAAACTTATAGAATCGTGAATACTATTTTCTGTACATCTAAGGTTGTTAAGTTTAATGACTATTAGTTGTAGCCCCCTGGTTAAATGATATTTTTGCTAGATGACCTCTCGTTTAAAGGTTTTCATTTTTATATAAACCATTATTCGATTTTAACTACATAGTAAAACTGAACAATTACATGTCCTGATTGGAACAGTGATTATCATGAAAGGGTATAATATTTACATTTTAAAACAGCGATGTATTGTTTTAAAGCCTGTTATACAATTCCATTGCAATTTTCAGCACAATAAATTAGAACAAAAATACGTAACTGAGAATCTAGAAATAATACAAGAATCATTTAATAATGATACTTGCAAAAAATAATTGTATTTCAATTATTTTCATAAAAAATATGTATTATATATCAAATAAATATTGATCCAGTAGGGTTATTCACGATCATTCGAAAACTTTCCGTTCCGATATTACAAGATTTCGTACCGATATATCAAGCTTTCTATCATTTTATACTAAGATTCTAATCGGAAACTCCCGAAGAATGCCGATGCTCAATCCTATGGGAATTGTGAATACCATTTTCATATCCGGTAAATACGAAAAAACATTCAGTGGGAGAGCGTAGCTTTCCGGGCGGATCGATTTCGAATGATCGTGAATAGCCCTACAGGTTAGGATAGGATGCATATCTAGGAACACTAAGTGAGTACGGACTAATGTGTGGAATATCACAGTACACCAGAATACAAACCAAGCAAAACAATATTTCTAAAACTTGTATTGATCACATTTTTGCGCGATTTCCCACATTACGTCCGTATTCAGCGGTGCTCGACGTAGTACTAGCTTTCAGTTATATAGAATGTACTCTGTGGTACTAGCGGACCACCGCGGCATTATACTTACCTGTATCGATGATGCGTATGCTTCGCCCGAGCGTATACAGAGTGTCAATAAACATATAATAGATTACAATATTCTTTATAATGAACTCAAAAAAATACAATGGATTAGAACAAAAGAAATGCATTCTTCTAGAGCTATCTATGACTTTATCTGTAGATCACTACAAAATGCTAATAAACTTGCAACTACAAATAAAACCTCCGTAAATCGAAGTTACCCTAAATTTAATTTACCATGGATTGATAGAAATGTCACTCGACTTTGTGAAAAACGTGATAAATTATTTTGTAACTGGAAAAAAAGTTCAAATGATGCTAAATTAAAACTAGAATACAATAAAATTCGAAATAAAATTCATAAAGTTTTAGAACACAAGCGAAACTCATACTATCTTAAGCAAATTAATAATAATTTAAAAAACACAAAAAAAATATACCAAATAATTAACCAAATGTTAGGAAGAGTGACATTATCTATCGATTCTGCTATACATAAAGCATTTGAGGCTCAAGGGCTTTCAACAAAGGACCTAACTGATAAGTTTGCAAACTGTTTTGATAGATCTGTCAAAGCTATCATGCCCAACTGTAACATAAAGTTATTCGATTCCCACAATACATGTAAACCTATAGATTCGAGCATTCGTTTTCAAAAAGCTACAGGTAGTTCTATTCAAAAAATTATAAGTAAGCTTAGCTCCAGAAAAGCTCCTGGACCTGACAATATTAAAGTGTCCGATATAAAAATTATAGGAGAAACTATTTCATCTAGTATTGCTGATTTAATCAATCATAGCATTAAAACCGGCCTATATCCCGATGACCTCAAAAAAGGATGTGTTAGACCTATACACAAAAAGGGTAAACGTAATGACTTTTCCAACTACCGTCCTATTACATTGCTTTCCTCGATTGATAAGATAGTAGAAAAATACGTCTGTGAGCAAATACATGCATTTTATAGGAAACACAACGTTATAAGTGAACATCAATTTGGATTTCAACCAGGTAAAGGTACTGCCGGCATTTTGTCAAAATTTACTGATGAAGTCAATAAATACTTAAATGAGAAAAAGCATGTACTTGCTCTTTTTATTGACTTCACGCGAGCTTTCGATACCTTGGTGCACAATCAGCTGTTAGATAAGTTGGATAACTGCGGTATACGTGGCCCCCTGCTATCTTGGTGCGATAATTACCTACGTAAACGAACTTTCTCCGTTAAGATTGATAATACTCACAGTGAACCAATATCGGTAACGGAAGGCACGGCGCAAGGTTCTGCCCTCGGGCCCTTGCATTTTTTGACTTACGTTAATGATATGAGGAACTGCATTTCAAAATGCACATGCTATCAGTTTGCCGATGACACTTGTCTTGTTATTGCAGCAAAAAATCCACTAACTGCCCTTTCTCTCTTGCAACTTGACCTAGATGCCCTCACAAAGTGGTGTCATGATGCTGGTTTGGTAATCAACACTAGTAAAACTAAATTATTAATAATTAAATCTCCACATATTAAGCAATCCCCCATCCCAAACTTAATTATTCACGACCACAACTGTCTACATTCCGCTTTTAGGACGTGTAACTGCCCACCCATAGATATTGTTGATAAACAAACTTACCTTGGTTTAGTAATAGATCAAAAATTCAACTGGAGCCATCATATCGAGGGTGTTTGTATTAAATTGAGACAATTCCTTGCGAATATTACAATTCTAAAAAATCGAATTCCGTATAAGATCAAGATTATGCTTTACCATGCACTCGCAGAATCTTACATACTTTACGGTCTTAGCAGTTATGGGCGAACTTATAAAACTTACCTGGATGATATCTATAAATTACAATTAAAAATTATTAAGTCGATTGTTTCACCTAAAATAAGAAATCAATATCATAATGATGACATTGGTCTATTTAAACATTGTCGAATTTTACCAGTACAGAGACAAGTTCAACACTCACTTTTAAAAGAAAACTTTTTTAATGAAGAACTAAAAAAATCTATTGAACATTCTGTATATACTCGAGCTATATCAAAAAATCATCTTCGTACAGTGACCGCCAACAATGTCTATGGCGAGCGCACAACTGAATATCTTGTCCCTCGGCTTATCAACAATTTACCCCTAGATTTACGAAACAGCTTAACAAATAATAATATTAAAACTAAATTAAATAATCATTTTCATTTTTAATTTTTTTTTTCCTATAATTACTTGGCTCCTACATTATGTGTTTAGTTTGTATTAATTACAAAACTTAATGTTAAGGCGTAGACTAATTTTAGCACATGTTTAAACCCTAGTGGTTTTTTGATGCTATTCTTAAAGTAACTTTTGAATTTGTATTTTTAAATGGTAAATAAATTAAAAAAAAAAAAAAGGTATCTTTAAGATAAATAAATATATACCAGAGACGACTAAAATAAATAAGACTAGCTATCCGCCCGGGCTTCGCGCCCGGGCTATCTATATCTATACTAATATTATAAATCTTTCCTCTTTATAATATTAGTATAGATATAGATGAGGGTATTTTTCACCTGAAAATATTATAATCATGGGTTGCTTAAATTTTCTTAATACTCGTATAATATGTTTAAAAAATCTTTACCAAGCTATATCGCCACCTCTTATCGCCCCGCTATCGCTAGTACAGTGCTCTTTGTTTAACATTGGAATAATATGAAAGTGAGCTTCGTTCTAGCGTATATTTTCACCGGGCGGTTCGCAAATATTTTTCCCTGAGAGTGATGTCGAATTCTTTATACAAGTATTTTTGACTCCAAAGTTTTTTTCTTTGTTATTTTTTTATGTATTATTCTATGTATAGGGTTATAGGGTGATATAGGGTGATATTTAGCTAAATTTTGTTACTTAAAAGCGATTGAGCGTACCTCATGATTGTTTTTCGATATGTGACGTAAATAATATATGCTTATGAAGTCTGTTTATAACTCTGTAGCCTTCATAATATTAATATAGGAGTATATACGCATGACTCCCACACAGAAGGGTCTCGCATGAGCATACATAATATTATGTTTTAGCTTCTTAGTTATTTATATTGGAGTTGCGTGGAAATGTTATAGGAAATGCTGTAAAAAATTATAGGGATCAGTAAAATGTGACTACCGAAGGCTTTCGGGACTGAACGGCTTAGAGTTCAGTGCTATATAAAGTTTTGTACGAGGTGACGCCCTCCAAAACTTTTGAGGGCAAACATACTTAATTTATTATGACAATTATAATTTAAGTGTATTTGCCCTCGTAAATTCCTATTGTCCAGAGACAACATATTAATATACAATTTATACTGTTTGAAGTTCTTCTCAAATACCTTAATGGTAAGCACTGAAATTTCTGGATTTGAATCTCTGAGAAACAAAATAAAAAAAGTCGTTCAGGAAGGGCATAGAACCTATGTAGGTACTTGCCTGTACAGAAAAATCATCGGTGAAACAGACACATAAATGAGTCTGCCCCATGCCCCATAAGGGGACTCGGAAATTCACTATCAATTAATATAGCTCACTATCAAAATATATTAAAGTAGTAAGAATTTGTACGAGCTATTTAACTTGTCCCATTACTGGAAATTTTTGAAGTTATACTTCTTTTGGCACGTTTGGATCAGAGTGAATTCATGACCTGCGCGCGCACGATGTCCCAAAAAAACGACATGATGAAGTTGGCTACAGATGACCTGCGCGCCCACGATGTCCCAAAAAAAACGACATGGTGAAGTTGGCTACAGAATAGAATTTGATTGATTTTAACATTTTTCTTCGATATTTACTGCAGTTTTGTTTTTTAAAATTTTTTTTCAGACGCCAAAGAAGTATAACTTCTAATGCGTGTACATAAGTACACACATACCTTTTTTAAATTAAATACTAGTGAAAAGCTAATTTAGCTATGTCAGTATTGCTTGATTCACACAAGAGCTGGTAAAACGAACGAACTTCGGGTTCGGGTCAGTATTGACTTAGAAATGTAACTCGTCGCTGCCCTGCGGTACTTATCAAATAGCTCTTCAGCCGGCCTAGCATGACCGCTACGAAATATGTCGCGGACGAGAGAAGACAAATTAAGATATAAGATATCTCGATATATTATATCTCGACATCGACGATTTTGATAGAAAAGATATCTCGATCGACAAATATATCTATTTTTCATATTAAAAGTCGAGTTTTAAGTGTAATTGTCATGTTAGACCCGGAAGAAATAGAGCGATAATCGATTAAAACACGAGAAAACGGTCGACAAAATTTTGTCGCGGTTGTCATGCTAGGCCGGCAGGAGTGTCTGCGGTATAGTAGCGGTGTAATTAGCACGAGCTGTGTCTGTTAAGGGATACAATCCATGTACACATGTAATACTCTGTACCTGTGCTCATAGGAAGCTATTATTCAGACGAGCACACATCAAAGCTACTCCATCAGCTGGCCGTATTAACGCGTGTAATCCGCTCGCTGTTAATTGCCCCTCCCCCGATAGTCCGACTAACTCGCATTCGATAACCGCTAATCGCTTTGTTCGGATCGCTACGGTTCATTTCATATGCACTGTACGTATATATTATAACATCTCAATTTATATATTGTATAATATTATCTTTAAGTAAATTTTAAGCTTAGATATTTTGCTTTGCCAGGCGTTCAAGCGAGCTACATGGCCATCATCCATGGACATCCGTGACTCAAATGTCTCACTTTAAAACAAACAATCCTATGATATATTATGTTCTTATAACTCCGGTTTAGGCAGCGCACGCCAAGAAAGCCCTCAGAACGTAGGAATTTTTCCGAGTTACTTGATACTTATTGTTATATTATGGCCAATATACAAAAACTGTTTATAAATTGTATATGTTATTCTGATATATAACCTATATTACTATAAAGTTTCACCAAAATCCGTTCGGTAGTTTTTGCGTGAAAGAGTAACAAACATCCATCCATCCATCCTCACGAAATTTCGCATTAATAATATTAGTAAGAAGTAAGATAAGATTATTGATTGAAGTCTTATGTTCTAACAGACCAGATCCTCATTATCTCTTTATGTTTTTAATTATAGTGTTCCAGAGAACAAAGTCGACTATAAAGAGTCTAAGTCACACTAAATTGAATGCTAACAATAGACTATTTCTTTGTTATTCTTTTGGCGTAATTAAACAACTGAAATGTAGAATTAGCTTCTCTGGTAACGTTATATACCGAGTCCGGTGTACAATAAAAGGCTTAGTTGAATGAAGATTTTTGACCTAGAAGTAAAGATTTTTTAAAGGGCTATAAGCCCTTTTATATTGAAATAAATCCTCAACACTGTTAATAAAAAAAAGATCTGTTTTAATTATATTTAAACAACATAATTCCGAAAAGATTGTTTCAAAAAGCCTTTTAAAATATGAATGTTCGAGTACCCTAGTGGGGCATGGGGCAGACTTATTTCTGTGTTTATTTCACTGGTAAACTTTCTTAAAAGGCACACAGTATTCTGTCCTGTCCGATCGAAACATTATTTACTTTGTTTCCTCGGGATTCGAATTGGGGACTTTTGTTACTAAGCGCAAGATGCACTAATGAGCCACCAAGGCCATTTAGAAAGAAAAGGAGATTGTTCAATAATGATATATATATTTTTTTAACATCACTTCCCTTGGACATTTTTTATACGAATGGACGGACGGACACTGGACGGGAACCTTTTTAAGAATAAAAGCTACATAAAAAGCTTTATTACCTACATTTGGCTAAAGTAGTATGTTACGAGTTACGTGGGCGAACGGCCTGAACTGTACCGAAACTACTCTAGTATAACAGCGGCCGTTGACCTTCAGCTACGTTTTTACTTGGCTAACACGTTAATTATTCAGCCGTATAAATATAGTAGGTATGTAGGATACGTAATGGTACATACAGAATTCCGCAACAAAGCGGCAAGACCTTACAGGATCGTTCTGTAAATACGGATTCTAATAGGCACTTTGTATGTAAACTTATTTGCTACGAAAATCCAAACAACTTTTGCAACGAAATGAAAAGAGGGTACTACGATTGTGACTTGTCAGTCAGTACAGATAAAATGGGTATTTCGTTACATAATAATAATAATAATGTTTATTTATTCAGGTGTAAACCCATGGTCTTGTCGTTGGCGATGATCACTTACCGTTACGTGAGCCGCCTGCCTGTTTGTCCCCTATACTATATTTAAAAAAAGTAAATAATATGCGGTTTTAATAATTAATTACATAACTGGCGGCCTGCCCCGGCTTCGCACGAGTGCAATGTAGATGTACTATAAACAAAAAAATAATCTACATATATTACTCTCTGATAATGTCGCTTAAAATAATTTAAAATCGGTCGAGTAGTTTTTGAGTTAAATCGTAACAAACAAATCTTTCCTCTTTGTAATATTAGTATAGATTTCAATAAGTACAATATTTTTTCGGAGAATCTTATTATTTCAAGAATCAATTGAATCATAAAACTATATAAATTAGAGTGGCAATATATTGTTCATCTTTTACTTTTGCTAGTAGAGGTTCAAAACATATACATAGTAGTATATGTTTTGAACACACACTTTAACATTTATATCCCCATAGAAGCTTGAAGGCGGTGTTTGCAGTACAGCTGCGACTACTGCGAACCGCAACATCTAATCAGACGGAGCTCATTACCGCCGCGGGACCCTCGTAAGTGGCACATTTGTGTGTGGATGTGGCGACATGTGCCACGGAATTACTTGGACCCTTCGGGGGTCACGACCTTACGGGTGAATTCAGCTTTTATTTAAGCCCAATATGAAGTATTAAACTATTTGTTGTTTATTATGAATGCTAGGCGTTTGATCAACATCCCTGGTGTTAAGTGCGATATAAGTATAAGCAAGCCGAGCCTATTCACTCGTACCTTAATAAGATCCAAATGATATTAATATAATAATACCATCGCGACTTTACCGGTATAATTTGTTTCATTCACTCTTCAATCGTATGTAACGCGTATGTTTTTAAACATTTTCAAGCGATTGTTTGTAGATTCTTATTTGTAAATTATATTAAATTTGTAAATTTTGCAGGTTGGTTAAAATAAATGGTGGTTACTCTTTTTAAATCATTTCAAAAACGTAGTGTATTTTAAATGTAAGTTTGCTGGAAAAACGACGAAGAGTATTAGTGGAAAACTGAAGTATATAAAATACTCTTTCTATTTGGTAATATCAGATGTCAGATATTAAATTCTATGAGGAAGGAATCCCCTAACGAGAGCATCTCCTTTGAACCGGGAACGCTGCAAAAAGCTATCGGAGGGTATTCATACAATTTTAAAATTCACTCGCTGGGGAATATTTGTTCCTAACAATTTTCTTTGTAGCCACTTTCTGATTGCTGGCGATTTAGTGTTTTAAGCTGATATAATATCGACGCGATTATTTGATATTTAAGCTAGTCATTTGCTTTTTTATTTAAAAAATTTGATTAATTAGCCTTAAATATACTGTCATTAGTGCCTCTTGGTTCTCGAAGAAATAAGCAGGACAAAAAATATTTAAAGCCCGCACAAAATTTGTTTGATTTATTTTACGAGTAGATAATGAAATAGACACACAAACGTGTCTTCCCTATTGTGTATGAGTGAGACAGCGATATATGAGATAGTTTTGAGTAACTTTGTTCAACTTTGAATTCATTGGCGTTTCCCAATCTACTGATAAAATTTATCTATCAATAAGGGTTTATCCATTTAACTTTGATAAACCCTTGAAATTGATAATAGTTTCACAAAATGGCGGTCTGCATACGTTTTATGTCTTATGTGGATTCCGCACTAATATTTATGAAAGTTATAATTATATTAAATAAAATGTCATTACTAAACCGACCCCAACACCACTTTCACGTATAGCAAGGTACTGTATCTCTAGTTAATAAAGGTTTTATTTAATTAAATAAAATAAACTTTTCGATGTAATATCTAAATATTTGTATCCAGTGAGTCAGAGTAAATAGTGCTGTTTGTTTGACGTAAAATAATGATGTGCAAAACCGAGATATTATATGAAACGGGGAAAAACAAAATACATGTAGTTAGGTGAATACATGTAGTTAGGTCCATTGTTATCATCACTGATATTTGTTTAGCGCAATTTTGGCACTGCTGGACGTATCTCAGTGATACCTAATCACGATACATTTAGCACCAGAGAGCTCAGGTTCCATTCCCGGTGAATAAGATTAAAAAAATACTGTTTTGGTCGGGCAATGAAAACATCATTTAGAGAAAAAATATCTATGAAACAGATACAGAACTGTATCATATGTCACATTAATAGATTCAGAAATTCACTTAAATATATAGGAGAAATCGTATTGCATAATAAATATAACAGACATTATTTATTCAAAGGATAATAACTAACGTACGCCAACGTAGCGCTCGCACGGATTTCCAGTCAATATGAAAAACGTAAATAAAATATGGATGTTTTTTAAACGGCCATGTTTCGGTTACATAAAGCCGACACTTTACACACAGTCCCGGATCTTTGTGATAAATATCTGAGCGGTATGAAAGGATAATTGTCGACCAGATTTATCGTCTCAGCTTCTCACGTTATTGCCGTTCTTTTTTAAATAAATGTTTTAAGCGATGATTTCTTTCGAAATATTACTGCCATTCTTAAACACATATAAATTTATTTTCTATTAGGGTTTCTCTGTTGAAGTTTTTTTGATAATCATAAGAAGTGACAGGTATTTAAATTGAATTCTCCTAATGGAGTACCTGGCACAAATATTTTTGCGTCTATTTTCTTGGTTATGTTATTACAAGTGATTAGGTGATTCTATAATACTCGAAAAGTTTTGATTTTTTTTTCAGAAAACTGGTTTAAAAACAACTAGAGCTAAACACTTCTGTGCTATAGATGATCAAAAGAAAAAAAAACAGTCAATGATGCGCTGTCGATCTATTTCAGAGCATTTGAAGACCAAACAAATCAAATCAAAACCCGTAAAACTTCACGGTTTTTTCATGTAATAGCGGTGGTAATGGTAGTAATATTGTAAGAGTTCTTAATGGTAGAAAGAGAAGAAACAACAAGTATCGCTCTGTCTTGTTATTTCGTAGATATTATAAGATGGAAATAATACTGTTCTTACAGATCGTGGTACCACCCTTTTATTTTGAAGTAGTTTAATAATCATCAGTAGAGCTTAGAGTCAATTCGAAACGTTGAAAACAAGAAAAATTCCCCTTGAATGCTTAAGAAATCTACCAGCGTTGGTTGGATCCTCTGTTTTACAGTATATGTAGTAATTTCACTCTTTATTCCTATAAAAATAAATATTTGATATCCTAAAATCGTTCCCAGTATATTGCTATTACTAGAAGCGTACGAGCTCGTGGAGCGCGGGGCTCGCTCGTATCTGGCGTTTTTGAAATTCGCTGTTGAAACGGAATTTAAGCTGTTCTGTTAAGTTATTTATGTTTCGCATTATTCTCAAATTCTGACCCGACTGTTGAGGGCAGACTATGCGGTTTATGTGCATATGCATATGCATATGTTTATGATATCGAGTGATGAGTGAAAAGCTCCAACTCAGCTACAAGTATGAACATAATTTATATCTATTTACCTATATATGTCACAGTAAAGCCTTGCCAACACCATGCGTAATTCAATACGTAAAATACAATTTCAATAAAGTTTAACATTACAGTTATATTAAGTTCTAAGTAATTTAATTAAAATTAATTATCATTATTAATTTCACAGTCGCGAATTCATTATATGAGTAAAGAGCTGGCTTTAAGGTTATTATAGAATGCATCACCTTTTGGTTATCTTTTTAGTTTTTCAGGCAGTTTATTAAAAAAATTATTTATTTTTCATTATTCTCCAGTTGAGACTTTTCAAAATAAATTTTCTGTAACGAATATCGTTCATATTATAAAGATATATACATCACGTCACAGAATATATATTAGTATCGCAAAAACTGTGTGAAATGAGGCGGAAATAACTTGGAATTATTGAAAGCTTTGCTTAAAATCTTCGGCAACTTTCGTGTCGGTCTCAGTGTATTCTTACTGTGAGTTCCAATACGTTGGTTCCAATACGTCACGAGAAATAACTGGACTATACAATGTTTAATTGCAATAACCACAGAATATTTTATATTTTAAAGTATGTAATGAACAATAAAATAAGACAAAATAATACGATTCTACATTTGATGTTTATCTGGTGCCTCGGCAGTTGAGTTGACTTTCATATTGTTTTTATCATCACAAACTCACTTTTTAAAATCTCGTCCAATATAAAATCGTATGCTGAAAAACATTAATTTAAAATGAGATATCATCGTGTGGAAAACTGCATTCCCTAAATAACCTCATCTATTATTTATGAATCTCATTTCCAGTTTCCGGCGCGAGCGTATTCACGTATAACCCGGCGAACGCGGATATGAGCGAACATATCTCCCGTGAATCCTTGATATCCTTCCTTCCCTGCTGTGTCTTCAGAACATTGTCGGGTTATAATGATTTAACTCCATCTTAGGGCAAAAATAATTTCATGTGTTATTTATATTATATAACTGTTAATATTGTATATCTATTTAATCAGAGAGTCACAATATTTCGACATGTATAATAAGAGATTAATGAATCAGTCAGTCAGTAAGCACTTATTGACTGACTGACTATTTAATAAATGCCAAGCCAAATTTGCTTAAGCTATTAAATGGAAAGCCTTACATAATATTATATGTAAGCAAATTGGCCATAAAATATCCTCTTCCAAATAAATCTAATTATCCAAATTGGATAAAAACATTTTGACCTCATTCGATTCATTTGACCGCCTCCGTAGCTCAGTAGTGAGCACATTGAGTTTAGCACCGGATGTTCTGGGTTCTTGAAAAAAGAAAAATACCTTGTTTCGGTTGCTCACGGCACAGACAAGAAGTCTGTTAAATTGTGTTCCGTGAATGTGTTTCCTCATGCCCCCAAGGGAACTCATGATTATACTACGGGATTATAATTTGGAGACAAATTATTTTGCACTGACATTGTTGCAGTTATATTATTTATTTATCTCCAAAGATTAGTATTATAATGGACGATAAATCTTCGTCCAAACAAAACAAGAACTACCCCAAACATTTCGGATTAGATGTGGTTCATTTACTGACTACAGATTATTTTCTATAAACAAATGAACGGAAGTCAAATCAGCGTCTCATAATATTTGCAAATTTAAATAAATTTAAATTAAGGTTGTGCCCTGATGTTCAGGAAGCTGGGCCGTTTTCAAATTATTGCTGACCCTTATAAGTACTTCTGAGCTTCATATTTAACCCCTACTTATGAAAACTTTCAATAACTTTTATCCCGATTTCCCAACAAAAGGAGGATAATTCAATTTTACAGGTTTTATGAGTGGTTGAAGTTTTGTCTCTATTTATATATACATAGAGTGAGAATAGGATAGAGACAGAGAAAATCATTAATCGTTTAGTTCCTACTACAGGATTATATACATATAAGTTGTAGAAAGTTTGTTAAACCTAGTAATTCGGAAAAAAAAATATTTTATTACAATAATTGAATTAAATATGGCAACTTTGTGACATTTCAAATATAAGACAACTGTCATCTTTCAGTCTCCCGCGACCACGGTTGCTGAAAAGCATCCGAAACGTCGGGATAAATAATTTAAACAATAAATCGCGTTTTAATCCGGTATACAGTATTTTATTTAAATATTTTATTACAAACCTAGTAGCGATTTTCTCATGTCAGATATAAACAGACAAGAATGCAGCTCACTTAATAGTGAATGAAATCATCTACGGACATTTATATGAGCAATTTTATTTCAATTTTATATCCGGAATTCTATGTCCACTATTTAAATAATTCACATTTAATAAGTCTGTGTGAAATATAGAGCTTTATGGAGAGTATAATCTACTTTCCAATAAGCGAACAGAGCTGAGAATGGCCACTAGCATTAAATTTATTCGTGTAAAGAAATTGAATGACACAGCAGTCGGGGCGAGGTCTCCATTGTGAGAACGTCACCATTTCTTTGCCAAATATTCTAGAGATTTGAATACGGTTCAGTGAATATTCTTATTTCTATTTGAGTAATGAGATAATGTTTATTTATGACTATCTAAACTAAAAAACAAACAACTAGATGTTATTTATTTGTATAAAGTGATCTCAGCAGCTTATCAAAATAAGCCAGATTATAATTTATTTTGATAACCTTTAGTTAACATTGCCAAATATTGTTATTTATATTGTATAGTATATAAGTATAAATCAAGGACTGAATATCGGTTAATTTACTATGGGAGTTATACCGGTATAATAAAGGTTTTTGTTAATATTCTTTCGTTTTTATTCACATTTACTGAAAAAATTACTGTGGTAAGTGTGTACTTTAAAACTTAGTCAGACACGTATTTTGGAAAATAAAAATTAACCGGTTTCAGTCCCTGGTATAAATTACTTTTTTGGAAGTTTTATCGACGGGCATTAACAAAACGAATTAGTTTACTTGAAAATAGTAATAGTAAGAAATCAATTATTTTTAAATAAAATACTGTATACCGGATTAAAACGCGATTTATTGTTTAAATTATTTATCCCGACGTTTCGGATGCTTTTCAGCAACCGTGGTCGCGGGAGACTTCAACGGTTGCTGAAAAGCATCCGAAACGTCGGGATAAATAATTTAAACAATAAATCGCGTTTTAATCCGGTATACAGTATTTTATTTAAATGTGTGATACTCGCGTTAATAAAAGACAAAATCAATTATTTTAGCAAAATTTAACGGTAAAAACCATATTGACACGGTTTCATTACAATATATCGATTTAATTAAGATTTACTTTGGAATAAATTTTCTCTTTGATATAGTACCTGTTTAGTAACTGAACACATTCTAATAGATGTACTGTTATTTTATATCAAGTTCAGTACGTTAACGTTAGATATTATTATGAAATATCTCATTTTAAAACCTCGTCGAATGTTTCTCATTCCCCGCGTTAAAATCACTGCTGAGCTTGTTTACGTAACTTTTAATCCGTGTTACCGTTGTGTTTGCTTTCACTATGTTCGACATTCGACTGACGAGCGTGTGGGGGGTGAGATAGGTAGCGGATTTAAATTATTATTATCTACGTAGATAAGTTAGCTGCTCTGGAAAATATTGTAGGTGTGGAGGAAGGGAGGTGTGGTCTTCCTCCAACCTAAAGGGAGGATCCTCGACCAGTCGAACCACTGACTGGCCGGCCCTAAGGCCCTAGTGGTTGATGTCGAGATGTTGTATATATACTCATCGCTCCGAAATATTTATATAGCGTAATTCACGATTAGACGTCTTCGTATTGATTCTTGTAGCGGATTATAAAATTCAAAAAATTCAAAAATCATTTATTCATTTAGGTAACACAATGTACACTTATGAACGTCAATAAAAAATAAATATAAAATGCTTCTAATTTTACATTTACTGCCAGTTCTCAAATCAAGGGCGTAGAGCGGACGAGAAGAACTGGCAAGAAACTCGCCGCCACTCTTTTTAATCGCCAAGTTTTTGTTTTACAAATGTTTTGTAAGGAGCTGCAACCATTATACCATGTTCCACATGACATCTTTAAGTAATTAACTATAATAATCAAAAAATATATATAAACGAAAAAAAAAAAAACAAAGATTTGTCCTCTATCAGCAGTATTTATGGTGAAATAAGAGCACTCACCTACATTCTAGTGGGAACAACACGCAAATACATAGACGAAATAACTAATATCACCGCATACACGAATTCAAGTTCGACCTAGATATAGATGTCGCTACATAGGTATATATTGTTGGATTCCTTCTCTAAACTTCTTGCTGAAGTTAGAGTTAGAACTTCCCACTTGGTATTAGGTTCTTTTGCTGCCACCAGGTTTTCTTTTGTTTAGCAGAAGAGACCAGAAACTGCTTTTCGTGCTTCGTATTATTTGGTACTGTAGGATCCTAACTGCTCTTTTGTTGTCGATGACCTAAGTCTTTAAGAGATTGTAGGCTTCCCTTGTATTACTGATCTTGATCCTTATAGTGTCGAGGGCTCTATGGCCTTAAGGATGCTTGACTTGATGAATGAAAGATGTTTCTAAAATCTTCTCATTTATTATCAAGTAGAACTAATAATACTTTCACAAAATAATACTTCTTATGAATTCGGACTCTTGACTGTATCTGAGATCCTAATGATTTCCAGTTCAAGAATGAATTGATGTGCGTGCTTGCGCGTCGCTTTATATAGGGCTTCGTGAGCCTTGTGACATCCTTCGAGAAACTACGCTCGTTGTGTTTATTTTCTAAGAATAATGATGCTTTGTTTATAATTGACTACGCAGTTTCTTCATGTTATAAATAGTTCTAAGAATTGTTTTGAATGTTTTGTTTACATTAATATGAGATGCGCAATTTATTATTATTATTTCTTTAGTTGAGGGATGCAACACCTACCCCCTTAAAATTTTTGTTAATAATTATGATTAATTTTACAAAAATTTGAAAGTTTTGGATTTGGATGCTTAAGTTATACAATTCAAAACTTAAAAATAAGAATTTAAAAATGAGAGTTATTTTGAACTTATATGATTTCTAAATTATAATTTGAAATTGTGAAATAAGGACAATATTCTTAAATTTTACATTTCTAGATTATAAGAATTATACAATTAGAGTCTTAAACTTATATGATTTCTAGATTATGATTAGATATTTGACAATGAGAATAATGTTTTTACATTTCTTGATTTATGATATTTACAATAAATTGAGGGATTTGATAAAATTTATACAATAGGGACTTAAGAGTAAATGATGATTATCTTCTTATTTTGGAGCTGATTAATCGAAGAAATATTCTTTTCTTCTTGTTTTGAGTCTTCTTTCAGACGATGTTGTAGAACTTGGTCCCGCTGGAGCGTTCGGTAGAGCTCGATAATCTGGAGGTGCTTCTACCTCTATTGAGTTTGGTCGGGACGATCGTGTTTGATATCTCACGATATATTGTTGCTCCGTTTCTGGCCTTGCTTTGTAGCATTGGTTGTAGATTCGTATGCAAGGTCCGCAGATTTCCTTTGATTCTTTTGCACAACATAAGTAATTCTTCATGAAATTGATGATTCCGCACCATTTTAGTAGGTTATAAGTGATTATTACTGTTACAATTCCGATTATAGCATAGAGTGCGGTTGTGAACCATTGTGAATGTTTTAGTATGAATGGTTCCTTTAAATGTTGTTGAAGAACTTCATCTATTTGCCGCAGTTTATGTTGAGCGTAGTTAAGCTCGTGTAAATCTAGATTCGAGAACTTGATAGGATTTAATTTGATTTCTTCAGTAATGTTGTCTCTCATTTTAATGCAGCATTCGTCTTCAGTGATGTCGATGAAAGGAATTTTATTTGTTAGATTCTGTGTCATAAGATTCGCTTGAGCTTCGAGGATTGAATAATCAGTGTATGCTTTGCAATTCTTTTCGAGTTCTAGGATTCCTATCGAGGTTATAACTTCTTCTTTAGTTTCATCTTTATAACATTTGATTGAGATTGTCATAGGCTTAGTAAGGATATAGAGTCATTGATTGTGTCGTAAAGGGTGCCATATTTCTGTTTCGGCAATTACTGTTCTGATTTGACAATCTTTGGGAATAGATTTTGTTTTTGAAGAGAAAAGTTGTATTTCACATTGAGGATGATCTATTCTTCTTGAGACGGATATTTCTTCACAGATGAATTTATCTTCTTCATATTCTTGACATCTACTTAAGTCGTTGAGTAGTGAGTAGACCGTTATGGATTGGGATATAAGGATATAAGGTTTGTATGGTTCAATATAAGATAGGAATTCAGTTCTTTCTTTATGAGGAGTAGGAAGTGGAAACATTTGATAGAGACTATATGGCTCGAGGTTTGAAATTGGAATTTCGAAAGAAATAACTAATAAATTTTCTTTTAAGAAAGCTTTTGGTCTAATGATTTTATAATATTTATATACGTTTTCCATATTTGGTTCCATTGGAATGTTGTAATGAGATTGAATTCTTTCTAATTCGATTTTGAGATCTGTAGGAGTTAATACTTTATAATTCATAAGACCGTTTGAAATAAACGTTAATGAGTCTAAGTATTCGTTTAAGATTCTACGTGTTTCCATTACCATTTCATTTAATAGAATAATATGATCCATAACATCGAATTCGAAATTAAGTTTTTCTTCATTATTTGCGGTTTGTTCAGAAAATTTATTGAACCTTTCTAGATTATTATTCATTATATTAATATCGTTTTGTAATGTTAACATAGAATGATTGAAGTTAGAAATAGTTGAAGATATTATATTTACTTGGCTTTTCATTAGAGTTTCTACTTCACGTTGGTTATTCATTAGTGTTTTTATTGAATCTGTGTAAAATTCGGCATCATCTGCGTCAGGTGTACCGAAGAGCCATTTAAATGCTATGCCTATACCGTTGATTATTCCGCGTTTTTTACGAAATTGGGTTTTTTGATATTGATGTGAGATTATTAAGTAATCATTCATCATTCTTTTAATATCATTTCTGATGAATCTTAAAGAAGTAGTGCAATGAGTTTGTAAATGTTCTTTCCATAATTTTATACAAAGATTTAATGATTTTGTATGAAATTGATTGACCGTTTTTAATCGATCGTTAATTAATGAAATATTATTAAATGTAAGTAAGGTAAATTTTTGATTACTCAATTTGACTGTGCCCATATGATAAAAGAATATTCCACTAGATTTTTCAATAGGATAAATTTTATAACAACTAATAAGGATTAGGTTTAAGGAGAGGAAAATAATTATTCTATTCATTGTCTTGATTGTTCGTACCTGGAACAATATAGGGCTTTAATAAATTAAAATGATAAGTTTTTGTTTTATTAGGGCTAATTCTTAGAGTTGCGGTTTTATTTTCATGGATCTGAATTATTTCGAAAGGACCTTTATAATTCCTTTTAAGCTTTTTATTCTGGGCTTTAGATAGTGCGTCATATACTAATACTTTATCATTTTCTTTAAAATTATATTCTTGATTATGAGTTTTATCGTAATTTTGTTTAGAGTTTGTTTTAGCTTGTAGCTGAGCGTTTCTAGCGATTTCTCGTATTTTAGTTATTTTATTTTTAATTGATTCAGCGAATTCGTTATAATTTTTATTTTTTGGATTTTTTGGGATTTTTGGATCTTGTCCAAAGACTAGTTCATATGGTGTGAATGAAGTACTTTTTTGTATGTGGGAGTTATAAGCGTATACGGCTTGATTTAAGAACATATCCCAATTATTTTCATTTTCATTAACGTAACATTTGAGATAGTCCTTTAATGTTAGATGAACTCTTTCTAATGATCCGTTAGTTTGAGGATGATAGGGACTGGTTGTTAATTTATTGACATTTAATAGTTTTGTGAATTCTTGGAAAGTTGCTGAAATAAATTCTCTACCCTGATCTGAGAGAATACTTTCTGGGAATCCGAAGCTTGTGCAATATTTAAGAAATTTTCTAGCAACTGTAATTGCATCATGAGTACGAATTGAATAGGCTTGAATGAATTTTGTTAGGTCGTCCTGTAATGTCAGGATAAATCTTTTACCATTAGCGGTTTCAGGTAATGGACCAACGATGTCCAATGCGATTCTTTGATTGAATCTAGTTGAAGTTGTTGTGATTTCTAAAGGAGATTTATTCGGCTTAAAGTTTGTTTTTGATTTTTGACAAGTATCACAAGTTTTGATGTGATTTTGAATATCTTCTTTCATATTATTCCAAAAGTAATATTTCTTTATTTTGTCATAAGTCCTTTGAAAGCCTTGGTGTCCTGATATCGGGTGATCATGATGCTCTAATAGACATTTTTTAATTTCATCCGTGGATGTTAGTTCTACTCGATTTCCAGTGAATAAGTTATATTTAAAGTTTTTAAATAAATATTGGAGCATGCAATAGAATATTTGTGTTGCTTCATTTGTGATATCATTGCCTATTTTGGAAATTGTAAAACTTTTTATTTGATTTATTTGAAGTAACAATCTTAAATCTTTAAGGGTTTCGTAGAGGACAGGATATTCGATTTCATCCTGCAAATTTTCTTTTATGTAGACTAGGAAGATTCTTTGTTGGGGTCTAACAAGTGTTTTGATTTCTTTTAATAAACCCGTGAAGTCTTTGTCTGGAAAAGATTCTTTTACATATGTGATACCTAAATTATTTTCATTAGCATCACATGATATTGGCAAGACTAGTACTGGAATTTTTGTTATTGGTTTACCTATATCGTTTGGTTCTGAAATTATCGCATCTTGATAATATTTATCGAAATCTATGAAAGTTTCATTTTGATTTTGATTTATAACATGAATCGGTCTACTTAAAGCGTCAGCGTTGACATTAATTTTTCCCGCTTTATGTACGATATTATAATCGTATTCTAATAGTTTTAATCTCCACCTTATAAGTCTGCTTGATGGATCCTTACAGTTTTGTAACCATATTAAAGGTTTGTGATCGGTTACTATAGTAAACGTTCTTCCGAAGAGATAAGGTCGAAAATGTTTTACAGCGCTTACTATCGCGAGAAGTTCTTTCTCCGTTGTACTATAGTTTTGTTCGGCCTTATTTAGAGTTCGGGAATAATAATAGATAGGTTGATCCTTTCCTATTTCGCCTTGTGAAAGGATTGCTCCGATTGCTTCATTTGATGCATCGGTAGTTACTAAAAAGGGTTTCTCGAAGTTTGGAAATTGAAGTACGATTTTGTTTGAAAGGATTTCTTTTAATGTCTCGAATGCCTTTTGTGTTTTGTCGTTCCACTCAAATTTTGCGTCCTTTTTTAGTAGTTTAGTGAGAGGCTTAGCGATTTTGGAAAAATTTGGTATAAATTTCCTATAATAACCCACTAGTCCTAAAAAAGATTTGATGTCTTTAGGATTTTTAGGGATGTTAATGTCTTGTATAGCCTGAACCTTTTCTGGATTTGGTAGAATGCCTTCTTTAGTAATGACATGACCTAGATATGTGATTTGTTCCTTAAGGAATTCACATTTATCGGGCTGAAGTTTTAAATTATAATGTTTTAGTTTTTCAAAAACTTTGATAAGGATTTCGTTGTGTTCTTTTAAAGTTTTTGCATGAATTACGATATCATCGATATATACAAAAACACCTTTCCCGATTAGATCTGACAACGCTATATTGATCATTCTTTGAAACGTTGCCGGGGCATTTTTTAAGCCAAATGGCATTCTAGTGAATTCGAAGTGTCCATAAGGGACAGTGAAGGCTGTTTTCTCTTGGTCTTGTGTGTCTACCATGATTTGATGGAAGCCTGATGCTAGGTCAAGACTTGAGAAATATTTTGAATTCCCTAACTGGTCAAGGATTTCTTCTATATTAGGGATGGGATAGTGATCATTGATAGTGACTTCGTTTAGTTTTCGATAATCAATCACTAATCTCCATTTCTTTTCACCGGATGAGTCCATTTTCTTTGGGACTATCCAAACTGGGGCTGACCAAGGAGAAATGGATGGTTTAATTATTCCTTGTTCAAGCATTTTTTTGATTTGTTTTTGTACCTCTTCTTCATGTGTTTTGGGATAGCGATATGTTTTGGTGTGAATAGGAGCAGGATTAGTTAAATTAATTTTGTGTTTTAATATATTTGTACAGGTTAACGTGTCTCCTGGTAATTGAAAAATATTGGAAAAGTTTTGGCATATCTCTTGTAGTTCTTTTTTTCCTTCATTGATATGATTGATTCTAAGATTTTCGTTCAGTTTATAAAACCTTTCAGTGTTTTTGGGAATTGTTGTTATTTTCTTATAATTATTTTGGTGTTTGATATTGTTTATTTGGTAATCGAATTTTAGAGGAATGTTGTTTAGTATGATTTCATTTTCTAAGTAATCGATTTTAGAATGGAGTTGTTTTAAGATGTCGTCACCTAAAATTCCATCGTAAGGAGTCATTATTTTTCCTGAATTGATAATATGGAATTTAGGATCAGATGTAAATTTTCCGTGTTGTAAATTTATGTTTGCTGTGCCTAAAGTTGAGACTGATTGATTTGGTACTATACCATTGATAGTTTCTTTTTCTTTTGAGTTTAAATACGTTAACTTTGGATTGAGAGCCGTATGTTTGATTAACGATAACGATGCTCCAGTATCAATTAATAATTGAATTGGTTTATCCGAGTTTTTTGATTTGAATGTAATAGTTTTAAAATTTTTATTTACGAGACAGATTTGCGACTGGAATGTTCCCGTAATATGCGTATCGTCGTCTTTAATTGTTTCGAATTGACTCACATTTTTTTGTTCTTTAAATTTATTATTATATTCTCTTCGTTTACATTCTTGTATTTCATGACCTTTGAATTTGCAATACCGACAAAATTTATTAGGATCATAGAATGATTTTTGTTTTTCAGAGTCATTTGGTTTTTCGAACCTTTTAGGCTTTTTCCTACATTCGCGGATATTATGCCCAGATCTTTTACAAAAATTGCAATAGTTTGACGAAGATTGATGATTTGTTTTAGGCTGATTGAGTTTCATTATTTTTTCCTCCGCTTGCGCAATAGAAAACGCTTCATTTAGAGTCTTTACATCGCGAGCCCTAAGCATTTTCGATATTTCTGGATGACAGTGAAGAATAAATCTTCTTAATGCTGTCTTTTGAATAGCGCGTTTGAGAGCAGGGACTTCGTCAGGACAATCGGACTGATTTTCTTCAGCCGTAATGCAATCATTTTTTATTCTATCTAGTCTTTTAAAGAAATCTGTGATTGACTCATGAGGAGATTGTCTAATAGTTTCGAGTTCCTCATGGAGTTGGGAAACATCTTTGATAGTTGAATAATAATTCTTAAGTGTTTGTTTAAGTTGTTCCCATGACGTTATTTCGCGCATATTAATTTCATTGATAACATTGTAGGATATCTGTGAAATAACGTATCTTAATAATATTTCCATTTGATTGGGAGCTGCGAGTGCAAAAGCACTATTCGTAGTTGTAATGAAGTGTTTAAGATTTTTTCGATCTCCATCGAATTTTTGAACAAATTTGAACAACGTATTTATAGATAATTTTTGAAAATTTTCCGACATTTCGTCGTCGGTTTCGGATTCTGTGATCCTTGGATCTTGAATTTGTTGGCTTCCCCGAGACATATTGGAAATGTCTAAATTAAAGGATTGGGGAAAGGATTAGAAAAGGATTTGAATAAAACGGTCAACTCACCTAGTGTTGAAGATTGCTTCTTGACTTGTTGAAGTTCTTCTTCAAACGTGACTGACCTTTGCGGCAACTTGCAGTAAAGAGTTGAAACTCGCCTTCCGACTCTTGAAGTCTTGGAAGTCTGCAAACACTGTGTTCTCGTGCTCCAATGCAGAATCTGGATTACTCGAACAGATGCCCACAATGTGTGTTGAACTGTGTGCTTTCAGTGTTTTATATCCCACCGCTGCCACCAGAAAAAAGCGGTGTTGGATTCCTTCTCTAAACTTCTTGCTGAAGTTAGAGTTAGAACTTCCCACTTGGTATTAGGTTCTTTTGCTGCCACCAGGTTTTCTTTTGTTTAGCAGAAGAGACCAGAAACTGCTTTTCGTGCTTCGTATTATTTGGTACTGTAGGATCCTAACTGCTCTTTTGTTGTCGATGACCTAAGTCTTTAAGAGATTGTAGGCTTCCCTTGTATTACTGATCTTGATCCTTATAGTGTCGAGGGCTCTATGGCCTTAAGGATGCTTGACTTGATGAATGAAAGATGTTTCTAAAATCTTCTCATTTATTATCAAGTAGAACTAATAATACTTTCACAAAATAATACTACTTATGAATTCGGACTCTTGACTGTATCTGAGATCCTAATGATTTCCAGTTCAAGAATGAATTGATGTGCGTGCTTGCGCGTCGCTTTATATAGGGCTTCGTGAGCCTTGTGACATCCTTCGAGAAACTACGCTCGTTGTGTTTATTTTCTAAGAATAATGATGCTTTGTTTATAATTGACTACGCAGTTTCTTCATGTTATAAATAGTTCTAAGAATTGTTTTGAATGTTTTGTTTACATTAATATGAGATGCGCAATTTATTATTATTATTTCTTTAGTTGAGGGATGCAACAATATACATATATTTATAGTAGTAGTATATAGTTGTAGTATCATATACATATATTTAACTGAACCGAATGGAATATTAAAATCTGTCCAATATATAAAATTCTCCTGTTACGGTGTGTGTGGTCGCACTCCTCCGAAGCGGCTCAACTGATTTTTATGTTGTTTTTTCATGTATATTTTGCATTACAATAGGTCGTAAAGTAGGTATATTTCATACCGCTAGGTGATTAGGGCGACCCTATTCAGGTTTTTTATTTCGACAAAAATTTAAATCGTTCTCATTTTCTTCATTAGTATAGCCGTGAAACCTGGTCGGGTAGCTAATTATTTATAATGCGTGTTTTTTTTACTACGACATATAAGAAATTACTAGAAAGAAAGAAATAACTACAATGACAAAGACTGAAATAAAAATCGCTTAGTACAATTCAGTTCCCGGGAATACCAAAAAAAGTTATTTCAGTCCACTATTGGACACTAGCATAAAACCACAGAACAGGAAATCTGTTCTGTGCATAAAACAGTATTAAAAGTACTTCCGCTGGGGAAGCAGGAATTCAATTTTTATTAATTCTCACACAAATTACACAATCTACCTTAGAATTTTAGCTTGTTATATTACTCGTAAGAAGTCACCGCTTTATCAGTATCAAGGAAATCATTAAGGGTACATTTGCACGCAGTATATTAGCCTCCATGTATATGTTGACGGAAATGAGTTCGGTAATAATAAAACGTATTCAGGTTAATATAAGCAGCTTCAAGTTGAGTTAATGGAATCATTTCTTACCTAGTTACTTCTAAATAATCTAATAACGGTGTTAAAAATATTTACTTAGCTCACGTTATGTTGATATTCAATATGATTTAAACTAACTCATATTTGAACTCAAAATTGCATCAATTCATGCATATACCATGTAGTTTGTTAGTATTTCGGTTTGGAAAGATGTGTTTAGCGAGAAAACTTTTGTAAACACCATCGTACTATGAATAATATTTTATTTTAATCTATCTTCAAGTCTATATTCAAATATAACAGATTTTAAGTAGTCTTTTACTATTATTTTCGAATATAATCGAGGCTACCACCAGTTCAAAATGTTAATTTTATATTGTGTTATTGTGTTCATCAACAGATTTACTTCGTAGACACAAAGTAACGAAAATTTTGCAAATCTATTTTGACGAACATTTGAAAATATCCAAATTATACAGCCCTTGAGACTATATTTTATCGTCCCATTTGGAACGTCTTAGATACTCGTTTGAACATAATATGATAATTTCTTTCAATGTCAGAGTAATGGTATTATGGTTGAAAAGTGTGAAAAATATAATTTGTGATGATGATAAAAAAATTATTTATAGTCGCTTGCGACCGTTATGATATTTCTAGCATGATTTTTAGGCATATAAGAGTGTCACAAACTATTATAGAGATTTATTTGCCAATTGCCCCTTACAAACAAACCAATGGGTAATTAATAGTTATGAAAGAAGGTATTTGTATTACATTTTGAAAATTGCGATACACAGTACGAGTTTGATATATTTAAAGTTATTTTTGTCTCGATCTATCAAATATAAAAATACTACAGAGCTTATATTACGTTTATGACTAAGACCGTAAAACTTAAAGCATTAAATAACTTCTAATGATGTAGTAGGTGCTACGAGTTCTACGAAATGATGCTACAACATTTATTGACATCGGCTACGACGAGCATATATTGTCAAAGAACTACGAACAATTTTTTTTTTAATTTTATCTCAGAGCGGACAACCGAGCAGGTGGGTTACCTGATGGTAAGTAATCACCACCGCCCATGGACATCCGTGACTTAAAAGTCTCAGATGCGTTGTCGGCCTTTCAAAAATTTATAGGCTCGCTTTTTAAAAACAACGAGGTCGTAGTCGGGTGGAAACACAGAGGGTGGTAATTCATATAATATACAAAAACATTGTCTTATTCAATATAACGACTATAAATATTTGTTAAATCCAGTACATTAATGAATATAAAAAACAAAAGAGCCCGGATTAATTCCATGCATCAATACCGGAGTCGGTGAGGCGTCGCGTCGAGCCATCAATACATTGCACTACGTGAATTTAACTTTTGTTTGCGATACAGATATTTAACAAATATTTATCGTAGTGCTCAAAGGTTACTAAATCATGACACACGTAGTCGTTTATTTTTTTTAATACATGTAGCTCGTGTGACAGAGGGTGGTTCGAATTCCGACGGATCTTACGTATTAGTCCTACGTCCGCCTTCGTCTAAGATCGTAGTACAAGTTTTTTTACAATTCATCATTAGTGGTATCGTGAGCTGAGATCAAGTGAAGGATCAACTTAAAGTACGTATTGCAAGGAACTCAACGTGGCCTTCAACAATAAGAAAAGTTTTAAAGAATACTATTTTATTAAGAAATATATAATTTAGTTAGTTTACTTATATGTTAGACTAGATTGCATGTGCTGATAGTGCAAACGTGGTAAGTACTTAGTTATTTAAATAAAGGAAAACTAAACCACTATCAACTATGTTATTCTATTCATAAAATTCTAAGCATTCTAGCCTAGATTTCATCTACTGGAGTCTATACGCGAACTGTATTGTATTCTCATAATATTCAGTGAAGCAAGTCAAGTTGAAAGCGGAAGTCTTATCACCTTAAAACTTAAACTCTATTGTTTCCTGTACTTTATTATCTACAATATTCTAAAGAACTCTTTTCTAAACCGAATAAACAAAGCAATTGTATCGTTCTGCACAACCGATTTAAACTAGATTCAGAGTTGCTATTGAAAGCTGTATGCGGGTATCATCAGTATTCCTATGATTTCGGATCTAACAAATATGCACTGAGTTCAATAGTAGAACAAATATAATCAAACTACGACACGCCCCGCCTTCACACGGATGCAATTGTGCGATGTAGAATACACACTATGCAAAAAAAATAGATAATGTAGCTTTCTATTGGTGTAAGAATTTTTAAAATCGGTCCAGTAGTTTCTAAGTTTATTCGATATTTACGAGTATGTTCTAAAATTCAAAAATACCATATTTTCTCTAATTATAATATTGTATTTAAAATTGTATGGGCTGCTAAAAACTTCGTCGTAGCCGATCGTAGAAAACATTTCGTAGAACTCGTAGCACCTACTACACCATTCGTAGTGACTAAATGCTGCATACAGTAAATGAAAACTTCAAGAGTAAAGCCTTTGAAGTTTTAAAAGGGTTAGAGCTCCTTTTGGTAAAAAAGACGAACTGCCTCATACTCTTTTTTAATGTTAGCTATCGACAGATGCGCATGAGGTTCACTTAATGGTAGGAGATAACTGATAACTTGTGGTGACAGGTCGGACTTGAATTCGTGTATGCGGTGATATTAGTTATTTCGACTATGTATTTGCGTGTTGTTCCCACGAGAATGTAAGTGCGTGCTCCTATTTCACCATGCCTACTGGTTTATATTTTTTTTATTATCATAGTTAATTACTTAAAGATGTCATGTGAAACATGGTGTAATGGTTGCAGCGCCATACAAATATTTTGTAAAACAAAAATTTGGCGATTAAAAAGAGTGACGAAGAGTTTATTGCCAGTTCTTCTCTTCCGTTCTACGCCCTTGATTTGAGAACTGGCGTTAAATGTAAAATTAGAAGCATTTAATATGTATTTTTTACTGACGTTCATAGGTGTACATTGTGTGTTATCTAAATGAATAAATGATTTTGAATTTGAATTTAACCCAGTCACAGACCAGTCAAAGATGCACTGTTAACCTACTTTTTACTTCGAGCATTCGGAAATCCACAGACTGAGATATCCACATTTTTTCATCCATGAACGGTGGTTCGTTACCCGGTCGGAATTTAGATATCCTTCCCACTCGCTTAATACTTATAATAAATAAAATTATACTTATAGCTTATAACGTCAAACAACGGATTCTTAAAAAGGAATATACATTCAGGAAATATAAGCAATATACATTATTATTGATAGTAATTTATGAAAATTAAATAATTTAACATAAAGTGAAGAGGATGTAATTTACATATAAATTGAGTGCTCATTGATCAACATCGAAGCATCGTGGGTTCATTTCACAATGAAAACGCTTCAAAGCTATTCAAAGTTAATCCTGAAATAAAAACCGCCAAAAAACGAGTCTGGTTCAAGAATGAAGGAATCCGTACCACGCAATCACATCAAAGTATCGTGTTATAATATATTTGCTTCGTAAAAAAGGTTCGGTTGTAATGAAAATTCGAAACAAAAGTAATACAATTATGTGTTGGTTACGAGTTCCGAATCGATAAAAGTACAATAAATACGCAGAACACAAATAAAATGTAGTGATAATGAAGGCTCCGAACGCGAATTCGTACTTGGCCTCACATTTAATATGACTACAAATAGACTGAAACTATATTTGAAAAACTGAGCAAATAAATAGTGAAAAGGAAATAATAATGACTAGCTGAGTCGCTAATTGAGGGCTCACCTGACCATTGTCTGTCGCGTATTGTGAGGGAATAATAGTTTATTGTTAATGTTCACTTTAAATGACGCATTCTGGAAGCTTCCTCACAGAACGTTGGCACTCTTTAATGTATGAATTTATATAATGTTTCGCGAAATATTCGGTGCTTCAAATGCTGTTATTTTTAGAGAAATTTAAGTCACTTGAAGCTAATGTTTTACATGAGAAGATAATTTTTTTAAAGAGTTCAAGCGTGCCGTCGAGCAAGATATTTTAAAAATAGGGGACAAATAGGCAGACGTCTCTCCCACTCAATCGACGCAAATGATTTATCCGAGACCGCCACATTTTGAAACAAATAGTTACTGTTCTCTTTAATTATACTCATGTCGGTTGACATTTCTATACATAAAACAAAATACATTTCGTATATAGTAAGGAAATGTGTTGCCATCTTAGTTTAAATTTTACAAATATCTTTAACTTTTCATATTTTAAAGTCATTTTAGTTCAGAAGATTATAAAAAAATGAATATAATAGTGTCAAAATTGTAATCCACATCAAAATTGTAAGAAAGTATTAGATATTACCTATATTTTACTAATACTACGGCTATATCTAAAAGATAGTATGAGTACATATGCACAGAATGACTCATCTTACTTAGATCAAACGAAGACTGACTCAATACGTATCGAAAAAACCCATTACTCATCACCATTTATTATGATACATATAATATATTACTTTTTTTATAAAAAATGTGCTTGAGGCTAGACAACAATGAAGGTTTTGAAACATAATTTGTATCGCAGATGCTCAGGCGGTAGAACCATCTCCACTACTTAAAATAATACGAATATCTGAAGCAGTCCAACAGGAAATAAGTTAAAAGTTAGTGCTTAGGGTTCGGACAAAGTTTTACTTTAAACGCTCCGGAGTTCCAGTCATTTCTCACTTAGTGGGAGTACTTTCTAGTTTAAAACAGGTTAAACGTCGTATAACTCCCGTACGATATCTCACCATATCTAGAAGGCTATGGACCTCCAACTTCTGGAAATGTTATATGAAGTCGATAACTAAATTAAATTCATCTCAAGTAGAAATAAAATCTTTAGTTTTCTTTTATTAGAACTTTAACAAATTAAAATTCTATCTCCTACAACCACTACGTGTATTTCCGAACCGATATGACTTAGGGAGCGAGAAAGAGAGTTTAAAGACCCGTCTGTAAGTCCTCTGGCGATGAGTCCATAAGTTCCCCGTCTTCTAAACTAAATCTTTTTAAAATACAGTTAGTATAACCAATATCTATAAATTGAAATTGTTTTTAAAAACTTTCATATTCAAATCATTTATTCATATAGGTAACATAATGTACACTTATGAACGTCAATAAAAAATACATATTAAATGCTTCTAATTTTACATTTACTGCCAGTACTCAAATCAAGGGCGTAGAACGGACGAGAAGAACTGGCATTAAACTCGCCGCCACTCTTTTTAATCGCCAAGTTTTTTGTTTTACAAATTTTTTGTAAGCAGCTGCAACCATGTTCCACATGACATCTTTAAGTAATTAACTATAATAATTTAAAAAAATATGTAAACGAAAAACTAAAACCAGAAGAACTAAAACTAGAGAAAAACAAGATTTGTTCTCTATCAGTAGTAGGCATGGTGAAATAGGAGCATGCACTTACATTCTCGTGGGAATAACACGCAAATACATAGTCGAAATAACTTTACCGCATACTGCATACATTCAAGTCCGACCAGTCTACAAGTATACAAACTGAAGTCATTTAAAATGACTTAAAAATCTAATTAATTAATTATCCTAACACACAATACCAGCCTATTTATAATAACAATATAAACTGGTAGAAATAAAGAAAGAATAACGAGAAACTAGTTAATTATTTTTTAAGTAATTGCGCTACGTCCGCGTCAAGGCGGTTCATGATGGACACGCAAAATAACTAATTAGCTTTTTTACATTAATGTATAAAGTTATTGACTTTGAATTCGCCTAAGTGGCTAAGCGGTAAGCGCGAGACGTTGAGCATTAGGATATCCTGGGTTCGAATCCCGGGGAAATAGATTTTAAAAAATTGTTTCGGTCGCTCAGAGCACATAAGTCTAATCACCTACTTGCCTGTAAAGAAGAAATCAGTCAATCAGCGAAACAGACACTTACCTACACATATTCTTACTAAATCAAAGAGTTAAATAATGTTTGTCTATTACATATAGACCTAATGTGTTTTTTGTCTGTCTTTTACGACAAAAATGTGCTTTTATTAATACAAATCATAATAGTAGAAAATTCTTCTGTTCTGTGGTCGAAACGAACTGTAACTATATTTAATAAAACCAAAAGAGTTTCATCTAAATCTGTTTTTACTATTTAAAAATCCAAATTCAAAAGTTAAATTAAGAATAACATTAAAAACCAACTGGGGTTTAAACATGTGCTAAAATGAATCTACACCTAAATTATCTAATCTCTATGATCCATTCCGATAGTAACAAAAAGCCCTCAGCCTTGACAGATCAGGTTTCTGGGTCACCTCGTGTTAGTGACAGCCCTACAGCTCACTACAGCACCACTCATAGAGCTCCAAAAGTATAGCTAATGTGATCTTTTGCTAGACATTTAATGTAAAGGACAATATTCTGGGGTCAGTTTATAGACTTTATCTTGACATTAACTATTTAAATACATAAGCACGGTTTAAAAATAAATTACGACAGTCTGCTCGACATATATATTTTTATGTATACGTTAATATAGGCCTTTATTGTCATATAATTTATGGCACACATGCCCCGGCTTCACGCGAGTGCAATTTAGATATGTTTCATACACAGAAAATAGCCTATGTTACTCGCTGATAATGTAATTAGCTTCATATTGGTGAAATAATGTTTAAAATCGGGTTTTTGAGTTTACAAATCTTTCCTATATTTATTATATTGGTATAGATTAAAACATAAGTTACTTTTTATTACTTTTTGTCATTTGCTTTCTTCTACAGACATCCGCCCCCATCCAAAGATCACAACCACATGAGATCAGGTGTGACGGTGAAACTTTAAAATCTTATTGTTGAATCTAAAAAGTCTGATTGTCTGTGAAGCTATCTATAAATGTTTGACTGTAGTAACAACATCAATGGAGGGACCACCGTACGAGTCCAAAAGCCAGTTTTGCCTTGCTTTTGCCAGGGTTGTATTACAACACTAAAAAGAAAAACAATAATGCCCTTAATATAATTATATCAGTCATAAATAATTTATTTTTATACTAGCGACCCGCCCCGGCTTCGCACCGGTGCAATGCTGATACTAAATACACTACAGAAAAACTGTTATTATTATACATATAAACCTTCCCTTCAATCACTCTATCTATTAAAAAAACCGCATCAAAATCCGTTGCGTAGTTTTAAAGATTTAAGCATACAAAGGGACAGAGATAGCGACTTTGTTTTATACTATGTAGTGATAAGTTACATATAAACATGTATTACGTTAAAGTCGGCAAGCCGGGCTTTTGGGCTTGTTTGATGGGCCCGCCATGATTTTGTTACCATAATTAAACATTTATAGCTTTAGATTTAAGTATTTTATTTCAATAGTCATTAAATACATATCTTTCTCTCTAATAACACAAGAAATAGCTCAATAAATAAGGGTCCAGTTAGCAGGACTAATTTATATGTACAGTGTACACTAGAAGTCGCGGGGAAAGAATGTCGTACAAAACAGTTGAAGAGCATCAACATTTATCCAAGTTCCGATCCCATTTATTAAAGTGTGTAAACTCGCAATAAATTGAATCCCACAACAAACCGGATTCGGCTCACGTCTCGCGGAGTCGGGGACGGGGACGGGGACGGAGACGGGGACGGGGACGGGGACGGAGACGGGGACGGGGACGGGGACGGAGCCTCTACAAATCTTGAACTTGGTTTTATACGTTAGTAGAATATCATTTCATGAAGTCTTGAATGAGATTGTAGTTTAAATTGATACTTTTAGTTTGAACTGTAAAGTTTAGAGAATTAAATTAAAATTATATTTAAAAAAAAAATCTTATGATTATTAACTGAGATGATTTATTAAAATTTATAATATTTGCTCTTGGGATAAACCCAGTAATATAAATGATTGGTTATTTTGCCTCACGAATTATTTTAAAATCAAATGAAGATTATTTATACCTACATTATAAACATAATATTAATGAGAAATTGTATAATTAAAGTTACAATCTTTCTTAATGGTGCAGCTCAGCTCATTAATATCAAACTATGCTATGACATATTTTTTTTATAAAAAATAATCCAGAGTAGGTATTTATTATTTGCATTTCACGTTAGCAGTACAATAGCGAACAATGGTTGCGTTCGCTTCACATTCAATACAACAATACTTTCATAAAAATTAATATCAGCTCAAACTACGCTATGGATTTTATATATTATTCAAATAATTCAAATTAAGACTGTTAAGTTATATACTATATAGGCTTGTTTCTATAAGAAAATGATAAATCCTATGAGGTAACTTTCAGTGGAACTGTACGGAAGCAAATGTATCCCAGGATGCTATGTAAGACACCCACCGTCTGATGCTACAATTAATTACGAAAAATATTTGTGATAGTGCGACATCTTATAAAAAAAGCAAATAATTTTGAAAGTAAAATATTTTCTACATATTTTTCGAAAACCCTTTTTAACGGCTAAATATTATATATTTTCATAAAACTAAGCCAGTATACCATAGGAACCAATTTTACAGTACAACAAATGGTGCAGATATCTATAGAACCATTGTACATTCGTTCAGAATCAATATATTTTTTTATATTTGTACGTTTTAGAAATAAGGTGACGGTGTTGAAATATGAATATTTATTAAGAGTCACATCAAATAGACTAGAAATAATTTCATGAACGTTTTCGCATAGAAGTGTGTTGTGAAGTGTGACGGTTACTTGAGTACATTACTTTGAAGTGATTCACTGAGTACTGGGGCTCGTGTGAGCGACGCTAACGAGATCAAACTGCTTCCAAATATATCTTAATAATATACATAGAGTTATTCTAACGAACGCAAATATCAAGTATGAATTCGTATGATTTTTGAGCCGAGAAATCGCGGACAAACATTAACTAAAAACAAACTTATTAACATAGTTAATAAGTTACGCATGACAATACTTCAAAATAGACAAACATAACCTTCGACATACGCGTACGCGTCTACGCGTTTTTTAATAGATATATTATGTACTATAATAATGGAATATCTGAAACGATCCGAATAATAAACAAAGTTGCAGCATCTTTTCTCTCGCTGTAAAGAAAAGCTAATTTAACATTTTAAGTACCTGGTCTGACCAAACGACTTTGTGACCCAGAAAATAAGGCAACTCGACATATTGGTTAATTCTCGTAGCACGTGGAATACGTGGCCTGGTTAACTAATACGCTACTCACTGAGAACACCGCACATTGCACGTTCCTATTGTTCAAACTTCAAATTGAAGTTCAAAATCCCTGGTTTTGTATGAAGTTTGTTAAGTGCTATCTTATTATTCTCTTTTTCCTGATCTCAAACTATTCATGAATCATGACAACAATACAAGAGATTCTCTCTAGTCGAGTTATGTAAGTTGTTTTGCTTTATATGTATTCGAATAAATTTCTTTACGAAAAAAGACGAAGAATATATATTTATTTGCAACCATTTTGCAATACAATAAAGTAATTATAAATTATACTAAAACTTAATTTAAATTTTAAAAAATTGGCACGCCCCAGCTCTGAATTAGATATATTACAAGAAAATAATATTTCCAAGAATATTTTCCAAAATAGTCGCGTATGATAATCAATATAGGAAATAATATTGTAATTAAGTAGAATTAGATGAAAATTAATATTGTCTTTTATTAACGCGAGTATCACACATTTAAATAAAATACTGTATACCGGATTAAAACGCGATTTATTATTTACCACGACCAAGGTTGCTGAAAAGCATCCGAAACGTCGGGATAAATAATTTAAACAATATAAATAATAAATCGCGTTTTAATCCGGTATACAGTATTTTATTTAAATAGATGAAAATTGGAAAACGCATTGGACACCACTTACGTCACCGTCTTTATATTATAAATCGTGAAAGTAGATTGTGTTTCTGATAAAAAAATATTTAGTATTTAAATATAGTATATAAGAGAAAAAACTACAATTAATATTACCAATGAGATGTCAAACTTTGTAATTGTAATTTTCGTTCAAAATAATACATTTTCAGGAACATTTCAAGATTTTTTATCACAAATAACACAAAAAGGATCTATAAAATAAATGACTCTGCGTCATAATTCAAAAGTGTCTCGCTACAGCGATCGGTATCGCGCGGAGACTCCCCCCCACCCCCCACTCGCTACATAAAGCCTCCTTTGTGCGGCTTCAGTTCAGGAAACCATACATAACTGACATCTTCAATAAGCCATCGACAGGGATGCCACTAAATAATGATATTAATCCAGTTATTTCGACAGAAAATATCATAGATGATATACTATGGTATAATATTTCAAACCGATAGTAATAATAATAACGAGAATTAATATCTACATTTATAACAAATTATTATTTAAATAAAATACTGTATACCGGATTAAAACGCGATTTATTATTTATATTGTTTAAATTATTTATCCCGAATCAAATATGGCAACTTTGTGACATTTCAAATATCAGACAACTGTCATCTTTCTGTCTCCCCGCGACCATGGTTGCTGAAAAGCATCCGAAACGTCAGGATAAATAATTTAAACAATATAAATAATAAATCGCGTTTTTAATCCGGTATACAGTATTTTATTTAAATGTGTGATACTCGCGTTAATAAAAGACAATATTAAATTATTATTTGTTACTGATTATATAATTAACTTGAGTATATATTATTTCGCGTACACGTTGTTCGGATACATGTGAAGGTTTGATTCTTATTTTATTTGTAGGTCGGTCCCTTAGAAATTCACCGAAACAAAAATGGTCACGTTAGCTTAAATGTTTCTCATACATTTATTAGAATATATTACGTTAATAGTTTGTCTTTAAGAGCAGATAGATCTCCTGAACAAATAATAGCAAAACACTATCAGTGGAGTCGTATAGCTTCAGCTCACAGAAACGTTTTATTGGAAGAATATTCAACAAAGGCAAAACTCAACTTCAAAACTTAATAAGAATATATAATTAATAGATCTCATTATAAATATCGATGGCTCCCACGTAAGTTATGGTAATCAACAGTAGTGTTTTACGATTTTTAAATTGATTTCATTTATTTTCTGTTAGTAAATAAAAAAAAAATATTTGTTTAGGTACTTACAAGACGTATAAGGTTGTTATCATTATAAAAAATAAATTAAAATGGACAATATTGTTTAAAAAACATAACGACGTAGAATACCAATTGGTGACCATAATTTACGAAGGAGGTATCGATATTATTCTAGTCGGTAGCAAACGATAATTATTGGCATTAAGTTAATTCGGTCTGTTCTTTTAAATAAAATACAGGATACCGGATTAAACGCGATTTATTATTTATATTGTTTAAATTATTTATCCCGACTAAAAAACAAGAGAACACCGTTACTCAATATTGTCATAATATAGAAAATTACAGTAAAATCAACTCCGTAGGAATAGATGGCGTTAATATGGCAACTTTGTGACAATTCAAAAATCAGACAACTGTCATCTTTCTGTCTCCCCGCGACCACGGTTGCTGAAAAGCATCCGAAACGTCGGAATAAATAATTTAAACAATATAAATAATAAATCGCGTTTTAATCCGGTATACAGTATTTTATTTAAATGTGTGATACTCGTTCTGTTCTATCACAGTATTCATTATTTGTAGATATTATTTAAATAGACCAACATACATAAAATACAAAATTACAAATATATCCCGACAAGATAATGTGTTGTGTGAAATTAATTTAAACTCGTCGGTTTAATATCTCACGCGTAGTTCGGTTAATTCAATCTGTTCGCAACAACTCGTAGTAAACTCATTACATCAACACGTGCCTGATTATATTTCTAAACAATAGAAATAATGTTATATTATATTTTGGTAATAATAATTAAATAACTTTCAAGTCACAAAAGTAACTTTTCAAGTGTAATATTTCGACAGCGTTTCCTGATTCATCACATCATTGATACTTACGCTCATCTGATAACTTTTTTGATGGCTCCTCTTCACGGCCATGACGGGCGAATAAAGGCAATCACGTAAGTGTAGAGGGCATAAATGTCTATGATTGGCCATCATCGGCGATAATAGTACGTAATCGTCGCCGTGTCGGTACATCAAAGGAATGTTTGCCCATGATGGCGCGCGCGTCCACACAATCGCCGATTACTCAGTACGTAGTTGTCTCTGATACAGTATAGACATATTTTTGGCGATAAAGAAATTATGGTACCGTGGATGAACGAAGACACTTTTAGTTTCATAGAACTATACCAAAAATAAATATAAGTAAACTATTAAGTAATAAAGTAGGTACTGTAATAATCATAATAATAATATAGCCTTTATTCAGATCAACTTAGCCTAATAACATTACTCTTTAACAAACATGAAACTTAAAACAAAATAACTTATTCTAGTAATTGCAATTTATTTACTTTTTGTAGATCTGTTTGCCAATCGGCAAGAAGATGGTAGGTACTGTACTAAGTATTAAATAGGTGTATGTAAATAATGTGTATTTTATTTAAAAACCTAAATGATTATACGAGCTGACTAAAAATATTGCCGCAGCCGAGATCACCTCGGTATTCATTTTCGATAGACGTCATATCACAACAGTAGACAGTCATTAAAAGAACGTTCACGATTGTGTGGAGAGTTGCCCGATCATGGTGGCGATTATGGACGATCATTTCATAGGCCATCATGGCCGATTGTGAAGAGGAGCCTTGACATTGAAATTGACATATTTATAAATTCTGTAAGCATGTTTTTCTTACGTCTGATCACTTTGGACATTACATTCTCATGGGCATAGGTGGAATATCGAAATTCTGACACGATAACCATTCATAGATGAAAAAATCGGTTCCAGTCCATGGATTTTCGAATGCTCTAAGTAAAAAGTAGGTCGATAGCGCATTATTGTCTAACTCCACAAGTGTTCCATTTCTTGACAAAATGGCAGATTAATTAATTTCTAGAAAACATGGAACTCTCACACGACTCTACGCTATTCTTAAGATAAAAGCTAATTTAAGAGACAAACTTTCTAAAGAGTAATTAAGTCTAATCAGGAAATTCGCTAATTATAGTGAGAAAAAACTAGCGTTCTCTCTCGTACACTACTCTGTGGGACTAGTTATTTTAGTAACCTTCGAGGAAAGAGTTTTCTTAAAGGCCAGCAACACTCCGTAACCGCATAATGATGTTATATGTACGTCGAAAATAATTTTAAGTACGTACTCTAAAGTGTAATAAAATGTACAAAATTACCGCAGCTTGTGGACTTGATTCTCGTTTGGACACTTATTTATTCCGAATTTTACTTAATTTGCCTACTTTTACTGGCAAATGCCCCATCGACTTACCCTATTTCTTGCGTTGACTTTTTTGTCAAACTTTACCAGGAAGCAAGGGTACTATTTTTAGGTTTTTACCATTGCGTGATGTAACGCAGCACGCAAACCAGCGTCATATATTACTGGCAGTAAAATGGCTAACTGATTACGAATGTGATAAGTTTAAGATATCCGTAATCAGTTAGGGTGCTTCATGTTGTTCTATAAGTCTATTTGTCAAACCTAATAATGACACTTCCCCACCTCGAACGATACGGTGGAGAAATAGCAGTTATTTGATGGTAAGTCACGTCGCTCTAATATTTTCGTTTAACGACAATTACGTGACAATCGTATAAATTGCATTTCGGCAATCGGGACCGATTGGACATTTCGCGGAGTACGAATGGGGCCGAACTCACTGCAGTACCTTTACGGAACGTTGATGGGATCTGAGCTAAGCTCCTTACAGGTAATCAATATCGTTGATGGGAATCAAAAAAAGGCTCACGCTTAACTTTCATACTTACGGCCTTTTACGGATTGATATAGTTAAAATATGTTTTGTTTCTTTCGTTCTGTAGACATTTTATATTCGATAGAGCGAGACATAACATATTTTAATTATATCAAGCTAATAATACATTTATGAATAAGACCTTTAATATACATTTATGAATAAGACCTAAAATATGGCGAGGGGGCCGATGGCTGGCCATGCGTCATGCTCGTGAACGGGTGCTACTTGTGGTGACAGGTCGAACTTGAATTCGTGTATGCGGTGATATTAGTTATTTCGACTATGTGTTTGCGTGTTGTTCCCACGAGAATGTAAGTGAGTGCTCCTATTTCACCATACATTCTGCTGATAGAGGACAAATCTTTGTTTTTATTTATTTTTATTTTTTCGATTATTATAGTTAAATACTTAAAGATGTCATGTGGAACATGGTGTAATGGTTGCAGCTCCTTACAAAAAATTGTAAAACAAAAACTTGGCGATTAAAAAAGAGTGGCGGCGAGTTTCTTGCCAGTTCTTCTCGTCCGCTCTACGCCCTTGATTTGAGAACTGGCAGTAAATGTAAAATTAGAAGCATTTAATATGTATTTTTTATTGACGTTCATAAGTGTACATTGTGTTACCTAAATGAATAAATGATTTTTGAATTTGAATTTGAATTATATAAAAATATATGTTTATAAAACATAGGAATTTATAAATGATAATAATGTTCATACTAAAAGTCGTCTTTCATAAATTATGTGGCGACAATACGAGAACAAAAGGAGAGACAGTAAAAGACAAAATAAGACTAATTAAATTCCCGCACAGACAGGCTAGCCTTTTTTTTTACTGACCATTTTTTACAGCTAATTGTGATCAGTCTTCCGTGCTCGGCCTGGCCGAAACAATATTTTATCTTGTTTCCCCGAACCAATGGTATTAAACTCAAATATCATTGAGGCTCGAAGGAGCTCAAATAAGGATATACATATGTATATCTATCTTATTTATTGGATTCGTCCTTGTCCCGAATAACAGAATAACTATTAAAATATCGGAAAAATTCAGGAAATATGCAGAAATTTAATTTTAAAATAAATTAGTTTCGGACGCCACCATCTTCTGCAAGTGACAGCTCACATCACGCACACTAGCTTATTTGTAATAATTCACAGTGATATATTAGACATTAAAGAATAGATGTGGAAAAATAACATATTATTCAAACAGAGTGGTTGATTTTTATTGGGTTTAGCCTAGGCAACGCAGTGAACTACCTGGACGTTGATCCCAGACCGTACCCGTTTTTACCTTGACCCCCCTTTGACCCCGGCTAATAGTAGAATAGCCCCTGTTGGGCTTGCAGGAAAAGGGAAAGGAAAGTAATATGATATGGACTTACGATGGATGATGAGGTGCTGCGGTTGCCCTCGACAGCGCTGCCGGAACACTTAAATCTTCTTCAATTGCACTGGAGAACTCACTTATTAAATCCAAGCACACAACACACACTGCCTTGATTGTTTTAATTAGTTTGCAAGATGGCTGATGCGTTGGTTGCGCACACGTTGTACGAAGTGTTGTTTTAACTTCCGCCTCATAGAGGGCGTGGACGTAGGAAAAGGTAGATTTGGAGGAAAGAAGGAATGCAAGCTGAAGAGATTTTTTTTTATTTTTGCAGACAACATACCTACTGGCAGGACAACGTCTATCGGATCCGCTAGTAATATACAAATGGATGAATGCCACTTTAATGCACTTTGTGGTAGATGACGCGTGTGTCAAATGTCGCTGTCATATCATACTTCCATAGATATAATGTAACAATATTGTAGGACTGGGTTCCGTAATATCATCAATGTTATTTTTGTTCTAACAAAACATACATTCCATTCGAATGTTTCAATCCATCTTCCCTTTTATTGAAATGAAGCAATGAAGCCCAGTAGTTGACCAATACAAAGCTCTACCGTTCTCTAATATAACTCTATATTATGGTGTCGCAGTCCGGCATTCACTCTCAATACAGATTCAGTCTCAAATGGAATGAGAACTGTTATTATCAGTAACAGAATACTGCAAATATGCTGCTTCTAGTCGGATTACTACTTCGTCAGGTGGTAATTGTAATAATTAATAAACTTTGCTTGTAAACGAACTAGCCTTTTGATAATTCAGGTATGATAAAGTAATAAAATTTAAAGGTAAAATAAGTAATCTTAATTCGCACAAAGTAGTTATAATATTGAGAACACAAATACATACACTATTTTTTACCTCTGCTAGTCGTACAAATATAATCACTTCTGCTACCTACTAATAACTAAACGAATACACAAAAATATACAAATTAATATTTGACAACTACAATACTATTTATTTTAATTATAAGCTATAGGAATAATCAAAATTTTTTTGTAATAATATTTTATATTATACATACTATATTGACCATCATTAGGAGTTTTCCTAAGATCGTAGATTAAAATGTTACAAACATTAACGCACACGCTTTATCTCTTTTTAAGTTATTGTATGTGTTAATAAATAATTTAAAAAAAAAAACTAATATTCGTAGTGGTAATCTTTAATACTTTAAAATTAGTTATAATAGATTAAAATAAGTATCAGCTAATTAACTGGGGACTGCTAGAGTTGTTACTTAGAAAACAATATTATTATTTTGTTTTCATAATTATTTTGAAAATTATACTAGACATATTCGAAACCGTTAAATTCCTGTTATTCCTATGATGTAAAACAATATCAAAATAAAATTGAGTCATGAAGAAGTTTTTATGAGAACATTAATTATGATTTTAATTCGATTAATTGGCTTTTTTCGCATTCAATATTCGATAGTAGAATTTTTTTGTTACATAGTGCTCTTAGGGAAGTTATTAACGTATGTTATATTCATATGCAATGTTTCTTCATCATACTACAATATAATATTATTTACGACGATGTATTTTATATGTTGTTGGAGCACCTATTAAAATAAAAATAAATAAAGCTGATAAGGGTATTTAGGTCCAAATACAATGCCCAAAAAACGTATCTGGTCCCACATCAGCAATATCTAGATAAACTTTAGCTAAACGTTGAGTCGTTAATCGACAAAGCTTGTCTGTATCACTACAGTATCTGAGAAGCGTTAGTGTGTATGTCCTTGTCATAGTTTGCTTAAACTAGTGGATACCAGCACATTCCCGAGGGATCAATAGTAATTTACTGGGCTATTTGGTAGCAACCATGGGATTATGTTATTAATTGCGTGAACCATCTCAGCGGACAGTGTGATATTATAACTGCCAAAACTCGACAGGAAGCCGCTGAAAATCAGTGTTGCGTCAGCCTCCTTTTTTAACGGAAGTGTAATTTTTTTTAATATAATTTTAATAATAACTTTTATAAGTTACTAGTTATTATTTGTTATGTGTTCTTGATTGTTTTTTCTTGTAATGTATAATTGTTTCTTAAATATGATTTTTATCTAAAATAAATAACAAAAATTTAACTTTTCAAGACAACATATTACATACTACATATAAACACTGATGTATAATTCAAATTCAAATTCAAATTCAAAAATGATTTATTCATTTAGGTAACACAATGTACACTTATGAACGTCAATAAAAAATACATATTAAATGCTTCTAATATTACATTTACTGCCAGTTCACAAATCAAGGGCGTAGAGCGGACGAGAAGAACTGGCAAGAAACTCGCCGCCACTCTTTTTAATCGCCAAGTTTTTGTTTTACAAATGTTTTATAAGGGGCTGCAACCATTACACACATGACATCACACAATTAACTATAATTATCAAAAAAAAAAAAATATATATGTATATAAACGAAAAAATAAAAAAATGTAAAACAAAGATTTGTCCTCTATCAGCAGTATGTATGGTGAAATAGGAGCACTCACATTCTAGTGGGAACAACACGCAAATACATAGACGAAATAACTAATATCACCGCATGCACGAATTCAAGTTCGACCTGTCATCACAAGTAGCACCCGTTCACGAGCATGACGCATGGCCAGCCATCGGCCCCCTCGCCATATTTTAGGGAGAGAGACAACCCGACGCATGGACGCCGCCACAAGCAATGACATTTAAGCGAGCATGACGATCCTTGAAACGTGAACTTGGCTACATAAGAAAATAATAATAATAGTTATTATTCTGACATAATTTCGTACCACATGGATCACGGTTTGCTCCCACTTTACATTAAAAAAGTCGTGGATGTTGACGATCGCCCCCGAGTCTGGAAATGTAGCCGAGAGATTCAGTCGCGTTACTTCTTTATACTTACTGGAGCAAATCATATCCAAGCACTAGGATCGTTTAAATATTCATTTATATTATAATAAGACTTAGCAAGTAGCTTTACTTTAACGTACGATTTGAATTTATTTAATGACAACACTTGTATCTCACTAGGGATTTTGTTGAAAAAACGTATACAATTGCCTTGGAAAGAATTACTCGTTTTATGCAGCCTTGTGGTTGGTGCACTAATTTTGTCTTTATTACGAGTACTATAATTATGGAAGCTACTATTCTTTTTAAAGATATCTATATTTTTACGCACATATAAGATATTCTCATAAATGTATTGACATATAAGTGATACACCCAGACAATCCCATAAATAATTAAAATATAATATACATACATGACACTTTAAGGATTCAACAATGATATTATAAAAAAGATTCAGGCAAAGAACCAGTATAAACGTAATTTTTTAACGTAATATGTACGTAAAGTGAAAATGTATTAATATATTTTACTGCATGAAACTGTAGATAATTATCATAACATATCTTTTGAATGTCGGAGTTGTTTTAATAAATGCCTGAATAAAAGTTTAATGCAAACGCAGTTCGTCGATTCGCTGCTGATTTCTAAACAAAATTGTCAACTTAACATTGCTTATTTAGGTTTCCGAGTGTGGTTTTTAATTTAAAAACAGTATGTTATAATAACGGTCGATAACTCGTCTGTAAAAAAAATGAAATGACTTTTCTGCTTCAAAACATTTCTATTATATAACAACTGTTCATACCCATCATATTATAACGAGTCAGTAATTTAACACAAAGTATCTCCAATGAAACAGATCCCAGGGCGACGGTAAACACGAAGATATTAACATTTTGTATGAATATTTAAATTTCTGGCATTATTTCGGTTACACGTCGCGTCGCCGCGCGCCGATCTCTGTGATAAATATCTGAGCGGGATGAAGGGATAATTGTCGAGCGGATTTATTACTTTTATTTTTGATATCGTTACTTTTACATCATATCCTCTCAGTTCACAAACAACGTATTGATATACAAACGTAGTTTATGGAGCTTCTTGAACTGTTGTGGTAATGAAGTGAATATGATACAAGTACTGCTTTGCAAGACATTGCACTGTAAATAAATGAATATATAGGCAATTTTGGGATCCTCATACAAGCCAAAAAGCCCGGCTTATATAAAAGTTATATAATTACGTAATTTACATCAGGAATTAGGACGATATCTGCCAGCGAATTTTTTTTTCCTGAAACTAGAAAATTAAAATATTTATACCCAATCTTTTGTTCCTATTTTATATTAGATATTAACAGATAGGCTCTTAAGGTGGCCAGAGATCAATCAATAATGCACTGTCGACCTATTTTTTACTCATTGGGAAACACATTTTTATTTAAGGACTACAGGTTATACCTACAAATGTTAGTGTATAATATACTAGCTATAAGTAAGTAACAACTAGTTATCTGTTGGATATTTTAATAAAACTTAAACTATACAATATAATCGGATGTTATTCTTTATTATGATCATAGTCGGATATACATATTGTAAATTGACACAGAATATAGCAGTGCTTTCGGTTTCTATAGCCATAACGACTCCGCCGGTAACACGTCGTAACGTTACTTCTTATCTAGAAACGACATTATTCTAATGCGTTGAGACATTTTACATACAAACTTTTATTGCTGCGGTTTTGCTGGAACACGTATTCTGATGGTTTTTCATTCAAAATGTTACACAAACCTTTGTTTAGGTTTTACCTGAAATTATACATATTGCGTTGGGAGTCCTGTTTTCTTTAATATTGTATGTTGCACAGGACTTATGTTCTTTTCCGACAAGGATTAGTCTGTGCGCTGTCCGACCAAAAAAAGTGTTCTAAGGCTTGTTTCTCAGGGATTCGATACTGGGACCTCCAGTGTTAGACGCAACGCTTCAATTGAGCGGTCGGATTCTGGAGAAATATAATAAACAATCAGATTGAGAGAGAGAGATACAGAGAGAGAGTTTATTTACTGCACAAACAACAACAAAACTTACAAAACTAAACTTCACAAGTAAACAATAAAAAAATGAATAAAACAATTTGTGTTTGGCAGTTAAAAGGCCGCAGTCTCAGCCTTGTGTGGTAAGCTTCAACCTCACGGCAGAAACTTACCACTTGTACAGTAGGGTTGGTAAAGCTAGTGCAACTATCTTATTATGAGATAAACAAGAACTTATTTTAAAAATAATTTGAAAAATCTACAAAAGTAATCAGAAAATGCATCATACATCAAATTTTTGGCAAATCCTAAGCTATATCTTCAAGGAAATCCGAACATTATTTATAGTTCGGAACCCTTTACAAACGAGCTTTATTAATTAGTGCCTACCAGTATTTTTGCCGGTTATCCAATCTATCGGCTGTCAACGATAAACTTAGCGAAACATAGTCTTAATATTCTCTTTGTACCGAAGTTAACGCCGATATTGGCCTAACGCCAGTTATCGATTTTATGTTTGAACAGAACTATTGTCGACATCGCCACTGTACAGCTTCTATGCATTTGCGAGTACTCCTTTAGTTTGTATCACAATGTTCGAGAAAAATTGCATTGAAATCGAATTATCCGTCATACACGTATACATTGTCATTCATCAAGGAGAATTTACGAATGCTGGAGAAATGTAATTTTAAAACAAATCTCTCAAAATATTTGTGTTACATTAGTTACAAATAAGGTTTTGACAATTATTTATTGGTATCTCCGTTTTTGAAATCCCAGGTAAACAAACATTATGTAAATGAATTATATTAAAAACAATTTTAAATTTTGATTTAATGTTCAATGAAAAATACAGAAAAAAACAATTCAGACAATCATGGGGACTGCCGAACGATGTGAAAACTTAGAATTATTATGTGTGCTAGTCTGACTACTTATATATATAGATATACTGTTAGCATTAGCATGTCGGTGTCGCGAATCTTTAAGTTTTTTTTCCGCTAAAAACGCTCGACGCGCCTAAAAAAGTTTTCACTTAAATATACTCGAATCTGGCTCATACCCCACTAGTGGTTACGGGATGCATTAGAATATGAGTATACTAATGCGATAGATATGAAAAAATATTCGTGCATTATGACATATTTTTCGCAAAATAAGACCCTTATTTACCTTAAAGTTTTCAGACAATCTGACACATCCAGTATAATAAGCTATCTAAAACAAATTTATCCTATCCTGTCCTATTTCTATTATCCCTAAAAATAATAGATATACGAGAAATGTTTCGACCCCCAGTCGAATAGACCAACTCGCTTTCTGATTCCTAATGTTAGTATAATGAATATTCCGCACCTTTAGAATTTTAATGACCGTATCCAAAATCCTTGTTTTAGGTAAATGCTTAAAATGTGCTCAAAAATTTGGACATCTGTAAAATAGTTAATAATTTGAGTAAGGTCTCTTTAACATTTAATAACAGTAAAAATCAACTCCGTAGGAATAGTTAATATAGGAACTTTGTGATGTTTCATATCAGACAACTGTCATCTTTCAGTCTGCCGCGACCACGGCTGAAAAGCATCCAAAACGTCGGCATAAATAATAAATCGCGTTTTAATCCATTATAAAGTAATTTATTTAAAGGTCTCTTTGATTCTTATATCGTGATGTTGTGAGGTTGACTGCCGCACGGTGTGATTACATTCTGTAAACAAAGCGTACCCGCGAGACGCAGGTTTGCGTCTGCAATACTTTACAGAGATTGTTATTTGATTGGTTGTTGAGTAAAGTTGTTGAGAACAACGATTTATGGTTAAGATTTGGGTAATTTACGCGTGCGGCTCAGTTCCGGGGAGAAATTTTGCTATTCGTTCACACTCATTTAACTTAGAACATTACTCATGTTCAGCTTTAGGACGCGATTTCGTTCATATATTCTGAGGTAAAAAATAGTTAATACCCGATTCCACTCGAATGGCATGGAACAGACATTTTTGAGCCTGTTTAGTAAGTATTTATTTTTCTTTACAGACAAGCAGGTGAAAAGTCTCCTATGCCCTGTTTGACTGATACATTTTTTAAAAATCTTGTTTCCCCAAAATTCAAACCCGATGCTAAACGGAATGTGCGTACCCCAGAAACATGAAGACAATTATATTCACACACATGCATAAATGTTTTGGCATACTTAAATGGTATTTAATAATTGATTATCCTTAGTTCCTTTGAGCCCACGTTGATTTACGACTGTAACTTTAAACCAATACCGAGTTAAAATCTGTAAATGCCCACGCCTCTCGTGGTATAATATTTGTTCAACCACTACGTGCAGTCAATCAGTTTTTTTTTTTTTTTTTTTTTGTATGGTATCTCGCTGCTGGCCCTAGTGGCAGCTCAACGCGGACAAGATTGGCGAGCACTGTGGCTCAGCCTTGAAATTAGGGGTTTTGCTACGACACGCCTAAGGGCGTCTCCTGCGAGACACGTACCTCGGCTTGGGCTGCCGTAGGAGGGGAGGGAGCCTGAAGGGCTGGACGGTAGCTCACCCGTGTGAGGGATGCGCGGAACAAGGGTCCTCGCCTTCGCCGTCGAAGGCGCTGTACGCGGGTCTGAGGTGAAATGTCCGCCCGGGCGGAGTCTAATCTAGCATTGGCTACTGTGATAGGATCGTCAGGATCCTCTAAAACGTGTCTGGGTCTTCTCCAGAGAGCCTTATCGGGATAGGGGTAATAGTTGATTGCATTGCGAACCAACGGGTTGGGGTGGTTTATAGCCTTGTCGAAGTAACGTTTCGACGCTAACTTCATCCATTGGGCTATAGTGGGTAGCTCCAGATCGTGGTGGAGATCGACATTTCGCACATAATACGGTGCTCCAGTAGCGATTCGAATGAACCGGTTCTGGACCGACTGTAATTTGTGGATATTGGAAGGGGCGATATGAGCAAAGGCAACACTCGAATAGGTCATGCATGGTCGAATGCATGCCTTATAGAGTGTCACTTTATGCCTCAGGGACATTTTATTTTTGGAGTCTAAAAGGGTACGGAGTCTGGATAGGACAAAGGAGGCCTTTTTACGGACCATTCTAACGTGTTTGTTGAAGGTCAGGCTACGATCAAGGGTAACACCTAGGTATTTGGCTGATTTCTGCCAGGGAATGGATCTACCGTAGAGTTGTATCTCTCGGTCTAATAGGAATTTGGCCCTAGTATATGGATTTCTGGGATTACCGGGAGGACCACGAGCAAAGAGTACTGACGCACTCTTTTCCGGGTTGACTTGGATTCCCCATTTCTGGAACCACTCACCGAGGCGGGTGGTTGCAGTCTGGAGAAGCGCTGTGATGATCCTTTTATCCCGGTGGGAAGTGAAAAGGGCAGTGTCGTCCGCGAAAAGCGCAATGTGCACTTTAGGCGTTTTAGGAATATCGCTAGTGAATAACGAAAACAGGAGGGGAGACAGGACAGAGCCCTGGGGGACTCCGGCCCGTATTCTACGGGGAGAGGAGAGCGATCCTTCTACGCGATAGCGAATGGAGCGGTTTGACAAGAAATCGTATATGATACGCACGAGTCTGTCTGGCACGTTAAGTTGGTAAAGCTTGAAAATTAAGCCGTTGTGCCAGACCTTGTCAAACGCTTTCGCTATATCGAAGAAGAGGGCGCCCGTAGGAATGGATCTATTTCTATTTAAACCGGAAAGGATGTGTTCCGTTATGCGGTGGACTTGATGGACACAGGAGTGCGCTCGTCTGAAACCAAACTGTTCGTCAGGCAGAAGGCCTTTGTCGACGACAGTGTCCCAGAGACGCTTTTTAATTAGCTTCTCATACAACTTACACAGTGTATTGAGAAGGCTTATGGGTCGATAGCTATTGGGATCGTTACGGGGTTTGCCCGGCTTGTGGATACCAATCACAATTGCCTCCTTCCACTGTGTCGGAAAGGCGCAGTTGGCAAGGAGGGAATTGAAAATGGTCACAAGTAGACATATCAATTGGGGAGGAAGGGATCTGAGGACCCTGTTCGAGATGGTGTCAGGACCTGGGGATTTCCTAGGTAGGGAAGCCTTGATCAAAGCCTGCACTTCGTCTACGGAGGTGGGTGGTAAGGGCTCGTCTGAAACGGGGAGTGCAATACGACGATCGACTTCGCGGTCGATCGTTTCTACGTGAACTGGGTCAGTGTTAACTAGATATGGAGTGCATTGCTCCTCTAGTTTTTGGGCTAAGCATTCGGCTTTGTCGGCATCGTCAAAAGCGTCAGTCTGATTGGGCCGTTTGAGCGGAGGCATGATCGCGACCGTTTCTGATTTGAGACTCCTCGCAAGCGACCAATAGGCCGTGTGCGAGGGTGAAAGTTCGCTGGTTAAACGGTCCCATCGTTCGTTACGTAGTTCCCGCATACGTGCCTTAACCTCTCGTTGTAAGGCACGAAGCGTTCTACGGTTGTCGTCTGAGGGTGCGTTGTCATAGGCGCGAGTAGCTGCGTTCTTCTCAGTCAGTAGTTGTCTGGCGTCCGGAGGAAGTTCCCAACGTTGGTTAAAATCATCGGGAATCAACCTGGACGCGCATTCAACTTTGGACTGGATATGTCTGGTGACTGAGGAGACCGCAGCTAACGCTTGGTCCGTCGAGTCAAGTCGTTCCGGTATAGACTCTAGCTCAGGCGAGTCGATGGGCTTGAGGGCCTCATCTAACTTTTGCCAGTCAACTATAGTCTTGTATCGTCTTTGTAAGCAGTCGGGGGGGCCTAATTCTATAAGAACGGGTCGGTGGTCAGAGTCAAGTTCATGTAACGTTTCTATGGAGCGTAACTGGAGAGTAACGTTCCTTAGAATCGCCACGTCGAGTACGTTTCCGCGGGAGAGGCTCATATTACTGAAGTGAGTCGGATAAAGGGGAGCTATTACTTGGAAATTAAGTACGTCTTGTAGTCGGTCTAGTATGTTACCGTTAAGGTTGTTGGCAGAGCTATTCCAGTTCCAGTGTTTGCTATTGAAGTCGCCGGCCAGAATGACCGAGTCTCCCATAGCAAACAGGGCCCTGAGATCGCTCTCCAAAACTCTCTTAGTGGGTGAGAGGTAGACCGAGGCGATTATGACGGGCTGATGACCGGTCATAGCCACCCTGACTACTGAGCATTCTAAGTTAGTAAGCGTAGGCGGGTCGATAGGCATGCAGTGCAGTGCGCGTCTGTAATAAATAACCGTGCCACCGAGCCGGCCGTCACGGTCACTTCTTACAGTGTTATAATTCGCTAGTCGCGGAGTTCGAACGCTAGGTTTGAGGAAAGTTTCCTGCACTAGCATGATATCGACCGGGTGTCTCGTCACAAAGTCCTTTACTAAGTCAATCTGTCGTTTTAAGCCGTTAGCGTTGAATGTCACTAAGGACAAAGATCTTGTCTTGAGCCTACACGTGGCTGTATCTATTGCGTTGTGTTGGGTAATTGATACTGCCAGATTGATGCGATTAGGTTGGCGTGCTCGAATGCTGCGTTTACTCGCAGTTGGGGGTCAGAAGCGCTTCCGCGTAATTTTTGCGCGAAAGCGATAAGTTCGGGCACGTTGAGTACCTGAATGAAGTCTTTTACGAGGTACAACGCGGCGGAAAGGTCCGTCGCGAGTCCCTCGTGGGGCGTGTTTGGTTTTGTAGGTAACTGTTTAGCCTGGACAGGCCGAGTTACCTTCGTAGGCTGAGCCGGAGGGCTCGGAAGAGGGACCGGTGGTAAAACCGGAGTAGCCATTAGAGGCTGAGGACCTATTGTCTGGGTGGAAGGAGGCTGAGATGCCTCTGGGATAGGGGGTTTGTTGGTGGCTTGGAGTGGTTTACTCCAAGCGTTGTGGGTGGGTGGAGGTGCGGGTATGAAAGTTTCCTCGACAACCTTGGGACGCTGCCCAGGACGAGCCGCCCCCCCGCGCCTTACCGGCCTCTTGTGTGGTTTGGGGGCCCTGGTACAACCGCGGTAATTCGCGGGATGCCCAGTTTCCCCGCACAGCACGCAAGCGGGTGGTTCGGCACAGGGAGAAGGCCTTTCACAGGCAGCGGTCCCATGATCGCCTAGGCACTTAACGCACCTTTCTTTCGCGAAACAGTTTCGCGCGGCGTGTCCGTACAATTGACAGCGGTGACACTGTCTCGTGAACGAATGTTTATTCGGGGTCTCGATTTTGAGCCCAGTGAGCTTGCAGCACTCGCGCAAGTTAAAAACTTTCTTTCCTCTAGGGGAGAGTTCTAAAACCGCTAGAACCATGTCGTACGGCTGTTTGTTGGTCCGATTGATCATTCTAAAGACCTCTTTTACAGGCAGATCCTGTTCGCGGAGGTCTGTTAAAACGAGCTCGGGTTCGAGCTCCTTAGGGATGCCGCGTATTACAACTCGAAGGACGCGCTCGTCCGGGAGCGGGAAAGAGTGACCGCCTATATTTTCGGCGCGGAGATGGGCTGTTAGTAGCCTGTGATGGGCTGGGGTGTATACTTGAACCCTAATATTGTCCCTTGTTGTTTGGGCTTTAAACTGAATGGACTTCGAGTCCAAGAACTTCGATAGGGCAGGCCAACATGCCTTGTCCCTAATGTAAACGGGGGGAGGAGTTTTTGGTTTCTCCGCGGGGATTTCACGGATGACTTCCGTGGGAATGGGCTCTTTGACTAGAGGGGCCGCGTCTATTTGCGCGCGTTTTGCGGGCGGTCCGCCTTTCGCCGAACGCTTCTTCTTGCGTCCGGTGACGGTTTCGAAACCGTCGCTTGAGCTCTCCGGCTCTGAATTAGGTGCCTCTGAGGCCGCGCTGTATGCCGACATTTCGGAGTCGGCACGAGAAGGAGGGCGCGAGACGTTTTCGCGTGAGACGGCGGCGATCGCGGTGGACGGCGCGGCGATTGATTCTAATTGCGCTTGAGGCGCGATAACTGCGGCGACGGAACGCGGCACGGGATTCGGCGAATCGGCTCGGGCCGACGAACGCGACGACGAACGAGACGACGAACGCGATGATTTGCGCGACGGTGTTGGCGAGCGCGGAGGCGTACGTAACGCCGGTCGAGACGCGGGACGCGAGTCAGAGGAGTTTACGAACTCCTTAAAGGTCTCAGGGTGCCGAAGTTCAATGATCCTCAGCAACCTTCGAAAGTCGTTGTCCATGGACGACGGTTTTTGGGTATTTTCCCACTCCATACTGGGAGCCAGTAGGAGCGGTTGTGTACCTAACACCTACAGTGTGTGAGTACCTAAGCTACAGTCTGTAAAATGTAGTGTGTAAATGTGTCTCTCGCTGGTGATAGCGAGAGGTGAGGTATCGCAACCTAACCGGCCCGTAGGGGGGGAACTTGGCGGGAACCCATACAGATGTGCGATGGGACCCGTCCAACAGTGGACCCTGATTACACCTGGTCGCTAGAGAGCAGTTGGAGTACCTGCTCCCCTTGGCAGTGCCTACTAGGAGGACACCAGGCACGCACAGGGACGTGAAGGAAGCGGACGGGGCTGTACGCGCCTTGAAAAAGGCGCGGCGTTTGCACCCCGTACAAACACTCCCGCCCGGAGGCGTTAACCGCCCGATAACCGTTTGACACCGTTAGGTGGCTACCGGAGCGGCCGCAGGTAAACCCGCGTAAATCGATTTACGAAACAATGCAGCAAGGCGAACCCAGCGCACAATAAAAGCACTGCTCAGCGAGCGAACGGACAGAGCGTGCGCACGGCACAAGCGTCGGTCACCGAATGACTCAGCAAGGAGTGATTCAGCGAGAGAGCGCATTACCGAACGACCGCACGGAACGAGCGTCGAGCGCAGAATGATGAGTCAATCAGTTTTCTAGTCTTTAATAAATAATACCGCGCCTCGTCCGCCTTCCCGCGGTGAGGGGTAACGAGTAGTCAGCCCGCGCGGACAGCTCTGATGTATTGAACTCATATCGGCGCTGACTTGCGATATACAATCACAACACTTATGATATCCGTGGAGACTGCTGATATATTATCATCTAGATATCTTGTTCTTTAGTTGACGTTAAAGGATGAACACATTTCGTGTTGAACGACGATCTATCATGAAATAAGATGTACAAGTTGAAGAGAAAAATATATTTGTACTAATACATATATTCATAAATACACAATAAAAATGTCGAGTAAGAATGGAACAGAAAAAAGAAACAGTCTTATAGGGTAAAATAAATTCTTAAAAATCTAAACAAAGCTACGCTAACGGAACGTAACTGAGGGCCCGACAGATGGGTTATCCACTCTCATACTGCAGGTAACTGCGAACCAAATGCGTTGTAGGGACCATCATAACAGATAGACCGAATCTTCCTGACGATCAACGATAGCTGTCGATCTATAACTATAGTTTGAATATTGGGTCTGGCCGTTAGTGAATGAAAGTGATCTGTGATCTTTTATTTACATTGAAATTAAAAAACTGGTTAAGGCGGGCAGCTTCGCTAATGGAATATGTTAGAATGCTTGTTTAGGATCAGTTACCCTGGGATTGCCAGTTAAAAAAATACAATATATTCTACCTCTGAACTCTGCAAAAAATTAAGTCAATTAGTTTTTGTTATATTTTTCATTTCGTATATTTATAAATAAGAACGAACGATAACACAAATATAATAATAATCTCACCTTAAATATAAACAGAGGACAGGAGGTCTATTATTTCATTCATTCATTCATATTACCTAAATCGAACGCCGTAATTTCGGAACGAAACAAAAGAACAACCAACTTCGCATTTTAATTTATTAAGAAATATTTGCGATAGTAACGTCAAACGAAATAAAAAATGTTTAATTGCGAACGACGGATTGATCATCGGATCTGAAAGATTTTCGTAATAGGAAACCGACCGACGATCCGTCAGTAGCCAATAGAAGCTTCGTATTTTGGTTTTGGTAATAGGCCTCCTGTAGATGGCACGATAAACTGTCATTTGTAAGAAATTTCATAACTATAAGATAACATAACTGATAGATTGACTGTACTTTCTCGCAAGTCGTTCGTGCTGGGACCTCAGAATCCTTAACATCGTATTACTATTTTTATGTGAAAGTAGAACAAACTAACACATTTTCGTATTTATGCTAACAATATTAGGTATTTTAAAGCAGAGTATTATAGCAGGAAAGCAACCAGTCATAGTTCCAAAATTTATGATGGCCATAACAATGGCTGTAATCTGACAAAACCGTGCGAAGGTTAGTTTATTGTACGGTCTTGGAACGAGCCGGTTATATCCGGGCGAGCCACATCCGGGTACGCCGGGCAGTAAAACGTACGCTTCTCGTAGATTTGACCCGTATTGGACCGGTTCTTATCGCACTACGAAGTATTAGCAACGGGTTCGTTTATTTTTAACCGACTTCAAAAAAGGAGGAGGTTCTCAATTCGTCTGTATGTTGTTTTTTTTTTTTTTTTTGTATGTTTGTTACGCGATCACTCCGCAAGTTATGGATGGATTTGGATGATTCTTCTTTTGTTTGGTAGAGGATATTTCAGAGGTGGTCCCATATAATTTTTATCGAAATTGGTTTGGTGCTTTTTTAGAAAATCAACAATAACAAAAAAAAATCTTATACGTGGATGATGTTTTGGTTTGTAGTTCCTTTCACGGCGCTGTCTCATTTGAGCAGCACGTTTAGTGGTAGGTCTACTAAATTATTATCTAAGGATTAATGAACTTAAATACATACACTTCCTACAAAAATTTTGAAAAAAAAATATTTTTAAGCAAAAAACAAAAACCGACTTCAAAACTACAACTCGCAATAAAAAGTAAAAAATAATATTTTAATTACTTCAAAGCATTATTTATTAACAGTTATTTTTGGAGTCGGTGCCAGCAAAGAAGGACTGTTCAATCCTGCTTTTGCAACTTTTCGAACGGTACGGAGCGGCATCGGTTGGGTGGCACCGACTTCAAAAATAACTGTTAATAAATAATGCTTTGAAGTATAATTAAAATATTATTTTTTACTTTTTATTGCGAGTTGTAGTTTTGAAGTCGGTTTTTGTTTTTTGCTTAAAAATAATCACTTATTTAAATACTAGCCCCGGGTTGGCCTACAATAACATTACGAGTATAGTTGAGTCATGTATCTCTCACAAACAGTATATTGTTTTTGAATCCAACTTTTATTTCAATATGAACTGCTTTTAAAGTAATAAGTTTGGAAGGTTGTGTTGGGTAGCACACTTTGTTCTGATGGGTAGCGGGTTCAGTTCCAGTCGGGTTTGATATGTGTTTATAATTTTCTGTGATTTTTTTCCTCGCGTCACATCGGGCATTAAATGGGTGAGAGGAATATTGAATTCCCGAATATGAACGGTGCATAGGTGGTAGAAACGTGAAGTGCATATTGAATGAATGATTAAAACTTTATTCTAAGTTCTAACCTATGTAATATATACATAACAAATAATAATAAATAATTAGTCACTTAATACTAATCTATATCTCAGGAAGGATTTGTCCATGCGGCTGGTCCATGCTTCAGGGGAGCCCAGAGCTGGTACCTATTTCGCCCAGCGAATAAGCCTCGCCATTCAGCGAGGAAATAGTGCCAGTATCCTGGGAACCATACCGCATGGCAGTTTTTTTGAGGGTTTATATATATAATAATTAGTTAAGATCTAGGTTATTGTTTTATTTTTATAATATTTTTAATGGTTAGTTTTAAGATCTTGGTTGTTGTATAATAGTTTGTCCAAAAGTATATTTCTATTTTTGTGTTACCTAAATTAATAGATTATTTTTCAATAAATAGATAAAAAATATAAAAAAATATAAAGAAGTAATAAACCCTAGAAATCTACTTTCGTGTAGACAATATAATTTCATTTTAGTTTGAATATATCTATATCTATACTAATAAATATTATAAAGAGGAAAGATTTGTATTGTTACGATTTTAAAAATTATTTCACCAATACAAAGCTACATTATCAGCGAGTAACTATATAATATATATAGCTATATTTTTTACTACATCTACATTGCACCCGTGCGAAGCCGGGGTGGATCGCTAGTATGAAATAAAAACAAAAATGCGTCAGAAAAGGAAGCCGCTCTACTGAGCAGAAGCTTGCGCCGTGGAAATCGAATGCGATACTGATTTTCAGTGGCTTTCTCGACTGATTGACCTACAACTAATAGCTATTCCGCCTTTCAATTTATTAAAATAATGTATATCGAAGTAAAAAATAGGTCAGCAGCGCATTGTTTATTGATGTTCTATGGCTGAGGTATGTCACCAAGCGAGCCTGACGTTCGTTTGTCGATATCTAATATATTTTTTTGAAAAAAGGTTTGAAGTAAGGTAAACCAGCAGCCGAATTACTATTACGATCTCAAAACTACATGTCGATTTTAAACATTAATTGAAAAGCAACATTGGTTTTACACATTTGACCGATGATAAGGTAGATTGAATCCAAATACATTAATAAGTTACTCATTTATTTCAGACATTAATGTTGTATAATATTAATATGAACATAGTAGTATTTGCCTGCTTTACTGACCAAGTTTAAATTCAACAAACAGCGGTGTGTTAAAATCACAACAAAAATATGAGATATTTTAAAAATACGCCAGCATTTTTAAATATTCTGACGTCCGCGTCGGTCCCTGTCGGCGACTTACTTAACTAATTTAAGATAAGATGTAATTGTAATGTAATCGCATTTAAAGTTATTATAATTTACGTAAAATGTTACATAAAATACATATTAAAAGTTATTAATTTACGTAAAATATTGCATAAGATGTAATTTGATATTTAAAGTTGTTATTTTACTGTATAAGACGTAATTCATATTTAATTTCACTAAAAATGTAAAATTCGTTTTGATATTTATAAAACTTAGTATTTTAATTATCTAAATATGTTTACTGTAAATAAAGTATAATTTGTGACTTTATTCACCATAGAGAAGCAGTGAAATCTGTGTAAAAATGTCAGTAAATAATTTTTCCTGCTTACTATGTAATAGATATGTGGTAGTAATGTATATCATTCGAAAGGGCTTACAATGAGCAATCTAAATATATAAGAAACATATTTGTAACTATTATACATAAAAAGGAAATTAAATAAAAAGGTCGCTTCCGAAGTGAAAATCGGCGCGAAATTAGCGCAAAATCGATACGCCTTCTGCAGTTCTCGTCGCGGTATACTAACGAAAACAGATACCCCGCGAATATTCTCGTAGTAATTACAGTCAGTTCAACAGTCAGACAGTTTTCCCTGAAGAAGCGACCGTATTCAGAATCAAGAATCTTTTAATACTCCCAGTCTCCCAGTTTCCCAGTATCCAAGTTTCCCAAAGTACCTAGTTTCCCTCATTTTCCTAACCCCATACCAACCTCCTTTCCGACGTGTACTCACCGCTCTCTTACTATCGTCCAGCCGAGTGTGCCGTCCTGTGATCGCTTTGCGTGATCAATCTTTCTATTTTACGCACATAACAGGGTGCGTGGGCGAGCGTTCCAGCGCACAAGCCCGAGGCAAAACGCTCGTTAAATTAATAATTGGCTGAGACGACCGACAGTATTGAGAAACGTGTACTGGTCCTACCCTACTGTAGCGTCTTAGCCATAAGGCGGTCCAGGAACAATTTTTTAATTTTAAATTTCTACTTTAAATCTTCAATTTACCTTTTCCTGAGCCAAGACCGCCACAGTTGTTGGTCCTTCGAATAGCCGAATCCTGTACGAAGAAGATGCCGGTCACCAGATCGCAAAAGGACGCACCATTGAGACATACGGACGACGAAAGTGAAGAAAGCTCTACCCAAGCGACAAGCGGTGACTTCACATCGGAACAAACATCATCGGGAGCTACCAGCACTACGACATCGGGAGAAACTCGAACTACTGTCACCACCGCGACCACTGCCAACCAGGAACCAGGAAGAAACGCAATGACCCTGGTACCAGCGGGTTCAACCCGGCATGCGAGGTCGACACGAACAACGGATACGTCAGCGCGCAGACGCGAGTTAGAAGCAAGGGAGGAATTGGCTCGCCTGGAGTTCGAACAGGCTCAGGCAGCAGCTCGTCTAGCCCGCGTCAGATTAGAGATGGCGCAGTACGAGGACACTGACTCCGTTGAAGAAGAGAATCCGGAAGAAAGAAATTCTCATGTAAGAAACTGGATTGAATCTTCGGTATTAGAAGAAAAGATTCAAGATGTTGAACCGGAAGTCAAGCAGACTTGTCATGTGGAAAAGGAATCATCGAAGATGGAAGTGCGAGTGCTGGCGGACGCGTTGAAGGAAGCATTTTCGGCAAAGTCAACCCCCGCGCCGCAGCCGAAGTATATATACGAGCTTCCTATCTTCGAAGGGAATACCAACGAGTGGCTGGCTTTCCGCGTAGTATACGAAGATACAGCTTCGGTGTTCAACGACACACAAAACATGGCGCGCCTGAGGAAGGCGATCAAAGGGAACGCGAGAGAATCAATCAAGAGTCTACTTTACTCGGATGCTTCGCCGCAAGAAGTGATCAACGCTCTCCGCAGAAGATACGGAAGACCAGACGCACTGGTATTGGCGGAGTTGGAAAAAGTAAAGGCGCTTCCCAGAATATCAGAAGACCCGCGAGACATCTGCGTATTCGCGAGTCAAATAAACAACAGCGTAGCAGCAATCAAAGGCCTTAAGAAGCAACAATATTTACATTCGCCGGAATTAATGAAGCAAATTATCAACAAGATGCCTTCAATCTTGAAGTTTCGATGGTACGACTACACCGCGGTCAAGGAAGAAGATTCATTCTCAGATCTGACCCTCATCAGCGAGTTCCTGAATAGAGAAGCCGACAAGTGCGGAGCCTTCGCATCGATGGAAGACTCCAGACCCTCTTTCCGGAACAGTGGGACTACGAGAAGACCTCTCAGACAAGCCACCCACAGTATCAGCGCCGACGAGGAGAGGAAGAAGACCTGCCCGCAGTGCGACGGAGATCACTCTTTGACAGAATGTCAGTCGTTCCTGAAAGCTTCAACGCAAGAGCGATGGAATACAGTAAAGAAAAGTCACGTCTGTTTCAAGTGCCTGCAAGGACGCCATCGAAAAGAATCATGCCGAAAACCACCATGCAAGCATTGTAAAAGATGGCACCACCCACTGCTTCACGTCACACCTCAACCCAACTCAACTCATGCTGCAATGGAGGTGGACAAGGAGACCACGTGTGAGAAGACTAACGAAGTTGCGATTGTGAACATTGCGCATACGGCACGCGCTCTGTTGAAAATGATTCGAGTGGAAGTCTACGGACCAAAGGGCTCCAAGAAGATAATAGCACTCATGGATGAAGGGTCGACAGTCACCTTATTGGATTCATCGATCGCAGATCACATCGGAACCACCGGAGTCACACAAGAACTGGTCATCGAAACAGTAGGGGGTAACCATATCAAGAAAGAAGATTCTATGATGCTGAACCTCACCGTGAAGGGCATACATCAGACGAAGAGGAAGAATCTTCAGAACGTCCGCACGATAGACAACCTTCGGCTGACCCCACAGTACCTGGATAAAAGGAGACTTGAAGACTGCCGTCACTTACGAAAACTCTCGGAAGTCTTATACTACGAAGCAGAGCCGCCCCAATTACTCATCGGTCAAGACAATTGGGACTTCATCATCTCTTTGGAAACAAGAAGAGGCAAGCCAGGACAACCAGTGGCATCAAGAACCAAGCTCGGTTGGGTGCTACATGGAACCAACTCCAACGTCACGAGACCAGTACACTTCATAAACACCTGTCTACATACAAGCGTCATCGAAGATCAGATTCATCAGATGGTGAAAGAACACTTCTCTATCGAGTCAATGGGAGTTCAACAACGAAGACCATCCACCGACGCAGAAGGCAGAGCACTGGCGCTATTGGAGAAGACATGCCGAAGAAGAGATGACGGCCGGTTCGAGATTGGTCTACTGTGGAAAAACGAAGAGATAGTCATGCCGGAGAGTTACACTGCAGCCGAAAGAAGACTCAAAAGCATCGAACGCAAGATAGACAAAGATCAACGATTGAAGTCTGAATACAATCGGCAGATACAGAACCTTCTCGACAACAAGTATGCAGAAGAAGCACCGGCGGAGAGTCCATCTCATCGCAAGTGGTACTTACCTCACTTCCCAGTCGTACACCCGTTAAAGAAGAAGATTCGAATAGTTTTCGACGCTGCAGCGAAGTCCAACCAGAAATGTCTGAACGACGTACTACTACCCGGACCCGATCTCCTACAATCATTGTTCGGCGTTTTACTAAGATTCAGACAAGGACCCATAGCGGTAGCCGCAGACATCAAGGAGATGTTTCTACAAGTGAAGATACGAGATGAAGACAGGGACAGTCTCCGTTTCCTGTGGCGCGGAGATAGAAGAGACACCCCTCCGAAGGAATATCGAATGACATCAGTCATATTCGGCGCAGCGTCTTCCCCCTGTACTGCGATCTACGTAAAGAACAGAAACGCTCAAGAGTTTGAAAAGGAATATCCAGAAGCGGCAGCAGCCATCGAGAGAAATCATTACATGGATGATTACTTGCACAGCTTCCACGATCCAGACAGCTGCGAAAAGATAATCAAGCAGGTGGACAATATTCATCGAAGAGCCGGCTTCGAACTGAGGGGATGGGCATCGAATCGACCAGGACTCCTGAAGGAAATGAAGAGCGATTCTCCAGAGAAGACAGAGGTCAACCTGGCTGAATCTGAAGAGAAGACTCTGGGACTGCGTTGGTTCACCACCCAAGATGAAGTCGGATTCCGCGCCAATCTAAGAAATACACCGGAGGAGATTTCTCAAGGCTTCAAGACACCCACGAAGAGAGAAGTCACCAGTGCCATCATGTCAACCTTCGATCCCTTGGGCCTCATCTCTCCAATCCTGATTCAAGGGAAGAAACTACTTCAACGGATATGGAAGAGCGGCATAGGCTGGGATGAAGAAATCGAAGAGCAAGACATTGAATGCTGGACGGCATACCTGGATAACCAGAAGATACTGCAAGATCTACGTCTACAACGATGCATAGCACCTTCAAGCACCGAGGGGGAGCTTCACACCTTCACGGACGCAAGCGAGACAGCATACGCAGCGGCCGTGTATTGGAGAACGCGGAACGAAGAGACTGGAGACTACCAAGTCAGCCTCGTCGCGGCTAAGGCCAGAGTAACACCACTGAAACCTGTGTCGATGCCCCGTCTCGAACTGCAAGCAGCGCTCCTCGGCAGCAGCCTGGCACACTCCGTGGAAAAAGAACTAGATTTGAAGGCAACACTCAAGACGTATTGGACGGATTCCAGCGTGGTATTATCATGGATAAAGACCGACCCCAGAGCATTCAAGACGTTCGTGGCACACCGGCTCGCAGAGATTGAAGAACTGACAAGACCCCAAGAGTGGCGCTGGGTACCTACAGCGCAGAACCCCGCTGACGACGCTACTCGCGACCTACCGCGAGAATTTAACGAGTCTCATCGCTGGTTCACGGGTCCTGACTTCTTGCGAAGAAGAGAAGAGTATTGGCCGACTCCAAGAAGCTTCAAGAAAGAAGATACCGATGAAGAAAAGTCCACAGAAAAGGTTCATCATGTGTCAAGTAAAGAACACGCGACGCCCTCTCCAGAGAGATTTTCCACGTGGAGAAAACTATTGAGAACAACGGCACGCGTCTTACAATTCATAGAGTTGTGTAAACGAAAAGACACAGTCAGCGCTTGTAAGAAAAAGGATCTACCGTGGAAACCATACAACAAGAAAATTCCTAAGGAAATTCGAAAACAGCGTCTCACTACACAGAAGAAATATTTCAAACCCATCGGTGAAGAAATATTGCTACGAGCGGAAAGACTGCTGATACTAAGAAGTCAACACGAGAGCTTCAGCAAAGAAATACAGAGTTTGCAGAAAGGAAACAGCTTAGAAAGAAACAGCAAACTAAAGAAGCTCGACGTGAAGCTAGAAGACGGAATACTGAGACTACGTGGTAGGATTAACGCCATAAGGGGAATCTCAAGCGACTATCTACAACCGATAGTGTTGGACGGAAGAAACCACATCGCCGAGCTCGTCATTGAAGACCACCACAGACGGTTCAATCACGGAAACCACGCCACCGTCATGAACGAGATAAGACAACGATTCTGGATAGTGGGGTTAAGATCGACACTTAGAAAAGTCCAACACCGATGTCAACAATGCAGAGTGAAGAAATCCGTGCCTTCGGATCTACCTACGGGCGACCTGCCGGCGGAACGACTACGCCACGGCGCTCACCCCTTCACCTGCACTGGAGTGGATTACTTCGGACCCATGATCATCACGGTAGCCAGAAGAAACGAGAAGCGATGGGGGGCACTATTCACATGTCTCACCACGCGGGCGGTTCACCTCGAGCTAGTCCCTACGCTCTCCACAGACTCCATGATGATGGCATTACGAAGATTCGCATCAAGACGCGGAATGCCCAAAGTAATCTACAGCGACAACGGTACCAACTTCGTGGGGGCCAGCAAGGAACTACGGGAAGCTCTCGACACCATGAAGAACGAAGACCTGATCATGGAAGCGGAGAAGATCGGCGTGCTCTGGAAATTCATCCCTCCGGGAGCACCGAACATGGGCGGCGCCTGGGAGCGTCTGGTGCGATCAGTCAAAACCGCACTGGACGCTACACTACGCGAGCGACACCCACGCGAAGAGGTTCTGCACACACTTCTCCTGGAGGCAGAACACATGATCAACTCACGACCGATCACCAATCCAGCTGACAACCCAGAAGAAGAAGCGCTCACTCCAAACCACTTCCTCATCGGGCGTTCCTGCGGCGCGGCGAGGCTTGGAAGCTTCGCAGATCAAGAGCTCGTGGGACGGGACACGTGGAAGACGACGCAACGGCTGGCAGACCACTTCTGGAGGAGGTGGTTGAAGGAGTACTTACCCACCTTGCTCCCCAGAAGAATCAGCGGACAACCCAAAGACACACATAAATTGAAGAAGGACGACATCGTGTTCATCGTGGACTCTTCCCTGCCACGCTGCACCTGGCCTCGAGGACGAATCCTGCACACCTACCCTGGACCGGATGGACGAGTGAGAATCGTCGACGTGCAAACAAGAGGAGGCGTGCTGAGACGACCGGCGACCAGGATCGTGCTGCTGGTGCCTGCAGAGTCACCGAGTCAAAAGGATGGTGCTTCGCACGAGGGGGAGAATGTCGGCGACTTACTTAACTAATTTAAGATAAGATGTAATTGTAATGTAATCGCATTTAAAGTTATTATAATTTACGTAAAATGTTACATAAAATACATATTAAAAGTTATTAATTTACGTAAAATATTGCATAAGATGTAATTTGATATTTAAAGTTGTTATTTTACTGTATAAGACGTAATTCATATTTAATTTCACTAAAAATGTAAAATTCGTTTTGATATTTATAAAACTTAGTATTTTAATTATCTAAATATGTTTACTGTAAATAAAGTATAATTTGTGACTTTATTCACCATAGAGAAGCAGTGAAATCTGTGTAAAAATGTCAGTAAATAATTTTTCCTGCTTACTATGTAATAGATATGTGGTAGTAATGTATATCATTCGAAAGGGCTTACAATGAGCAATCTAAATATATAAGAAACATATTTGTAACTATTATACATAAAAAGGAAATTAAATAAAAAGGTCGCTTCCGAAGTGAAAATCGGCGCGAAATTAGCGCAAAATCGATACGCCTTCTGCAGTTCTCGTCGCGGTATACTAACGAAAACAGATACCCCGCGAATATTCTCGTAGTAATTACAGTCAGTTCAACAGTCAGACAGTTTTCCCTGAAGAAGCGACCGTATTCAGAATCAAGAATCTTTTAATACTCCCAGTCTCCCAGTTTCCCAGTATCCAAGTTTCCCAAAGTACCTAGTTTCCCTCATTTTCCTAACCCCATACCAACCTCCTTTCCGACGTGTACTCACCGCTCTCTTACTATCGTCCAGCCGAGTGTGCCGTCCTGTGATCGCTTTGCGTGATCAATCTTTCTATTTTACGCACATAACAGGGTGCGTGGGCGAGCGTTCCAGCGCACAAGCCCGAGGCAAAACGCTCGTTAAATTAATAATTGGCTGAGACGACCGACAGTATTGAGAAACGTGTACTGGTCCTACCCTACTGTAGCGTCTTAGCCATAAGGCGGTCCAGGAACAATTTTTTAATTTTAAATTTCTACTTTAAATCTTCAATTTACCTTTTCCTGAGCCAAGACCGCCACAGTCCCATTCATACGGACTATCGCAATGGGTCGTCGCGTATATATCATACGCTAAGGTTGCATGTTCTCACACAAAATATTTGCAGTTGGGAACAAGTCCTGTGATAATATGTAGAACTTGCAAATGAGCGCACGAAACACCCTGCTTTACCGGGATTTACTTCCATGAATATAAAAACTTAAATACTTTTTGTTATCATATGAATACGTTTGCATTCGAAATGAATGTGTGTTAATTAAATCATGGTGCAAATGAGCTGGTTTTTGCCTGTTTGCTCCCATGATGGTAAGTGATTATCGCTGCTCTTACTATTACTTTCGACACAGGTGGCCTTCTAGTCCTAGCATTTGTTAGTGCTGTCATCTGCTTGAATCATAAAATTCCCATATGTTGAGACGGGGTCGTTCCAATAGATCGTGGTTTAAGATTCGGAATGGTATATATTTCTCCCACGAATTCGAACGCTTCGATCATGAATCGAGTGAGAATATCGGAATTCCGTTTCGGCAACGAACTACCGGGTACCGGAAAGTACAAAAAGAGATACAAATAAAAAGTTACATCAATTGAAAGTTGAAACAGTGCCGGTGTTAGGGACTCTGACGCCTCAGGCAAGAATATTGTGGCGCCCACTTAAGGAAATCAATATCGAATGTTAATTTTCTGCTTAATTTTTTTATACTCGTACTAATTTAGTACATATTATACATTAGTGTTATTTTTTAATATTTCTATACGGCATGCATTATAACGTTAAAGCGTATAATGCCTCGTCAGCCACATGTTGCAGGCTGACATTTTTCAAACCAATAGAAAGGCTCTAACTATAGCCACATATAGTTAACTATATGTGGCCGACATTATAATTTATTTATTTTACTATTATAATACATAAAATGTACGAAAAACATTGTATTTATTAGACAAAAAAACGACAGTTAAGTCATTTGTTACTACGACATTATATGTGTTAATAAAGTAATTTTATTCCTGCGATTAACAATAAGATACAATCTAACAAAATCACCGTAAACTATGAAAAGACACTTTGTTGAAAAGATAAGTAGATGAAACGACGTGCCAAGTTAGTTTGTAATAAATCCGGATTCCGGAGTACCAGGCGAGCAGGGAGTATCAGCAGTTTATCTGGACGGGCGGGAACTTTGAGCGACGATTAGTTCGACTTGATAACTTGAGACAGGACGAGCGCTCTGTAGAATATTAATATTGTTTCTCTTGCTTTGAAAGTTATATTTTTTGTACCAGTTGCCGGGCAGAATACAAAAGGAAATTCAGGGTTCTTGCGAACTGTCTAATGTTCAATTTGGGATAGGGAAAAGTTAGACAAATCTCAAATCTAGATTCAAACATTATAACAAACTGTTAGATTTAGAACTTAACTTAACTAGAAGTTAGAATATTAAACTATACTTGAAAGAAAATCTATTCAATAACTTATCTAATTACGCGAAAAATAATATAATGCAAAATTTCATTTGAAATAAATCAGTAGTATCAAATTCCATTTTGTAATTTAAAAATCTCACCGCTCAGAAAGAAATTCATTCTAAATACATGTAAGAAGTATAATACTGTTGTTATTAATTATTTAACAAAACCCAATAATATTGTTACTTTTAGCCACTCGCAAAAAGTAAGCTCTTTTTTCTGTCCTTTCTAATATAAAAGTAAAGTAAGCCTGTCCAAAACTGTAATTCCTAATTAATTTAAAACTACTGAAGAGACGAGAGACAAATGCTGTAGAAAAAAATATTATATTAATCCATATTTTATTAACAATAATATTTATAATATTATACTAGCACCCCGGCTTCGCACGGGTGCAATGTAGATGAACTTTACACAAAAAAAAACTTATGTTACTTTTTAAAATCGGTCGAGTAGTTTTTGAGTTAAATCGTAACAAATAAACAAATCTTTCCTCTTTATGATATATATTAGTATAGATAAATACAAAGGGATCGATACTTGAATCGCTTTTAAAGGCTCATTTACATCCCATTTTTTCACGTGAACGAAGCCGTATGTAACTTGATAAAAACACGAGCCATAAACAAAAACAATAAATCACCGCGACAATTATCCCTTCATCCAGTTTCATCCGCGGGTGCTATTTATCAAGAAGAGCAGATGTATAACGTAAAGCAGGACGGCTTTTATCTGGGAAGCCATTTATTTCGTAGGCTTTGTTTTCATATTAACTGTGTCATCGTGATAAAATAATGATCGAAAGAGACTTTGAAAAGAAGTGAGGGTTTTAGAAGTTATAAAGGTACACTTAAGTATCTACTAAGTAAAAAATAATTGGAAATTTAATTGAAGGATGGAGCATAAACTTTATACACAAATTAATTGCTTATTTATCATAATATCGCACCGTTAGAATCAAAGTGACCTGATTCAAAATTTTGGCAAAATTACTTTTCTTCAAAGAATAGTTAAAAGACTTTCTAAACATTAATACAAAATCTGCCTTGTTATATATATCACTTTAAAATTATATAATCGAAATATTCAACATTTAGATTATATTTTAAGCCTCCAGACATGAAAAACATAAAATTCGGGTGACATAATAATATACCTACCTATGTTTGTAATTTAACTAAAACAAAAAAAAATGTTTTACGCTACTTTTAATGCTAAAGATAGACTATTCCTTCTGAGCTTTATGAAGTATATTATGAATCAAGGTTCTTAATCTTAATAATTTTAACGAATTTTAAAATCTTCTAGATTTCTAACACTAGCGAAAACGATTTTAAAACTCTGTATTCGCTTTTTATTTCTTTAGATCAGCGCCATCTAGTATTAACCCGTGAACTGCGTAGGAAGAAGGACATGAAAGGCATGATGTAGTTCTCACAATATCCGGTAGATGGAAGTAGCTATTATGTTTGAACTAAAATAATTTATAATAATATTCTGAAATCAGAACTAACAGTATTTCATGGGTGAAATACGTTCGTTTTTACTTGGCTGTTTTACCAAAATTAATAAATTTATTTTTAGGTATTTTTGTACCTAAGCCTTTAAAATTAAATTTAACTTTACATCTTTAATTTCAATTGGCTTTTAGCACTGTACCCTCGATATTGTTTCTTCTGGATATTGTCATCAAATTAAATCTTTTTCTGAGAGATCATCTTCCCTTCGGAGATGGCGCTAGTATAGCAATTATGTGAAATTTCCTAAATCATTATTGTAAGACAAGATTTAGTTTTTTATTATTTATGAATTAATATAAATGAAAAAGAATAAATATACATTGATTTTGTCACCGCGAGTTTGTTAACGCGAGTAGCATAATATATAAAAAAATCCTGAGATATTATTTAAACATACTACATAGTATACCTACATTGAGGTTTGAATTGACACATAGTTTTGACCAACTTGCTTATTTCTGATTTCTACTTTTTAGTTCTTTTAAATAAAATACTGTATACCGGATTAAAATAATTTTTAGTTCTTTACTGTAAAATACATCCGAAAATGTTTAATTATAATAATTTAGTTGTGACGCATAATAATTTTATAAGGTGTAGCTATTTCTGAAGATAGGTATTTGTTGATGAGTTTATTTAATATATACACATACCTATTATGTCGGAATCGATCCAGAGTACAAAAACTAAAAAAAAGGCGAGCTTCTGACCTGTAGTTCTATTACCAAAATCGAACGCCAGGAACGGAACTAAAAGAAAAAACAAACAGCTTCGTATTTTAACTTATTTTCAATTCTATTTACGATTATACTTACGATCATAGTAATGATAAACGAAAGACATTATGGCTAATAGCGAACGACAGATCGTTCATTGGATTCGTAGATAGGAATATGTACGATCCGCCAGCCGAAGCTTCGTATTTTGTTTTGTTAATATGCCTCCTGTTACGAATATTTACGAAAGACACCGTTTTTCCAAGTGTCCGGTAGAGTTGGAGTAAAGAGTTTTGTCGACAAGTTACAAGTTACCCACTACCACCCAGCCTACACTATATCTGAAGGTTTTTATAAAAAATCCTGAAGATTCCTACATATATTTATTATTATATATAGTAGTATATAGTAATTAAGCTTAACTTTGTACTTGAGCTCGCTCTCCAATCGCTTCCGCTAAGGGTTCTTAAGAGATTCAAAGTTTCAATCTTTTTACAATTTCAGCGGCAATTTTGAATTGTGGAGGTCATAAAGTTGATCATTAAAGTGACATAATGGCCCCCGGATGTCTCAACTTTGTATAATTTTTAATGATTCCCGGATTTAATGATCCTTTCTGAGATGCTATTCGAAAATGTATTGTCTTACGATTAAAGTATTCATACTATTTTGTACCTATTATTTTTTATTCTTTATGTTCTTTACGCGCAGTAGATATCTACAGACAAGCATGAGGATCATTTGATGGTAGGTTCATTGAAAACGAAACGCGCAATGTGCACTTCACAGTTTTTTCCATATATACACATTTTTTGGCGTTTATTCTTATTCATTTTCATGAAAGCTATAGCTTTTGTTTTCATACATTCTAAGAATTTCACTAGATTGTTATTGAAACGGTGTAGACTGTAGGTATATTGCTTTTTAGACAGACGTAATTGTATTAGTTACAAAGGAAACACCCACAAAAACACATAAAATAATTATAATTATAAAACCAAAATAAGGGAAAATACCTACAGCTACAGACAATTTAATAATACATATAATTTTATGATATACCTACCCATGCAGAAAATAACACAATTTCATCGCTTTTCACGACTTTTTGTTTTACGGATTTAATTATTGTTATTGATTTGGCGAAATTGCAGAGATTTTTAACGTAACACTTGGTACCTACACGCCAATCTGGTATTTTTTTATATAACCTACAAGAAATATCAAATAAACATAGAATTTTACAGACTCGAACAAGTGAAATTGATACTAGACATAATACCTTGCAGTTATGAGTCATGAGTTGTCATTGTAATAGCTATGTCTGACACTCTTCTTTCGATATCTTACACAAAAACCTACAGAAACTTTGCACAGTAGGTATCACGTTAAAGCCCATTTCAAAACTGTTTTCTTTATTGTTTCAGATAAATTAAAAAGCAAGTAACGCAAGATGGCGGCGTTCGTAGCGAAGCAGATGGTCGGCAACAAATTAAGCGCCGTAAAAGGTAAGAGGGCTGCTGGTAGGACGTACCACCGATGTAATTAGATGTTCAACTATTCAACATTTCAGAATATTTAAGTCAATTTTTAATTGATTCATATTATCAATGAAAAATTGTTGTCATCACTCGTATCTAACAAATTATTTATAAGCATACTTTATTAGTTAATATATAAAGTAATAATAATATTATTAATGAACATAGATGCTCAAATATTAAATAATTAATAAACATTTCAAAACGTTTAGTGACGCTTCTGTTGGTAATATAAAAGTGTTTTCCTGTCTTCTTGTTATATTTTTTCTGATAATCTTACGAGTTAGTATAAAAAAGAAATATTTTTTGGGTAAGAATATATTAATAAGAAGTATTTATTTCAACATTTATCCGTATTACAATTACAAAATATATAATAATAATAAGAACTATGCAATAAAAAAATTAATAAATGCATGAACATTCGTCCAATACGATATAAAGAGCGCGTACAAAATTGCAGGTATCGGAAGAGTTACGAGTACGAGTATATTGATTATTCTTTAATTTGTCCATAACTCAATCGAGTCACGAGGTGTTACACGCTTTACGCTACTATGCGAGGTGTTGGTAAACTGCCAAAAGTTTAAATAACATGTACTAAAACGCATTATTTATTTTTTAACGAAAAGAACCATGAAAGAAAAACTTTTATTTTGCAACATTTTTATTATGTTGATATAATTAACAAAAAATATACCATCATACTCTGTATCTCTAAATCAGCGTAAAATATTAGAGAAGATAACGTAGCGAAAGTTTCAATGTAGGTTCCCATTAGGGGGCTAATTCATTATGCTTATTCTGCTAAATCGTTTTAATTCTAATCCAATCTATATAGATTAAAAAAACCTAGTAATAATAATACAAGAAAAAAGCTATATAAGTTGGTTATTAGTGTAAAAATGTCGAAAAAGAGATAATAAGTAAAGATAATACTTCGTTCCACCTGGGGGGGGGGGCGGGCGAGGGGCACATCGGAGTCGTGCTTCTGATCTTATTTAGCTTATAATGTTCCTTGGAAGCTGTATCGTGACGCGAACGCTGATGTCTGTGATACTCGATAAGAACCGTCTCAACCTTTCCACGCTGCGACTGCACTCGATACGCATTCTTTTTTTTTTATATACACTACTGGAAACAATTAAAGCAACAAAAAAAATCCTCTTTTTTACACCAAAGTTTGGAAGGCGGTGAAAAGTAGTCATATCGAGAATAAAAATAGCATTTTGGAGATCCATTCTTCTACGTTTAAGATCTCGAAAAAATAAAAAAATAAAACTTTGTTCATTCGAGATATTTCATAAATTTTCTCATTAACCAAAATGTATAAGAGAAAAATGAAGCTTCAAAATGCTATTTTTTATCTTGATATAACTATTTTCCACCGAGATACACCATTCCAAACTTTGGTGAAAAAATAAGGAAAATTTCTTGTTCCTTTGTTTCCAGTAGTGTAATGTAGGTCGACAGCGCATCATTGACTGATGTTCTGTGGCTGGGATATCACCTACCATCAAGTGAACCTCGTGCTCATCTGTCTATTACTAAAAAAAATCAACGCTCTAAATCTCTAACTTCCACAGGCTTCCCTCTTATAAAAAATAAGACGTTCCAATAGAATTTTTATTTACCACAAATAATCGTGTCTCCAGGGAGAGAGGGGGGGGGGAGGCGGCGGGGGCGGGCGGGCAGGCACAGATAAATGTCCGCAGCGAACGCGGCTAATGAATACAAACCGCTTAAGCGATGATTTCCCCGTGGATTTGTTTGTATTCATATAACATTTCAAAAGGAAAAATTGTATTGTTAGTAAAAGTACGTTCACTTATAAATACAGAGCAAGTTGGAAATTTTGGAATATTAACTATTTTAAACTACCGTCAATATTAACTTTTATTTTTTTTAAACCTCATCAGGTATATTGCCACTTATGTGTACCTATGTTTAGTTTTTATGAAATGATTTCATTTAGGTATAAATGTACACATACCTTACATGGTCTCACATATGGACAATATTACTTTCTGTAAACGTTTGTAATTTTCAAATTATTATTCCTTATTATATAAATTCAATATAAAATAACCAACTAGACTCCTATTTTGCAGCGTGTGAATCGCACCCGCAGTAACTTTATTTTATTTCTAATGTCATTAGATGAGCATGAGGTTCATTTGATGTATCCTATGCCTATACCTACCTCTTGATAATAAGTATCCCTCAGCCGCAGAACATCAGCAATGATGCGCTGTCGACCTATATTTTCTTCGAGCACTTTAAGAAATTAGATATCGATTTACGATTAGTGATTAGTAATAGTTTATTCTACTTATATTATTGAATTTACTTTGGTTAACATTGCCACATGCTATTATGATAATCCTATAAAAAATATTCTTACCAAGAACATTTTTACCTTTGTAATGCTGGCTTTAGCCTAAATATGCATATTTTAAGAGCAGTTCCAGTCTTTCTTAATTAAAAATAATATCATGTAGTTATGTACTGTATCTAAGTAGGTATATAAACGTGGCAGAATACATTTTATACGCATTATCAACCTTATTTAATAAAAAATTTTTTTATGAAATATCTGCGTGATGTATGATACATAAAAAAGAACAATGTTTTAATATATATATTTATTATTTAATAATTAGGTACATATTTATTTATTTTATTAATAAACTAATACTAAAACTGATAATTAAAGCATTTACCTGTTCAAAAATATTACATTTATATCAATGACTAACAATCTAATTATCAATTTAGATTAATAATAATTAAATATATATCTTCACGTTCACACTTCGTATATAATTATAAACTTACAACTAATTAATCTGGAAGACACATAATTTTTACATTTTATCATTAATTTATTTAATATCAAGTAATATCAAGTAACAGTTTAACAATCTTATTCATAATCGTGATATGTGCTTGAAATAGTTAAAATGTGTGTCTCGCTCTATCGAATATTAAGTGAATTAAGGACATAAAAAACAAAACAGAGCTTAACTATTCCAATTATTTCGTTCATTAATTCGTGTTAGACTATATATAGAAGTAATTAATTTTAAATATTCGTAATAATTTGCTAAATTAACCTAACGCTATATATCTTCCTATTTACCCAGGTACAATGGCTCAATCAATCGCAACAATCCATAGAATACTCTTTATTGTGAAACAAACTGATTAAAACTCGCTTTCTCATTCCCCCATAGCATTCCGGGCTATAGCTGTCCTTATCGCACTCCTTTACATACGCCCGTTTGATTTTCTCTTCTCCATCTGGGATGAGACTCCGTCTCCTCAACTTCCTCTTGAGCTGCTTCTTACGTTCGATTTGAGACGAGTACTTCCCTTTTTGCGGACTGGAGTCGTCGACGGGCGAATGGAATAGTTTCTTTATTATTGGTTGTAAATTGATGTGTTTGCGCACCGGAGAGTCTGTTTCCATCTGTACAATAATTTTACATATTTTATTATATTGATATTATGATAGGTAATTAGGCCTTATTAGTATTCACTCGATGGTAGGTTGGGATAGAAAAATCATTGATGCAGTGTCAACCTATTATTTCTTAGATCATTCGGAAATGCATAGTCAGCAACCAAAACGTGCTATTTTCAAACTATGTTGTTGGTTATATGATCAGAATTTTGTTATTTCTCCAAAATGACCAGACATAGGGACATGTTAACATAAGGAAACATATTACACTAGCGAGATTCGAACCCTACCGTTTAATTATATTTTAATAAAAAGTAGTCATAATCTCAGCTCAATCTCGTGTTCATATTTGAGTGAAAGTATCGAAAATGTATGAAGAAGTAATCGAAAATAACACACGGGGTGTAGAGACCTACATGTATTATTCGTGACCTTGATACATCTCAACATAAAATTATCTATTATTATCTTCAGACACAACTTAGAAGTATACCTGAGTTTTATTAATTCATAAGACGTATAGGTATATTATATTCGCTGCGGTAGGTATCAATGTATTCAACATTTTATCAAAATCGTTAAACCGTTTTAATAACTTTTTATTAAAAAATGTGATAGTTTTTTTTCGATCTTTCCATTTAAATCAAGCCATGGCCACTCATTAACCATTAATAAAGTAGATATTACTTATAAATGAAATCTATTGCAAAAAAATCAACAACAAATCTTTATAATTTCAAGTATGTTTTATTGTAGTCAGTATCAGCTATAAATTAATATATTGACCACTACTACAATAAATATAGTCCCAAAGGTTTTAGCAACTCATAACTCAATAACAATTTGTTGATTCGACTTCTCTCACGTAAATATAACACGTGAGATCACAACGACCGCAATCTACCTGCTTTTTATTAACCTGCTCTCTACCTGCTACTAACAATTGTAATACATTCCTGAGGACAAGTTAGTCCCGTTTCTAGAGAAATTTCCGATACTTTTAGTGTGCTCTAAGGCAGAATATTCATTATTTTCAATTTTAGAAGTTTTAATTGAGTATTTTTTTAGAAACATTATCTATGGTTATATTAAGTAGCGACAGACAGATAATATATAGGGTTTAAAGAACTAAACATAAAAGCAGCAACAACTTGTTTTTAAAAAACTTAACTATACCAAAATCGTTAGTCGAACTTCTCCGTTCGGGTCGTAACAAAAACATCAAAACTTTTTGTGATAAAATTTAGTTTGTCGATAGTTTGTGTGCGAAATATTTAACAATGGGTTCAGTTTATATTCCTTCCTAGCTTCCAGAATACTGCCAGCAATGTAGCGGATATACATATCATTAATCCCGGCGAAAAATACCACTACTTTTGACCTTAAAACGTGATATATAATTTATTCCGTTTCTATCTGGCTGATTGATTGATTAACACTTATCTGAATTGAATTTTAGCACTAACACCAGTTTTGTTACAGATTATGGACTTGCTGTCATTAAATACGCTTCTTTGAATAATTGCCATTACTACTTACATATTCACTCTTCAACATATAATTCCAATATTTTTATATATATTTCTTGACAGGTAGTCGACGAAGTCATAATTATAATACATATATTTCTTTAATTATTTCACGTTCTACACATTACATATTATTATCCGCCATTTACGCATACGGAACCCTATTTTTGGGATTGGACTACTCAATACACTTCCAGGAATACTGGTGATGTTTTGAGCTTATTTTATTCAAACTCAACAAATTCTATGTCTATATATCTTTGAAATAGTTACCTATTTATATTAACTAAAACCTATTTTGGGTGACTGTGCTTTGCGTAGTAACTAAATTAATTTAAAAAACGCATTGTAGGTATGCTTAATTTTACATTGCATTTAATTCAAAATGTAAGCTTACCTTATCACAATCGGAGGCGAATTCCAAGGACTCGTTCATGATATTGTTTCTTATCAACACTGTTAGGTTGTCTCTGCTAACTGTGTTCACTGGGGTTGAAGTTACTGCTGTCATGATTAATGTATTGTAATTGTTTAAACTAGCGAAGTCCTCCGCATACGTGCGCAAGGTTCGGCTGATTGAAGCCAACTGCAACTAGACACTAGTCAACATTGAATAGTAAATACGGAATAACAAGGACGCCATTTTGTTTGCACTTTGCAGGATACTCGATACTATTTATGCTATTTATTTAAATTTAACTATTTTTCATCAGATACTATTATCAGTCAATGATGCGCTGTAGACATACTTTTTAATTCGAGCATTCAGAATTTAACTAATTGAGGCGAAACTTACCATTTGCCATTATTACATGTGTTGATATTTATTGTACTTACTACTTATTTATGCTAGTGTTTGCTTTGTTATATAGTACCTAAAAATATTAATATCGGAAATTACATGTATACGTAGCTAAAAAATTGTTTTAAAAGGAAGTGCTTATGCATATTCTAATAATGTTGCATGAACAATTTATAAGTTGCATTTGTCAATTTAATATTTTCGTTGCATTTGAATAAAATAATATCTCCGTAGTTTTTTCGATACCTCTCAATTTGATTTTTGCGAATATAACAGTCTCAATGTAAGCGATTAGTATTTTAACAGGTAGGTACTTAAAATTAACTTCTTTTTTTATAAGTCTTAAACCTATACTCTACAAATAATCTCTAGACTAGTACCAATTTTATTCTTGGTATGAACTTACCGCTTTTAAATATGTATATATATTTTCTTATCTTAAACCTAAGCTGTGTTATATTTAAAATATAAAACAGCTGTTCATATTTAATATCTGTAGTTTTATCAGCCAGATGTTACATTGTTCGGGTGCAGTTTCAAACAATAATCTCCATTGTTTTTTGTTACAAAAACAATTTGAAAATATCTTTGAAACAATGCCTCAAAGAGAGGATTTGAATACTTTTAAAAATCCAACAACTTTTGTGAAAGGTAGTTTCCTTCTGAGTTTTTATGATAAAAGCATTGAAGTATAACGAAAAGTATATTAATATCGTGGGTCAGTTAATTGTTAAACAAAAAAGGAAGGAGGAAGATTATTGCGAGACTTTTTTATAATTTGTTTTATTATTCGATGAATGTCTTTTTTGGCCTCATAAAAATTATGGAGTTGTATTTGACAGTCTTATAATAATTATACTTAAACATACTCAGTGAGAAACTACATTAAAATATACTACCTTAAGTTTTGAAAAAATAAATAAATAAACGCGACATCAAGCAATATAATATGTACAGCCATTAAAATTAATTCATACTTAACTAAATGATTCTTAGCTAATTACGTTACCTATATGTATTTTGTGGATAATGTTCAAATATATTGATTATTTAATAATTAGCTCTGAATATTATATTATTCAGAGCCATTGATTAAACTAAAACGTTCTATTTGGATTTAATTACTAAGTTCCACACATCCCCTAGTAAACATATTATATAATCATATTTTTTGAACATTTTCGAATAAAATGGTAAAAATTTGTAAACAAAATTGTTTAAACTTGTCTTGCTAATGTAAGAAGTGTTTTGTTATTTTATATTTCTGATTCTACACTAACACATACTTATATGTATTTTGTGGATAATGTTCAAATATATTGATTATTTAATAATTAGCTCTGAATATTATATTATTCAGAGCCATTGATTAAACTAAAACGTTCTATTTGGATTTAATTACTAAGTTCCACACATCCCCTAGTAAACATATTATATAATCATATTTTTTGAACATTTTCGAATAAAATGGTAAAAATTTGTAAACAAAATTGTTTAAACTTGTCTTGCTAATGTAAGAAGTGTTTTGTTATTTTATATTTCTGATTCTACACTAACACATACTTATATGTATTTTGTGGATAATGTTCAAATATATTGATTATTTAATAATTAGCTCTGAATATTATATTATTCAGAGCCATTGATTAAACTAAAACGTTCTATTTGGATTTAATTACTAAGTTCCACACATCCCCTAGTAAACATATTATATAATCATATTTTTTGAACATTTTCGAATAAAATGGTAAAAATTTGTAAACAAAATTGTTTAAACTTGTCTTGCTAATGTAAGAAGTGTTTTGTTATTTTATATTTCTGATTCTACACTAACACATACTTATATGTATTTTGTGGATAATGTTCAAATATATTGATTATTTAATAATTAGCTCTGAATATTATATTATTCAGAGCCATTGATTAAACTAAAACGTTCTATTTGGATTTAATTACTAAGTTCCACACATCCCCTAGTAAACATATTATATAATCATATTTTTTGAACATTTTCGAATAAAATGGTAAAAATTTGTAAACAAAATTGTTTAAACTTGTCTTGCTAATGTAAGAAGTGTTTTGTTATTTTATATTTCTGATTCTACACTAACACATACTTATATGTATTTTGTGGATAATGTTCAAATATATTGATTATTTAATAATTAGCTCTGAATATTATATTATTCAGAGCCATTGATTAAACTAAAACGTTCTATTTGGATTTAATTACTAAGTTCCACACATCCCCTAGTAAACATATTATATAATCATATTTTTTGAACTTTTTCGAATAAAATGGTAAAAATTTGTAAACAAAATTGTTTAAACTTGTCTTGCTAATGTAAGAAGTGTTTTGTTATTTTATATTTCTGATTCTACACTAACACATACTTATATGTATTTTGTGGATAATGTTCAAATATATTGATTATTTTATAATTAGCTCTGAATATTATATTATTCAGAGCCATTGATTAAACTAAAACGTTCTATTTGGATTTAATTACTAAGTTCCACACATCCCCTAGTAAACATATTATATAATCATATTTTTTGAACATTTTCGAATAAAATGGTAAAAAATTGTAAACAAAATTGTTTAAACTTGTCTTGCTAATGTAAGAAGTGTTTTGTTATTTTATATTTCTGATTCTACACTAACAAAATTGTTTAAACTTGTCTTGCTAATGTAAGAAGTGTTTTGTTATTTTATATTTCTGATTCTACACTATTATATAGAAATCATACACACCAGTCCAAGTAAAATTGATTGATCGTGTAAACACTTCAAGAGGCTGTGCAATGAACCAACTTACCCCATTACACCAATATAACAACATCGGTGAATAACGAATGTGTTTTTTTCTAGAATATAATATATTACAATACTTCATATGAGAAATTATACACAGAACTTTCAAACGTATATTTGGTATAACTATGACATGTATAATCCGCTACACATACGCACACACACAACTCGCTAAGGTAGAAGACGAAATTAACAGAGAACATATTCATTGTTAGTTAGATATTAGTCCATTACAAATATCAATTAGAAATTAGACAAGCTTTCTAAGGATTTTTTTAATGATCTGATGTTTTTAGACGACATAGATTTTAAATTTTTGACTGTATTTCTGCATCTGTCAAATATTATTACATATTTACCTCTGTGAAAATGTAAAACGGTATTGAAGTTTGAACATATTGATTATTGATGTATGTTAAGAATCTTTGTCCATTAATCTATTTGATAAATTTAATAAACTAATAGACTCAAAACCTGAACACAAGCTTGTAGATATTAAAAATATACTCTCTGAGAACTGAGGAACTAGACAGATTACTATAACGATATACCGAGAACCTAAACAATGAAAACTCATATAAGCTCTTTAAGATCTATTTACTTGGATAGCCTTCTTTTGTTTAAACTAATATCGCCATCTTATAAAAACTACTGCTGCTGCACATAATACTTCCAAAGCAGCCATTCCCGGAATTTAATATGTCTATTTATCTTACTATATTTTTATATAATAACCAGGTAAACACATCGCCGAAATCATTCAAATTAATTGCCTATATATAAAATAAATACGATTCGTAATTAGAAGTTAGAAGTAGGAATAATGATCTGGTTTCTTCTTCTTGACCTGCATGAACGCCTCCGCCAGCTTGTTCGACAAGTACGCGACCGATGCGTTCGGCGGCATTTTGAAGCACCTGAAGAAAGTGTCGACGGCAGCTCCGTTGCACGAGTTGTTATTGAGCAGGTTGTGTTTGATTTGCTGAATTTTCTTCTCCATATCTGCCTTTTCCTTCAGCTTGCTCGCCTTCATCCAGGCTTCGATCTCTTCATTCATGATTTTCTTCTCTGGTGTCAATGGCACTGCCTTGGGCTGTTTAGTAGTGTTGGCACCGGAGCACGCGCACTTCAGCTGGTAGCACACCAGGCAGTGTTCGTGCTCGAACTGCTCCAGCATGCTGATCAGTTCTTGGCTCTTGTACTTGAGGTTGAGATCCTGAAATTAAGTGATGGGGGGTGAAATATTTGAGGATGAAGAAGACTCAACCCTGTAATAAAACCCCACAGAAACATAACTTATAAACTATAGTGAAAATAAATATTATATAATACATTTTTAGCTGTGATTTTTTTTCGAAAAAGTATTCGGTAAAATATAACAAACAATTGAAAAACAGAATATAAACTTATTTTGTCCAGGTATCGGAAGTTTGACCGCCCCTGTGGATCAGTAGTGCAAAATACCGGAGGTTCTGGATTCGTTTCTCGAAATATAAAGACTAATACCGGTATTGAAAGTCTAATATAGGCATACCTAGATTCCGATAAGGTAAGATCATATTTCAATACAATTCGATCTTAAAGTATATTTATATATATTTCCTTAAACGTTACTATAAATAACTATACAATATATATATTAATATTAATTGATGTATAACAGTCAAATCTCACTTAAACACTATTTTATATTGCCATATGCAATAATATCTTGTATGTTAATTCAAAGTACATACATATAGACATAAACGCTTATTAAATATAAAACTTACCAGCTGGCAAGTCGCATCACTGTAGTACACACAACTCGACTGCAACATCATCATAAACTAAGCTTAATTTGCAAAAAATATAAATATTTAAATATATTTCGATCAAATTAAAACATTATACTTTAAAAGTAACCAAACTGACAGAGAAACAACAAATGACTGTACAATTATTGTTAAACTTCTTGTTAACACTTATTCTAATTACCTGGCGCCTTCCCGTACACCAAAATAGACACTATTTCTGAGGCATAAGTATTAAAATAGCGTGTCAAGGTATATAAGCCGCTCGTCCTACCCTCTCTTCAATTTGGTGGTTTTTATTGTGTTTTTGAATTAGCCATAGTCATAGTATTTAGTCAATGGAATTAGATAATAGCATTCTTATTTGTGCTTAAAATATAATATATAATATATATATATAATATAAAAAAATATATAATTATTTTATTGATACTAATTTTTATTGTTTATGATGTTAGTAGATATGAAAATAATAAAGAATACGGGAAGTATTTGATATATTTTTTAATCTTTAGCGTAATAAAAATAAAACCTCTTGCCTCCTAAACCCCTTAAAAGGCAAGAGGTTGTCTACCTCTTTAATACCCTATTGTTTAAAGATTTATATACCCAAATTGAAATCTTTTGTTAAAAATTCAAACGTGATTTTCTCATACCATACTACCGCCGCGCCGCTACCGTAGCATAAAAATACATATTATGTATATTATATTTAACCACATTTTTATAATACGTAATATTATCTTATCCTCTTGAGAATGAAATTACCAAATATTTAATGAAAATTTTTACTAATATTAATCAGATTTTGAATGACATTTCGATCGCCATTTGCCTTTCAATGTGAAAATGTTAAAATCTTTCTTGAAGATTAAATTAAGGTGCTTCGTTTTCCATACAAAAAGTCATGATTATTAACGAAATCAGTTTAGAGTTTCGATACTAAACTAAAATATTTATTAAGAAATCTTTCACGTTGTTATATGCATGATTTCTGTATAAAATAACATTATTTTATTAACTCCGCGCAAAGAACTCCCGGAAAGTAAATAGTTGCACAAATATTTAGTATCGAAACTCTAAGCTGACTTCGTTAATAATCATGACTTTTTGTATGGAAACCGAACCACCTTAACATGTTTTTCACTTTTTAAATCTAGATGTCTAGCCTAGGCGTTCATAGTTCTGGGGTTTCCTTTTATATCAGAAGATAGAGATAATTAAAAGGCACATTAAATAAGCACAAAGCGAATGGTACATGAGTTCTGGAAGTCCATTTATTTTATGAAGAGAAGCTGAATCGACCGCCATCGGCAGGCCGGGCACGTTCTACTTAAAAGCGCAAATTCCCGACATTGCGGGCCCTCGCCTCGCCCTCTGTAATATTTGTCGACGCCATATTAAGACTTGCCGCATTCCGCCGATATTGAGAGGGACCTCTAGAACAATAAGGGAATTTAATGGGGAAAGTGGGTTATTCGATTTAGAGCGTTTATGTCTTTTGTTCCGATATTGCATTTAAAGGCGACGTGAAATGTACTTTTAAGTATTCTTATATGACTCAGGCGTTGGTAGTTAAGGGTTATTTACTGGTGGGGGATTGCTCGCTTGCCTGTTAATTGTCAGTAAGTTTTTTTTTTAAATAGATACGAAAAAATAAATAATTATCAGCAGTTGTCAGGGTGATGATTTGATTTCCTTGTTTTATAAAGTTTGCGAACATCTGAACGCCATTTTCTAAAAATTTTATGTGATTCATGTATTTTAAAAATATTATGATAATATATCTAATTCTATGACCTTTAAGACCTACCCAATTAGAATACAATTTACAATGTGATAATATCGATGTATGTTGTGATTATTATTTGATGTTTTTTAAACTTGAACATCTGTTTTCATTTCTTTTATGAGTTCGCAACAAAAAAAAGTTGGTTTATTAAATTATTATATAATTAGTTATTACATCGATATAACGATTCAAAAAGTCTAAAAAAAATATACACCAGATTTTACTTAATTAAAAGCAAATACACATCCTCAAATCACTGCTATGTGGCATGCTTCCCAGGATACTGACAACATTGGTGATTCGCTGGTGGATAGGTACCAACTCTAGGGTTCCCTGTAGCATGGACCAGCCGCACAGATACATCATGCATGTTATAAGTGTAGGTATGGGTATCAGCGATCCTTAATTTTCATATAACTCTGTATCAAATAAAAAAAATATGAATAGCTTAACACGCTTTTTTATATGTTGGAATTATCTTCTAAACTCTACAATGAATTCGATGCGCCTTTCAACATTATGATTAATAGTGGTGGTGTGCAAGATCATATGAAATTTTGCCTAATTCTTTATTTTCTTCAAAATCAATTAGAAATAAGCGCGTGAAGTCAGAAATAAATAAATTTTAAATACTTTAAGAGGAAGAAGGAGAAGAAGAAAACTTTATTAACACACAATACAAAATTTCTACATTAAAACTTTTAATTTTGTGGCAGCGGCAGACAGTGACTCGACATACGAGGTTGTGCTGAGCCGAGAGTTCAACACACTTCAATGTTAAAGCACTACCTTTGTTGCTGAACACGTTGTTAAAGAAATTTCCTCAGAATGTCTTCAAATAGCCCGAAGTGAGAGCATTCAGGTCGAGTGAGCTGCGTTCATACAATCACGTAGCGGAGACATTCCCTCGCGTCGGCGATCGTGCTGTCTCGACAGGGTTGATTATAGTCCGAGCGCTGCTACTGGAAATTCTTCTTTGTGTATTTCCTATTTTCCACTGATTTCTCCCACAAAAATACCCATAAAAAGGGTTCGAATCAAAGTATAACCCACAAAACCCCACAAGATAAAATTTATCGAGCCCATAAATATGCTATTAGAAGTTCTAAGACTGACGGGCAACTACTGATAATCCCGTGTTGTAAACTAAAGTACGAGCATGTGAAATTGATTCTTATTTATACATAATATATTCGTGTTAGGAGTAACGTCCGGGTATATCCGAGCACCGGACGGGTAAACCCGGTTTACGACCCGTTATTGAGAAAATAAACTGTCGTATCGTGAGATATTTCGCTTGTTTCATTGATGAAAGTTTTACTAACCGTTTTCCAATTGGAAATGTTAGTTATAATATCGTTTGGAGGATATAGAGCTTGCATTGTGAAGTGAACAAGAACAAATTTATAATAATTGTATATTTTTAATAAATTTCTAAAATACATGTTGTAGGAACTTTATGGTAGTACCTATTACAATCTAGCCGACAAACAATGTATTCTATGAAAAATGAACAATATACTTTACATAAAACTTTATGTCCAGTGATTTTTCTTAGTATTCATAATTAATTTTATAACAATAATAATGAATATAATATCTCGTATAAAGTCTTCTGTCTGTCTCCCCTAATATAACAATTAACTAACTAGTATACAAGTAATAGTGTAAAATTGAAATCGAACCAAGTGTAGAAGGGTAACGAAGCCCGAACTCTTCGCAGCGAGCAATTGAAAACGATTTTCATTTCACAGACAATTTACCCGTCGCCATGGCAACGCGCAGCCTTCCAACCTTACACATTTCTGAAGTAGTTACATTTTAAATTTACAGAAATCGAATAGAATTTCTTGACTATTAAAATAATGTTCGCTTTCTAGTTAATTTAAGTTTAGTATATAATATAATACTATTTGGGGGTCTCTTTTATTTAGGGGTTACACCACCTTTAAAATAGGCGAAAAATTCAGTATTTTGTGATTCAATTATTAACTATATATATATATATAGTTAATAATTGAATATATATATATATAATCTCAGGTTTGCCAACTTTATGATTAAAATTTTAGTTTTTTTTAAATTCACAATATTCTATTGGGAAGACATTGGGGGCCGCCGGCCCTAGACTGCAACCTCAAACAGCCCTTAATATATAGCTCCGCCTAAGATTATACTTCGTTAAATACTGAAAAATAAAAACTATATTATCATCTTCTACTAAGAAGATATCAGAGTTAATTATAAACGATATTAAAATTAAAAACGATTTTTGTATTAATTATTGGGGCAGCTTTATCGCGTGACAATGATTCGTCATATAGGTCAGGGATTTTAATATTCGAAGAAAGGATTTAATCAGTACCATTTGGAATAGGAATGAATAATAAAATATGCAGTAACGCACCACTTACAAAACTAAATGTTTAGCAAATTAATGAACTTGAGCATCAACTTATTTCTACAATCAAAGCATTGAGCATTCATAGATAAAGGAAGTACTAATATTTTAACGACATGAATTAACAGGTTTTTTTTGGATTTTTTTTAAATCCAAGGTCTTAAGTATCGATATATAATATCACACGATCGACTAATACTATTATGGAGTATGGATATCCGAAGTGGCAAGTAGCAAGTAATCCAGTGGAACCACCCGGCACCTCACGTAGCTGGTCGCGGACGATAACACGCTCCAGCGAACTGCGAGCGAATTTCTATACACTTCTGTACTTGTACCCTGGTACGGGCTATGTGTTGGCTTTAAATAGGATTTTGTTAGGGACAGATGTGGTCTGTTAGGTATTTGAATTTGAAACGAGCGATGTCACGATATGACCTGGTTACTTTCAAAAAGCGAGAGTATTTTTTTAAATTTGGAAGGCCGGTAACATACTTGCGAACCATAGGTTGCCACATCACCACCAGGTGACAGGCGCGTGATATAAAAATAACTAAAAATGTGTGCAATAATTAAAACTCATGTCTTTCAATTATCCTCATAGACAAATATATAATGACTAGTAACATCCGCCGGCTTCACAAGTGCAATATAGATCTTAGATACTTAAAGATTAGTTTGATACAATTTAATTTAAAATCGGTCCAGTAGTTATTGAGAATAAACAACTTTGTTGAGTAACAAACAAACAAATCTTCCTCTTTATAATATTAAGTATAGATAATGTATAATTATTATTCTAATATTTAACTGCATAAGCTATTTTATAATTTATTTATAATACACAAAATTTGTTAGCGTTATCGCTTTATATATTGACGGCAAATTATCGATTTCCTAAATAACAATAAGGTACAATAGGTACTGGATCGCAGTAGTATTTAGATTTAATAGGATAGACTTACGCAATCTCTGCTGCGCTGTACTTTCCAAGATCTAAGAGACATCTAATCGGATTGTGAACTGGGATCCATAATCCGAGCTGTTTTTAATTTTCTCGGCGCGACGCAAATTAATCTCACAGATTCATCGTGCCGGGGACAAAAATACTATTTCAAATCTCATTCGTGTAACCTTTGCAACCGTCATTCATCGACAATAGATTTTCATAATGTAAAATCCAAAAACAAAACAACAAATAATTCTGAACGGAGTAATTTAAAATGACCGAATATTTGCAGTACATTTTGTTTTTTAAGTTTGTATTCGATTTTTGACATGGTCTTTGTGTGAGTTATGTAGTAGATACCTCGTATTCTAATGGATCGTAGCATTGAATAATGCCGGGATGACATGTTTATAAATGTCAACATGACTTGCGCGTATTGCGCGTTTCGGCTTCTCTACTGAATATTATAAATAAAAAATAGGTCGAGAGCGCATCATTAATGCATGTCTGAAATACCCGAGAGAACCTCACGCTCATCTGTCGATATCTAAAAAAAAAAACGAACATTATTTCAATGAGTCGTTGGCTTCAGTCTGGATAGTTTCTGATGAAATTAATAATTATTTTTGCGATATTTTTAACATCGCTAATGAACTGACAAGTAACATTTTGGAAAGGTCCGCTAGGTAAAAGGAACAGAGGTAGACCATTGACCCGTTGGGTAGATGAGATTAATAGGACAGCCGGTCCAAATTGGAAAGACATTGCACAGGACAGAGACAATTGGGCATCTTTGGAGGAGGCCTTCACCCAATATGGGGTTCCTACAGATATTGCTTAATGAAAATTTTTTTTATGATATAGGAAATTATTAAGTGTATTAAATTTAAAGTAAATTATTAAGTGTATGTAAATATAAATAAGCAAGAAAAATTGTTACTAAATTAAAACGACATAGTTAAATGTTTTAAATTAGTTAATTTTATTTAGTTTTAATTAGTTATTAACACTTATAGTATTTATTTAGTTTTAATTAGTTATTAACACTTATATTATTGTTAAAATTATCTAGTAGGAAATAAAAGGCTTTTTTATTTTAATTTTTTTTTTTTATTTTTTTTTTAATGAACTGTACCAAGTAATATTAAAAACCGATATTATACTTATTAAAAAAAAATTGAATTATCCTTTACCATGAAATAATCCTTTGAATATATCATCCAAAAATCACACATCTGTCCTCAAATAACAAACAATAGGTCATTGAACACAAATAACCGGGAAATAAGATATGAATATCAAGAGAAAAGGCCAATTATCACGTCAAATGCACGCGACTGAAGTGTGGCGCGGAAATTGCGGCGGCCATCTTGTCGGAAGCGAAATTATCGCGGGAACGAGTGCCACTCTCATATTGATTAGATTCTGGGTTTTTTCGATACGAGCCTTTTTGACATTTGCTTTTTTTACTCCAGAATTTTATAATACACGTAAAGCTATTAAAAACACCAGAAAATTGCACAAAGTTATAATACACATTATATATGTATGTATTTACGTAAAGAAATTATTTTATCATTTTACAAAACTTAATTGATTTTCTTTATTTTAAAGCATTGAAAAGGTTTTACAATTGTAACTTATATTTATTATTTATCTTGAAAAATAAATGGTTTAATTCGAATAATTGTACTTGTACTATACATATATATTTTATTTTAAATCTTAAATGGTAATACGAAGTTGTGGAAATGCCAAGCGGCTATAAGCTATAATCTATACATATAATAAAAGAGTAGGATCGAAATTACGCTTCACTAAATATTTTTACCAGAAATTAAGAGGGGTGATAAAAGAAGGGTAGCAGAATGCATAAATGCAATTTTTAAGATTCTTGTCTGTCCGTCTGTCTGTCTGTCTGTCTGTCTGTTTGTTCACGCTAATCTCCGAAGATACTGAACCGATTTTCGCGTAATTTCTACAAATATATTAAGCAAAGTCCAGGGCAACATATAGGCTTTGTTTCATCGAAATCGGTTGTCGGAAAAAAAAGTTATCATCATTTAAATATTATTTTAAAGGCATCATTTCAACAAATTGCAATGAAAACTGACTCGCGTTGAATTTTTTCGAATTGTCAGATGTCAATCATAGTTTGATATGTAAATGAAATAGATTGATAATTTCGCCGTTTTTCGATATGTGTTCGTGGTATAGTGGATATACGGTCGTACTGCGTAATTTCAGATGCGAGTTCGAATCATCACTCAGGGAAATATTTTTTGTATTTATTTTTTTATATTTTTAAAAGAACTAATATTGAAAATAGAAAATGTATTATTGAACTATTCTATTATATAAAAATGTATTTCTTATGAGATCGTTTATTTCGCATTTTCATCAATCCTTTCCTTTCCAAGGAATTAAACAAAAATATCTGAAATTAAAAGTGATCAATTAAATTAAATAAATATTGAGGTGGATATAGTATCTTCCACACTAATTAAATTTATTAAAAATTAAGTCAACATGGCCATACTATTTTTTTCATTCATTTTACGTTGCATTTCTCCATACCTTCATTTTATTCGTATTTAGACATTTTCTTGGCGTTTTTTCCATGTGTCACAAGTATTTTCAAACCCCCGTACAATTTTCGTGCATATATTTAAGACGGAAAATGCATTGAATCCAATCTTCGACTGAACTCTGATTAGTGGAGAAAAGACACATATCTGCCTTTTGGTATATTTGATTGATATGCATCTCCCTAAAGTTTCTTTAAAGTCAGGTTAATTTTTTCAATTACTATGGTATTTCTTTTGAATTTCAAATCATCATTTGAACCCCAACCTCAACCACCATTAAACATGTCGATAATATGATGCAAAAGCAACCGTCATTGACTACTCTGATTGCTCTTTCCGAAAAGAAGTCACCAAGTACAGAGGATGGAGGATATATAATATGAAGAAAGCTTGGTCAAAAGTTCAGCATAAAGTGATCCCCACGCGAACGAAGTCGCGGGCATCAGCTAGTTATATAATATTATAACTTATAGCCTGGCACGGATCGATAAAACCTTTATTCTAACTACAATATACAGCAATATGAAACTTTATATTAGCAGTGCTTACGAATTGAAACTTTTTAGAATAGTTAAAATAAAACTAATCGATGACTTCGTCACGGTGTGTTTACTACCCTTTACTGAAATTAAAAGAAATTATAACTGTTAGGTCGCTCCCGAAAATCAGCACCACACGGATAAATAATAATGTGGTAAATATTTAATGCCTGCCTTTTTAGTAACATCCATATTTTTTATCATTCACATATAATTTAATTAGCTAAGTAGTAGTAGCTTAAAATAAATATAAAAAATAATTTTAAAGTTCAAAACTAATTTTACAGAGACTTTATTTTCGCGGACGGTGTCGCGGATGTCATCTAGTTAGGAATACATTAACTTTGACAAAGTAAGGAACAAACAGAAGGGTGTTTCGCGAGAAAATCCGATTAGACGCTCTTTGATTACACAAATCAGGCTTCTTATGGCGACCCCGCCGGGACTAATTTTATTACTCCATTTCCGCGCGTTTGATATCGTACAGTAGCTAGGGCTAGTCACTAGCCTGCTATAAGTAACGTGCAGTTAAAGCATCCTGTTGTCTGGGTGGGTCAACAACTGCGCGTTATCTTAGGAATTTTGCCTCGAATCAACCGTCACCAGTAGGAGTTTTTACGAACCGATACCACTTCGGAACCTTCAAGAAAGAACTTGTAAACCATCTGTTTAAGACTTAAGGGTTACTTCAGTTTAACGATGATTTTAAATTCAAACGACGCGACGTGTAGTTATTATGCAAGTTTATTTGAGACTAAAACAAAATTCATTCGACACAGTGGACTGTATAACATTTATATATGTAGATATATAGCTCATATCACACTAAACTAATTTACTTGGACACATCTGTTATTTAGATGAGGTGTCTGCTCGTTTGCCCTCTCTTCTATAAAAACAGTTAGCAAAACCTGTTATTTTATTTAGTTAATATAAAATAATGTTTTAAAGCACACAACCTCATCCAAACAGTATTTGAGGAGCTGGCAAACAAAACTTAATATTATAGTTAAAATATTAATATTGTTTTTTATTAACGCGAGTATTACACATTTAAATAAAATACTGTATACCGAAGTTAAAATATTGTTGGAATCCTTATGTTTTGGCCCATTAAATACATAATCAGTAACTTTAAGTAAAACACAAAGAATTGTGTAGAAATTAAATTCCCATATTTGTACATAAACTCCTAATTTGAAATTTTAAACGTACAGTTATAGTACAAATAAGTATATTAAATGTCAAGATGATAATATCGTGCCAGTCCGTGTAAGCGCTCCTGAGGCACTCAATGGTCCATACTTTGTCTTAAGACGCCGTTAGTTTTATTCAACACAATAATATTTTATGTGAATGGTGTTGAATGAGAAGCGAATTAATTTAATTTACTACAATATTTCAAACAATAATTTGATCAACTCGCTACAGGGATATCGCTCTATAAGCTTGGAGCTTGGGGTGTATTAAATAATTGAACCAAAGTCGAAGGATACATATTTCTGAATTCTGCGCGTCCATTCTGACGCTTCTGACTGACCTAGAATCATCTATGCTTAATACAACGTTTGAAAAGCGCTATAAAATATTGAGATGTAAGGATAGATAATATAATACATATATAAACATATAATATATTGTACACCTTATTTATAGGAATGCTTTATGATATTAAATGCAGTATTCACTCAGCAGTCGTGCCTATCATTTCTCTCCCGTGTTACCACCTTACATGGCGACCCTGCCAAACGTAGTTACACGCGCGCGAGTATTTTGACACCGGCGCGGGCGGCGCGCGGCGCGGCGTCGCCGTGTCGCCGACCGATTTTACATATATGGGCAAAGAATTAAAAACATTGTGTTCTTTGAACAATGTTATATTCGATTAATAAAATGGATGTTTTAAAAAGTTTTAATAGTGACAGGAATGTGCTGGAAGTTTGCTTCAAGAATGAGGAAGCAACACTCTAAAGAAAAGTAAATTGTGATTGCGCAAAATGCAGCTGGGGGCACAAATAGTGCGCTAATAGAGGAATTCCGTTTCTATCTCAAATCAGTATGAAAAGAAATTACATTTATGATGGATACGGCAGGTTGAACTGAATATGAATGCAGCAGGGAGTGTCGGAATTCCCTTTGACGGCGACGAATTCACCCCTATTTGAAGATGATGAACAGTATATTAAAAAAGTGTTTAAAAAAAAGTGAAAGTGAAGTGAAGTGCGGTTATGCGATGGAGGTAAATCATAAAATCAGAGTATTGTCGAACATTATTTAGTGGACTATATTTATTAGACTATTAGTATTATTTTAATATAATGTAATCAATGTTATTATTTAAGAAAAAAAATGATGATGATTATCATAATTAATGTACCTTATAATGTATAATCATAATATTATGTGTAAAATTTTACAGTATATTGGTTCATGCGCTGAGGATCCAGGGTTCTAAGCCAAGCAGGTATGATGCATACTTTTGAATATATTATAATATAAAAAAAAAATTTTTCTTCTCTCTTTAGATAATTAATTTTTTTAGAGTACTGAACCCATGGAAATATTTAAAGATATTGTATGATGATTTGTTAGTTATAACCCTCAAGACGACAGGGTAAGATATTGCAGAAAAAGCTAAACGAAGCTACATTTGTTAAAGAGCAATATAATAACTATATAGAAAGTATTGATAGTGGAAGCTTAGATGAAGACGAGGTTTTCATTTTAGAAAAATATTGTGAGGATATTAACACTTTGTATAAGGAAATTACTCAGTTGTGTCAGTTGTCAGATATTTCTAGCTGTTTTTTAACAATGGATAAATTTGATTTGAAAGTAGCTTTGAGCTTATTGCCAATAATGAATGACGAAATTCCCAATTTACGACAGCTAATAGATGGTATAGAGTACTATAGTTCGGTTCTCAACGATGAGTCACAGACTCATTTAATTACTTTTGTTTTGAAAAGTAGGTTGTCGCAGTCTGCTAAGCTAAAATTAGCGACAAATTATGATACCGTATCAAAGCTGTTAAATGATATGAAGCTATTATTGTTACCGAAAAAATCTACCAATGCTTTGCAAAAACAATTTTTAAACTGTAAACAGAATGATACATCTATTGATGCTTTTGGAAAAACCTTATCTGAATTATTTGTTGATCTTACAATTTCCCAGTCCGAGGGAAATGTTGAGAAATTTAATATTTTAAAATCTATAAATGAGAAACAGGCAATTCGACAATTCAGCGACGGATTGAGAAACCGTAGGATTGGCACGATTATTACGGCTCAGAAATTTGAGAATTTGAAAGATGCGATTCAAGCTGCAATTGACGAGGACGTTTCAGGTTTAAGTTCGGCAGTTGAAGTGTTAACACTAAGGCATAGTAATAACCGATACTTTAAAAACAATTCCAGGCATACACTACATCAGAATACTCAGAGAGGTATGTATAGCGCTGGGCGTTGGCGAAGCAGCCTCAGAAATAATTGGCAGCAGCCACATGGCAGCACTGGGCAGTGGTTCCAGCAGTCTCAGCCGCAGAGAGGAGCGCCTCGGGGTAGAGCTCAATATCGAGGTAGAACTTATTATAATAATTATACAGGTCGTAGTCAGTCTAGGAGTCAAATTAGGACAGTAGTGAGGGATGATTCACAACCTCAGTCGAGTACATCGACACATCATTCCCATCCTGAAAATGTTTTTTTTACCTAAAATATATAATATTTTAGCCAGCGATAGTAGCTATCATATAGAATTATTTTATAACACCATACACGCGTTTAAATGGCTCATAGATACAGGAGCTTCAATTTCGGCCATAAAATATGAGTATGTTCTAGAATTTAATATATCAATTAATAAAGAAAACATAACCATAAATGGAATAGGTGGTAAGGTTCAAGCAATCGGATATGTATGTTTACAGTTGACAATACACGGGCAGAGTATTCGTCATAAGTTTTATGTATTTGATACGTTACCTTGTAAGTCGCATGGTATTCTGGGGCAGGACTTTTTAGGAAAGTATGGAGCGGTGATAGATATGAAACATAATACTCTATCATTATGGCTCAGTGAAACTAAACCAAAACGGGATGTTATTATTTTTAGAAACGATTGGTCTGATCAACCAAAAGTTATAGAAATATATAATAAACCGAAATATTTCACGGAATTACGTTTTATAAGCGCTTATGAATTAAATCGATATCGTAATTTGAAAGAGATTACGCATGAGAAGGGATGTTTGAGTTATGTACCCGCAATGAATACTATTTTTATTAATTTAGCTTCTCGATCGCAACTATCGCCAGGCGAATTTGTGAGAGAGCTGAATATATTTTGTGGGAAAATTAATATAAAAGAAGTATACTTCATTAAGAATGAGAGGAATAATATATTTGTGGAAAAATTAGTTAAAGAAGTTAAGAACATAGGTAACTGGTCCGGACCACGTATATGTATTTTAAGGGATACAAAAAGAATTACTGATAAAGATGATCAGCGTGTGATCTTAAATGATTTTCATATATTGCCCACAAGTGGTCATGCAGGTGTAAGACGAATGGTCAATAATATAAAGAAATATTATTTCTGGCCAAAATTAGAAGCTGATGTTACTGAGTTTGTAAAAAGGTGTGACAAATGTCAAAAACAAAAACATTCGTCACATCACATTAAAGAGCCTATGACAATTAGTTCAACGGCAAATTCAGCGTTTGAAAAAATATATTTAGATTTAGTAGGGCCGTTAGATAGAGATTGCTATAATTATGTGTATATTTTAACTATACAATGTGAGTTGAGTAAATATATTGAAGCTTATCCACTGACGTCAAAAAGCTCGAGTGAAGTAGCTAGAAGCTTTGTAAATAATTGGATTCTCAGGTATGGTATTCCAAAAGAGATAGCAACATATAGGGGAACAGAGTTCATATCAAATACAATGAAAGAGGTTTGTAAACTTTTACATATTAACCAGATGCAGTCTACTGCATACCATCATCAAAGTATTGGTGCTTTGGAGAATTCACACAAACATTTAGGTAACTATTTACGAATACAGACAGAAAATCATTCGGATGTATGGAGCACATGGCTTCCATTTTGGTGTTTTTCTTATAATACTACGGTACATACAGAGACTAAATTTACTCCTTTTGAATTGGTGTTCGGTAAAAAATGTACTTTACCGTCTAATTTACAATCAGAACAAGTAGAACCTTTATATAATTCTGATAATTATCCTTTAGAATTAAAATTTAGATTACAGACATCGCAAAAAGAAGCACGGGATAATTTAATAACTAGTAAATTAAAAAGGAAAACAAAGTATGATCGTAATATTAATCCTGTGACATATAAGCCGAATGATTTGATTTTAATAAAGAATGAGGTTGGAAATAAGTTTCAAAGTGTATATTCAGGTCCATACAAAGTGATTAGAGAATGTTCACCCAATGTAGAAATTATAAAAGATAACAAAAATTATATAGTACATAAAAATAGGACAAAAATGTATTTTGAACCAATTACTTAATCTTATTAATTATTATTAGGAATTATGTTTTAAGTTTTTGTATTACCAGACACTAGACTACTTTTAAAAAAAAATGTTTAGGGAAAAATGTTATTGTTAGTTTTTTTGTTTATTGTATTAATATACTCGTACCTAAATATGTACTAAAATAAAATAAATGTTTATAGTAATTTATTTTATTTTTTTAATAGGGTGGAGATGAGATGTAAGGATAGATAATATAATACATATATAAACATATAATATATTGTACACCTTATTTATAGGAATGCTTTATGATATTAAATGCAGTATTCACTCAGCAGTCGTGCCTATCATTTCTCTCCCGTGTTACCACCTTACAATATAATCAGTATAATGATTTAAATATTTTTTTAGAAATGTTATGTGATGTCAAATGGGACTCCACTCAGAATAACCTGTGGCCATAATGGATACAGTAATGATTATAATGAATTATCAGTGGACTCAGTCAGTTAAAAAAAAACTTAAATACTTTTGAGAATTATAAAAGGAAAATCCGTCTATGTAAAACCCGACTTGATTTTCACTTTGTAATTATATAGCAGCCTGTATGAGGCTGACCGTATATTTTTGTCTAAATATAAATAAATCAACGATACCTCCCGCAAATACATGAACATGAGGTGTCGACCGTGACGTATGCCCGCGTTACCTGTCCGTATCTGATTGATCCCATTTCCCGCCTTTTGGGGAGAACATTGATTATGTTGATGGCAACACTGGCCAAAGATTGTATTGAACTAAGATTTATTGGGAACTATTACTCTATTTAAATGTGTTATCTGTTTTATATATGTAAGGAAATAGGGAAGTCTGGTGGTTTTAAATCTGCGTGTGTGTGTGTGTGTGTGGATGTGCTGTAACTTTTGGAAGGCACCTCATATTTCAATAAAAACATTTTTTCTATAAAAAATGAACACAACTCGCGCTCGTTATATGGAACACTTGAAGTTTGATTTGGAAAATATAAATCTAGATATTGTAATTTAAAAAGTAAAATCATAGTAAATCCGAAGATTATATATCGTAGTTTACCATCGAGAGTAAGCAATGAAGAAGAATAAGAGTAATTCAAAATATGTTTCTATAAATTAAAAATTGCTTTTCCTAGATATATCCAGCAGAGACAAGTTGCTACGCGAAAAATCGCTAACTAGAAACTTTTCGTTTATTCAGTATTTTAATGATTGTTCTGAATATATTGCTATTGTATTCGTTAGTTCCGACATTAAAATACGTAACTCGTATCATCCACCCCAACAAGAATGACTTGTAACTTACATGTTTTGTTTTAGATATAGACTAACGATCCTTGACTTACGTTTTAATGATGATGTTATATTATACTCGTAGCATATTCAGCCTGTATGACGTAACCATACTAGACCATACCTTAAAAAAAATTTAAACCTTGTGGATTCCTTTTTAACTTTCCACTAATGTATTTGGGTTTTTGGTACTCATCAGCAGAAGAAACCTGTGGTACCGGTAATGACTTTGAAAAATTTAAATTCTAAAGTTTAATTGATAAGTATATTATTATCATTGAGTAGGTCAGAGTTAAAATAATAATGAGTATAAAAATCCATGATAATTCGCTGTTGACTTATTTTCATTTTAAACCCTGAAGAAGTTAGAACGCTAATTCGTATCAATTCACGCTATGAACGGACATTACATCACACACAAAAAATAAGTTAAAGTTTGACATCAAATCATAACCCTCTTTTCTTCACTCTAGTACGGAGTGTATAGTTTTGGTATTGTGCTTAATCACAGAAATGTTATGTAGCTGTAAGATTGATAACATGATTCGTCATTATGAGAGGTAATGACCCTCGCTCACGTGATGGATCTCCTTATCAATTATAACCCGGTTCAGATTAATACATTAACCATGGAATTGTAACCCTTTATGATAAAATAGAAAATATATTAGAGGAATGAAATACATTTAGGGCGAAATAAAAGTAAATGTAGGTAAAAAACACAAACAAACAGTGAATTAAATGCTCTGATATTAAAACAAATAATAATATATTCATTTAATAGCAAGAATATTTTGAATAATTAATTAAACGTATAAAAAGGATTCTGTACTATTATACTACCTATGTACAAAGGATTTTATATCTAAGTAGGAACTTGAACGTAAAATCAAAGCTGAAAGTGAGTTAATAATGGTGGTCAAGAACCGGAAATTGTCGCGACGCCATTTTGGTCCGCGACCGGAAGTCGAGATGCCTTTAGAAGCCATTTCGGCCATTTTCCTCAAATCCAATAAATAAAGATGAAATTCAATGGATAGATAGTTTGCTAAATCCAATTGCTCTGTATTTGGGATCCATTACTGTGATTTACTGCGCCAGAGATTAAGGACTCTTATCAAGCTTTTACGGTTCTGTTTTGTCAAATCTTATCAAGTTCAACATTATAAAAAACTAACTGACATCACTGATGGCGGTACATACAAATATCTAGATGAAAGCTAAGAACAAAAATGTATGTATATACAAGCTTAAGTTTTTCATTTTAACGCAAACATATTTTTATATATTAGAAGTAAGACACATACATTAAAAAATTAAAATAATTACTATGGCAAAATGAAGGATTCAGATGTATTATGTAAAGTGAATTATATAAACATTTAATTGATTTTATTTTAAATCTTTGCACAGACATATTATGCACTTTATTGTGTATTGTTAAATATTTCCAAAATATTTCAAATGAGAAATACTTAAATTATAATAAATAAATAAATTATTCACAGAAGTAATAATCTAGGAATTGATCACTGAGATTTTGTTTTGTGTCTGATTTGACCCAAGAGTTGTACCTTCGGAATCGTTTTAATGTTATTTAACTTTAAAGAAGATAATTTAAAAACTTTTAACAAGCACCCCGAAGGACAATTGTACCCTTTTCTTGAATTTTTGAAGAACTCTCATTTGTTCCTTTAAGAGTTTCCCAATCGGAATAATTCTTCAACCTTTACTGTTCAAATAATGATTTAATTCTGTCGCAATCTTTCTAACGACACTATTGTGTAGGCAATAAACGACTTTTTATATGTTAAATTTAAAATGATTTTAAAAAGTATACTTAGTTAATTTATTAAAATAAAAATAACAAAGGAGTAAATATAAACACTAATTTGTTAATAAAATTGTTTTGCCCTAAACAGCTTGTAATTTTGCGCTAATCTCAGAAACTACTTAAGAGATCTAAATGTTTTTTTCGCCACCATTAAATATCTATATATTTAAGGATTTATGTATGTTAAATAGTAGTTGCTTTTAAATATATATTCCCAAACTATCAGATAATGAATATGAATTTTAAGTTTGGTCACCGGAAATCAAAAAAATGTATGTAAAAAGATTTTTTTGCACTAAGCTAGCTTTTCTAGCACCAGCACATCTAACCGGATGGTATTAAGTAAATGATATAACGCGTGGATCGCACATCTTTTTCGCGCCATTTGGTCCCCGGCCGCGCCTCGCTCCTCGCTGCGAACACTATTAGGAAAATTCTAACTTATTGCGTGCCATCTTCTATCCTCGCAATTGTTTATGTGGTGCAAGTGAAAGGCGATCGTTTCTTTTAGACACTGAATTTATTATGCCTTTGGTTTATTATGTCAAAAAATATAGAAAATAAATAACAGCAAAGCAACTCGGTTCGAATACAACTTAATATAAACGGTATAAAATATAGGTAGTTATATCCATCCAATCCAATTTGGACATAAATATTTATAATACAATAATTCTCGTAAAATCACTACAATATCAACTATTCAAACATCCTTTAGGTACTAACTCGAATGTGATGATTCGCGACCTTAAAACCCATTATACATTCATCAATTATAAAATTACTAACAGTATTACGAGTATATCGACATCTATACTTATACTTATAATATTATAAAGAGAAAAGATTTGTATTTTTGTATTTTATGAATAAACTCAAAAACTACTGGACCGATTTTAAAAATTATTTCATCAATAGAAAGCTACATTATCAGCGAGTAACATAGGCTTTTTTGTATCTACATTGCACCCGTGTGAAGCCGGGTGCCCTGCTAGTAACATATAATCGACTTCACAAAACATGCAAAAATCTAAGAGCAAAAACTATAATCGGTATTCAGTATCTTCGATTCGTTCCGCTTCTGCCTATGACCGACACTAGACACCCCATAATGCACCGTAAAAGGGTAGATAGAGCGCGCGTGACATCGCCGCAAATCCTTCGTCTGTGCCGTTCCCCTCCCCGCCCCGCCCAGTCTCCCTCCGCCCCCCGCTAGCGCCCTAGCAACAAGTGTCCTTTTATAATAAATCACCGAAGAATATTCTTTAAATCTCAGTCGGAGTTAAACATTACAGACATTTTTGATGCGACTCTCCGTCTGTAATGTACTCGTAACTACTGTATTTACAGTGTCAGGATTAAACACAATACTTTAAGAAATATTTTATGTGATTTCCAAAAGACTGTTCTCTTATGTATTACGCCAATAATAATTGATGTGGAAGTTTTATTATTATCAACGGGTTACTTCTTTATATTGTTACAACAAAAGTAAGGTTAAGGTTACTATCAAAATTATGATTTTGAATTCTTACAACTCTACATATATATAATATACATTATACATACATATATACGTATTTTTATACAAGTTTAAGTATAGTTTATCTATAATGTTGGTGTGCATTTTCCCAACAACCAATGAGAGGATTTTTCATGTTTCTGTGATGTTTATTTTTATGTATCAACAAATTTATTCGATTTTTTTTCTGGATTTTAAGAATTCAATGCAGATATTTCGCAATCGCAGTCGAGTACTAAAAATGGGTTAAGGTATTGCTATGTTTGTTTGACTAAATGATACGATAACTTTTGTGATTTGAGTTGTCTCGAAAAACAAATATGTATAAATCAAACCAATATATGGGACATTTCACGTGAAGCGGACAGGGAAAAAAAAGTGAGGTTCTGAAAATCGACCACATTCGGCCCATTTGTACTTCTAGTAGGTATGAATGTGTACGCAAAATATTTTTTTTGTATAGTGTATATTTACCAAGTTATAGGTTTCAAAAGAATTGTCGTTGATTGGTACTACAATTTTTCGAAAGTAATTTTTCGAATATAACAAATCTACTATAAAATATTTTACATAGCGATACATATTAAAAATATACTGTTCTTTTTGACAGTAAAAAAAAATTAAAAAATTAAAAAATAATTAATGGCCAAAACCGGAAGTAAACTTTTCAAACCAGAATTACAGTCACTTCGACCAATTTTTTTTTCTTTTTTTTTCTTTCAAAATATAGCTTAAATGATAATGAAAGTACACTAGAAAATTTAAAATGGGATCTCTATTAGTTTAGGAGATACGTTGAATAATATACACCCGCGTCGCATGGGGCGTCATATGTAGCACTTGCTTAGATCGGTTGGTGTGCGTCAAATAAAATGGCTTGTATAAATTACTGTGATAAAATAGTTCAAACATAATAAAACAACATTGGTACAACACAAGAACTGTTTATTTTGTAATTTTAACAATTTTACAATGGGAATCTATGGCAGAACTGGTCCTCTTTACAAGAAGGCCTGTGGTTGTTGGAATGAAGCTGTGAATTGGGTGCTATTGTTAATATCATAGTCTTCATAGAAGTAGAAGGATGATTGAATTTCTCTTTTAGCTGCTTTAAAATTTCTTCGTTTTCTATGGATGTGTCGGTTTGGGTGGAAATATATTTAAACTTATCTTCGGGAATAAACGGTTCATCTTCAATGTTTTGCGAAGGTTCACTAGATGTTTGACTGCATTGCACAATGTCTTCATTAGCTACTGGAGGAGATTCAGTCAAAAGTCGTTTCCTGCAGGAGGCACATACGTAAAGATCTTGTGAAAAACTCCACTTTGAGCTAAACATTTAGATATTTTCCTTAAATTTTTAAATTTTCGATGATGTACCAAGTGAAATGGGTTAAAACATCGATCACCGTACGGCGCCATTAATAATAACAACTGTCACAGATTAAAACGTACACAAGTCGCTGAGCGGTTAAAGCAACACTAAAGTTTAAGTTACGAAACCGCTAGGCGTCATATTTCTATCTCTTTCTTGTAGATAGGTTTTTGACCGTTTGACTCTATCTGAGACAAAAAAGTACTACACGTTACTAACAGATGGCGCTATTAGTCACGTTTCGCAAATAATAAAACTTTTCTACTGCTCCAAAAACGTTTTTGCTTTATAATATATTATTAACTTATATTTGTATTATGTAGTTATATTTATATTATATTAATAAAACTTATTTCATATCATTAAATGAGGTTAAATATACGCTAAAACGATATAAAATATTAATAAAGTTGCAATATCGCGCAAACTGCTCAACCTTGCAAGCGCTACATATGACGCCCCTTGCGACGCGGGTGTATATTATTCAACGTATCTCCTAAACTAATAGAGATCCCATTTTAAATTTTCTAATGTACTTTCATTATCATTTAAGCTATATTTTGAAAGAAAAAAAAATAAAAAAAAAATGGTCGAAGTGACTGTAATTCTGGTTTAAAAAGTTTACTTCCGGTTTTGGCCATTAATTTTTTTTTAATTTTTTAATTTTTTTTTACTGTCAAAAAGAACAGTATATTTTTAATATGTATCGCTATGTAAAATATTTTATAGTAGATTTGTTATATTCGAAAAATTACTTTCGAAAAATTGTAGTACCAATCAACGACAATTCTTTTGAAACCTATAACTTGGTAAATATACACTATACAAAAAAAATATTTTGCGTACACATTCATACCTACTAGAAGTACAAATGGGCCGAATGTGGTCGATTTTCAGAACCTCACTTTTTTTTCCCTGTCCGCTTCACGTGAAATGTCCCATATGTAGATTGTTAATAGATGTTTCTTTTAAAAAACAATAAAAAAAATATATAATAACAACTAGCTGACCCGGCAAACGTTGATTTGCCATGTAGATAATTTCTAAAAAGCAGGGGTTGGTGATAAAAAAGTAAAAATTTAGGGTTGTATGTATTTTTTAATGCCACATTATAATAAAATAAAAACAAAAAATTTCGTCAAGGGGTGGACTACCACTAACATTTAGGGGGATGAAAAATAGATGTTGGCCGATTCTCAGACCTACTGAATACGCATATAAAATTTTGTAAAAATTGGTTTAGCCGTTTCGGAGGAGTATGGCAACGAAAACTGTGACACGAGAATTTTATATATTAGAATTGCCATTAATGATTGAAGTCGGGTAGCACGTACTTACTTTTGACGTTTTAACACAATACAAATACATATATCTGACTTTTACGCTGTAACTAAAACAATTTTTATATGTATTTTGGAAACATTTAAAATTTCAAAATAGGAAATTCATCAACTGCAATACTCTTGTTTCTAAGAATTGTCATTTAATTCTATTTAAAACTAATAATAAACATAACTTTATCATGGACTAATGTATATGTTCTTATTTATATATTTATGAATGCGTACATGTAATAAAGGATTGGCTGATGAAATAGTACGATAATAATGTACACCGCGCCGTCCGAAGCGCGCGGCGAACCCACGTCCCAGTGATTAATTATCGTTATTATCAATTAAGATGACGGATCGCTTCGGCCAGATTTATAGTTCAGTTAATCACATCACTTTAAAGATATTTTTTTTATTTAGTATATCATCGGCTATTATAATATGTCATACATTCAGTTCAAACTGAAACACAAATGTATATTTATTCAAATAAGCATTTATAAACCAGGTTTTAATCGTCATTATTGTTTAATGTACAACCGGTCGGTGTCTATGAGTGGAGACGAATGTTTGATCTCCGTTGAGTTTGAAATATTAATGATTTTTTTTATAACCTGCTAGTATTTTGAAGACGCATCCGCTAAGATAAGCTAGTTTCTGTATTGTTTTTAAGTATTTACTTACTAATATTAAATTCAATTCTATGCTAAATAATTGTATGGTTTAGCTAAATTCAAACTGTAAATGTTAGTATTGTGCTACACGAATGTAAATGGTAATCCAAAGAGATTTATTGCACAACCGGGAATCCGTAGATTCGGAAATCGCTCTTACAAGCTATTTATTGTATTTTGTGTGTTGATTTTAAATGTTACGTTTTTTATTAGTTTAGTTGTGGCTAAGTGGCGCTACGATATGCTTTGTAGGTCCCAAGTTTACGTCCCGGAAACAAAATTTTAAAATCGTTCCAGTGTGGCATAAAAGAAACAGACATAAAAATGTATCTGCCCTCTTCTTCTCGAGACGCATATTCAATTTAATGAAAAGTATCATTTAAGATTAGAAAATAAATTAATCATATTGGGCTCCTTGCATAACAAAATCAGAAACACAGGACAGCACAAAACGATACGATTGATATATTATATTAATATCAATATTAAAAATAAATACATATATGTATATATAAATAAAGGGGGTGAGTAAACTGTAATAATGCTAGGAACATCGGAAGGAGAGAACGTCCCAAATCGATTTACGAAGCTATGTACATTGTACAATTGTACTCGTATGTAAGCAAAATATAAATGACTGTGTTTCCTTCATTTTGGACATTTATGGACTAACCATAAAGAGAACAAGCGGGATTTTTTTGTTTTGCTTAATGTGCGAGACTATTCACTTATATAACTTAGTCTTATATCCCCTTTTCCTTTACTTTACTTGTGTGAAAAATATTATTGGAATGCAAACATTTTTTGAAAAATATATTCAAATATTCATTCTTGCTAATAGAATTTAAAACCTCCCCAGACAGGCCACTAGAAATTGCGATTACTTATTAAATGCATTTTTTAAAACACCTGAAAGAAACATTAACTGTGTAGAACTACTGCTCATCATGATACGACAGCTGTCTGATTTGCAATATCACAAAGTTTCCATATTAACGCCATCTATGCCTACGAATTTGATATATAAATAATAAATCGCATGAATCAGGTATAAAGCTACGCTTATACTCGAGAACCACATTTGTGTTAGTACAGCCTTTCCCAAAGTGGGTGATAACGCCCCCTTGTGGGCGCTGCAGGCCTAAAGGGTAAGATACCTAAAAAAATGGGGGTTTTATGCAAAGGCTTGGGGGGCGAAAAGTCTCGTTTAGAATGAATGTTTAATCTCCGCGAATATATCTCACAATAATTAATTAATTTAATTTGAAGTTATAGTAGTTTTTAAGTAGGTGAAAAAATGGGGGCGCTAAAAAAATATATTCTCAAAGTGGGCAGTAGATAAAATATGTTTGTGAACCCCTGTGTTAGTATATAAATATTATAAAGTCGATTTTCTGCGTAGAAAGGAAATATTTCCTAGTTCAAAGGAGTACAGACGATTTAGAAATTATTCCTTAATATTACATAAACATAACAATTATAACGCCAAGTAAAACAACAATGCTCATCGCAGTGTAATCCAGCTGAAAGTCACAAAGTTGAATACGAAAATACTGTCATAAACACTATTTCTGTTATAATCCTTTGAAACTTTAGAATATATATTCTATATTTATATTCAAATGGATTTAATTTAACATTTTACTATTGTATAATATTAAGATTATTAACAGAATTTGGAAATGTAAGTTCACTTTACATGTAATAAACATGTTTAACAACCAGCTTTTATTTGTAGAATTTTATAGAACATAAAGAAATGGATGATGGATCTTGAGAACACCTAGGTATACGTATATTTTAGGCTTAAGCAAATGCTATTATTTTATATCATATCAAAACTATGTAGATGGCACGTTGGTGCGATAGGTGCTTGTTAGTTAATGTCCGTCATGGTGCGCTGGAAGGAATATAAATACCGTTCTGGTCTCGAATACACTATACACAGCTTTACAAGAGATAGAACCTACAGGTTTAAAAAATCAATTAAAGCCTTCGACGCAAATCCATTTAAAAAGTTTAGTTGATTCTATGGTTTCACCTTCCACCAAGCGAGCGATCTTTTGTCGATATCTGCCATAAAAAAGTAACATTCATACGAGTAAATGACTATATATGTAGAACTTAATATACATGTTTAATGCATGTATTGAATGCCGCGTGACATTTCGTTTTTTCACAATGTTACTGAGGCTTTAAATTTTATGAGGAGTTTTACTAAAAGTGTAACGAAAACATTCTTAACTTTTAATCAAATATTCTTGATAAACATTAGGAGAAATTAAGTTGACTTAGTTTAATCATGTGTCTAATAAATAAACCAGTAAATGCTTTCAGTGTATTCTGTCAATGAATTAACGAGAAAGGGAATAGGGATTGACGTAAATTGGAAGAATTAGCGGTATATTCTTCCATTGTTTTAATATACTTTAAGCTTTATTAGTATATTACTATTTACTGGGTGTTTAGTAAAATGTTGTGAAATGACACAAAAGGTAATATAATATGATATAATTTCTTACTTCTGTTAACAGAATATTAATACTTAATTCTACGTCAGAGAAATAAAGTATTTTATAATTTTTAAAAACAGTTCTACCGATAAAGTGAAATGAGACTTTCAAAATTAGATGGGAGTCGCACTGCAGTCAGCAAAAGACAATGTATATTTATTATCCAGGAAAACAAAAAAAAAATATAGCAAATCGAAATTATTTTGTAAATGCATTACAAAAATGACTTATACATTTTCCTACAAAGAAAAATGATCAGATAAATAGACACAGAAATGTGTCTGCCCTGTGCCCCACTCGGGGGCTCGGGAAATCATATAGGAAGTGAAATATGAAACGCTTTAAGCTTATAGCTCATACTGTAGCCTGGAACGGCCACTCAGCGTGATAGCGGATTGAATATACGCTAATTTGATACGATAGCCGTAGCTGCTACCGCCTGTTTGCCTTTTACTGTGCACACTACACTCCACTGCATTCCTATTTGCTAAGGAAACACGACTGTTTACTTTGTAAACATTTCTACTTTCTTTACAATTGTCTAGTTATATTGCTCTAGCATTTTATCGAAGCAAATAAATGCAATGACCTCTTAATATATATAAAGCAATACGGTTCTTCAACTGTCTGATATCATTATATCGATAATTAACTTTAGCATTGTAATTATACACTAAAATGTGGTACAGTAACACGTATTTAGCGTGTTTTTATCATTTATGTAGTAAAACCATAAATATTTGACAATGCCTTCCATCCTTAAAGAGAAGCTGTAGAACGTCTTTTTATTACATTTATAAGATATTTATCAATAAATAATTATGCTTAAAATATAAATAAGACATTCGAATTATGTATAAGAAAAAGTTAACAAAAGTACACGTTTTTCAAAAGCATGAAAATACAATCCGTTATTTTTCTTGCTACTAAACTTGTTATATGGCAATCTTACCTTGAAACCTATCATCTGCACCAGTGCCACCATTAATAAGTTTATATCTCCCATTGACAATTAAATGTAATAAATAGCTTATGAAACTTACTTTTGTGAAAAGTATCGTATAATGTAGGAAAAAATTAAGAAATATTATATATTTAATTGAGAGAATTAGATAGAAAACATTTCTTTACTGCTTAAACATTTATTGCTAGCGTTAGATCTTATAGCTTGATAATATTGCATTCCATCTATCTACAAGTGAGAATATACAAAGTATAGTAAAGATAGAAACACGAAACAAACAAACTTGGGAGGCAGCTACATAATTACTGCCCCAAATGACCAACTAGGTTTTATTAGAAGGCGCGCGGAACAACTCTATTTAAATTGGCCGTGTTTTGTTTCCACAGTGTTGTGTCTTGTATGCTCTTTGCTGGTCTTAATTCTTTTTAAAAATAAGCTAATTATCGTCCTAATGAAATTTTGTTTTATTTATTTGTGCTCTTAGAATGTGGTATGTTTTTGAGTATCCCTGTATTATAAGTATTGCTATCTAAACTAAACACGCAAACACTTATTTTGTTTTTCAACTCAGTTTGCCTTTTGGCAAAGGCCTCTTCTAAATTTTTATTGGTGAAAGATTTTTTAAAATCGGTCCAGTAGTTTTTGAGTTTATTCATCACATACAAAATACAAATCTTTAAAAGATGCTTTTTTATTTTATTTTTTACAAGTTTTGCTATGCTTTCTTATATTACTGCTAATCCTAATCATATCTCATACCTCAAAAACTTATTTTTATCGATTTACCCGCTGATAAATACATAGAAATTAACAGTTCTTAAGAAAATATCTGCAATTTCAAGAGCTTTTTAAGTGTTGTAATTTGTATTCGGTCTGTATAATATTATTATCACAGTTACCCCAAATTGTGAAAAATAAACCCGAAACACTGAGACAAAAGAATCAGCTATTCTAATTAGCGAAGCAAACACCCCATTAACACTTATCGCGGGCGACGGAGGGGAAGCGGTGTGGGCGAGGGGAGGGGGTGGGAATAAGAAAGCGTATTTACCCGGACCACTTGTGCTGTGTAACCTTATACAAACAGGGTTGACACGTTATAGTTTTTGTTTAATTATTAGGGTCAAATTAGTAACCAATGTGGTTTTACCTAATGGTAAATGATTTGATACCGTACGTGTTTTTCGACACGTTTGCAAGTTTTATAAATTTCATATTTATATAAATGAAAATTGAACTAATATAATTATTTATAAATTGACTCTTCAGAACTAGTTTCAAACCTTTATTCTATTTTTCCTTATTTACGATGCTTATGTTGCTGACACCACAGTGTCACAATTTCAACCTTAAAACAGAAACGTAGGATACTCCTTCCGTCGTGAAATTCCAAGTAAATTAATATTTATTTAATGAAAATTACAAGTTTATTATTGTAGTGTAGTTTTATATAGCTATATCGCCAAAAATTTAAATTTAATCATTATATAATCAAAGTAAAAAATAACTTTATTCCAATAAACAATGACAAGGATTTCCGAGAAGAGCTTCCACCAAGGAGAGAAAATAAAAAGCCAATATCTCACAGCCCTGGCGAGCCACCCTCCGCTAAGTATATCAAATGAATTGTAAATGAAATCAATGCTGAGTGGCGGCCGTTTTATCGCCCGGTCCGGCGCGGACTGCAAAATATCTGATATCGAATGCATTCTTATAAAGATTTTCTATGATAAAATTATTAACGCAAATTACTTGCTGTGAGTAGCAGTGCAGTAATTGAGGCAGGTCGTTATTACTTACCTAGAATTATCACTTATTATCGTAATATGAATTATATCCTAATAAACTAGGTGGTCGCAGTGCAAGGCATATTGGAGCGAAGTTTTTGGCGTCGGGATGTGACGACCCCATCGCCCGCTGGTGGAATAACCTTTGTGACAGAGATTATTCCACCAGTGCAGTCAGTCAACCTTAGTGGTAGTGCCACGCTGTGCTCCTTACAGCCGAATGGGCCGGCACGACCGGGGAAATACCACTCTCTCACTTGACACCGACGTAAAGTAACGGCATTGCTGTTGCGTTTCGTTCGGTCTGTGAGAGTCCCGGAGGCCCACTTCCCCCCCCCCCCCTAACACACACACACTTATGGCAGCACAAAATATGGTTAAACTACCCCAGGAGGGTACCACGTGCCGTAGCCGTGGAGAATCCCTCTCTGGACGTCCACGCTCAGGACCCTCTGCATCGCCTAAGAGTGGATGCCCAGGCTGCCCTTCGTATTCTGGGAGGGGCGATATTGTGCTCGATACATATTCATCTGCTCGGGGCAAACGGAGCAAGAAACAAAAGGCATCCCCTGTCGCGCTTACCGTGGACTTTTGCAACATCAGGGGACTTCATTCCAACTTGAACGCCGTCCACTACCACCTTGAGACGGCGAAGCCTGCCCTGCTCTTTTTAACTGAGACGCAGATATCCTCTCCGGCTGATACTTCTTACCTCTCCTACCCGGGATACAAATTGGAACATTCCTTTGTACCACGGGCTGGAGTGTGCGTCTACGCTAGGGATGATATCTGTTCTCGTCGCCTCAGCAGCCTTGAAGGTAGGGACCTCTCCATCCTCTGGTTACGCGTAGATAGCGACGACCATCCGCGCATCTATGCGTGCCTATATAGGTCCCATAGCGGTAATGCCGAAACTGACCGACTCGTTGAGCACATCCAAATGGCTACAGACTCCGTGCTACAGCAGATCCCAACCGCAGAGATCGTGATTCTTGGCGACTTCAACGCCCACCACGCCGAATGGCTTGGATCACGTACCACCGATCATGCGGGTAGGTCTGTTCAAGATTTCGCCTTGGCATATGATCTCACGCAACTGGTTACCTCGCCAACGCGAATCCCAGATGTTGAGGATCATACACCTTCCCTGTTGGACCTTCTGCTGACCTCTCATCCGGACAACTACTCGGTTTCCGTCGAACCTCCTCTTGGTTCGTCGGACCACTGTCTGATCCGGAGTACAGTGCCGGTGACGCGCCTAACACGGCCCCGCTTTGCGGGCTGCCGCCGCGTGTGGCACTACAGGTCAGCGGATTGGGACGGGATGCGCTCTTTCTTCGCGTCCTACCCCTGGGGGCAAATTTGCTTCTCGCCGGATGATCCAGACGTCATTGCTGACTCTGTCACTGATGTGGTGCTTCAGGGTATGGAACTTTTCATTCCTTACTCCTCGGTGCCTATCGGCGGCAAGTCCCAGCCTTGGTTTGGTCGCCCCTGCAAAACGGCATCGCGCCGAAAGCGGGAGAGCTATCAAGCCTGGGTTAATGCATCAGCGTCTCGTGATTTAAACACCAGCGCACTCAAAAAGGAGTATAATTTTGCCTCTAGGTCCTTCAAAAGAGCTATTGACAAGGCAAAATCGGAGCACATCGGCAGAATTGGCGAGAAATTAGTCCGCCTTCCTTCGGGAACACGTGCGTTCTGGTCTCTCGCTAAGGCTGTCTTAGGGAACTTCTGTCAGCCTTCCCTTCCACCCCTGCACAGGGACGATGACTCGTTGGCCCATGCCGCGAAAGAGAAAGCCGATCTTCTGGGCTCTCTTTTCGCGTCCAACTCGACCCTGGATGATCAAGGAAAGCAACCACCGGCTATCTTGCGGTGTGATACCAACATGCCGGAGGTTAAATTCCGGCAAAGTGCAGTGCGTAAAGCACTTCTTTCCTTGGACATTCATAAGTCGAGTGGGCCCGATGGCATCCCTCCGATCGTGTTGCGGACATGTGCTCCAGAGTTGGCACCGGTTCTAACGCGTCTTTTTCGGCATTCTTACTCATCAGGCGTCGTCCCGAACTCTTGGAAGACTGCTTTGGTGCATCCGATCCCTAAAAAAGGCGACCGCTCTGATCCGTCCAACTACAGACCTATAGCGATTACCTCCTTGTTCTCCAAAGTAATGGAGTCCATTATTAACTGCCAGCTCCTGCGGTACCTAGAGGACCATCAGCTAATCAGCGACCACCAATACGGTTTCCGTCGGGGTCGCTCAGCCGGTGATCTTTTGGTTTACCTGACACACCGATGGGCGGAGGCAGTTGAGAGCAAGGGGGAGGCGTTGGCAGCTAGTTTGGACATAGCGAAGGCCTTTGATCGGGTGTGGCACAAGGCGCTTCTTTCGAAGCTCCCTTCCTATGGGCTTCCTGAGAAATTATGCAATTGGGTCACCAGCTTCCTGGCAGATCGGAGCATCAAGGTCGTTGTCGACGGTGCATGCTCGGACTCCAAATCTGTCAATGCTGGTGTTCCACAAGGCTGTGTGCTATCTCCCACTCTGTTTCTTCTGCATATCAATGATATGCTGCAGATTAGCGGCATTCATTGCTATGCGGACGACAGCACAGGATATGCCTCATACTCCGGCCGCGCCAACATTTCTCGGGAAAACGTCGACGAGTGCCGAAACAGACTTGTGTCTGAAGTCGAGTCTTTGTTAACCAAAGTCTCGGAGTGGGGCCGACTAAACTTAGTCCAGTTCAACCCCAAGAAGACACAAGTCTGCGCGTTTACCGCTAAAAAGTCACCATTCGTCGTATCTCCTCATTTCGAGAGTACTCCTCTGACTGCCGCAGCTAGTATTGGAATACTTGGTGTGGACATATCGAGCGACGTTCAGTTTCGGGGTCATCTGGAAGGGAAGGCCAAATTGGCCTCTAAAAAGCTTGGTGTGCTCAATAAGGCGAAGCAATACTTCATGCCGGCCCATCGCCTGCAACTTTATAAGGCGCAAATTCGGCCACACATGGAGTATTGTTCTCACCTTTGGGCGGGGGCTCCCCAGTACCAGCTCCTTCCATTTGACCGCATCCAACGTAGAGCGGCTCGAATCGTCGATGATCAGGCTCATTCCGATCGGCTCGACCCTTTGGCGCTGCGTAGAGATGTAGGCTCGCTCTGCATCTTCTATCGCATTTATCACGGGGAATGCTCGGAGGAATTGTTCGGTTTAATCCCGGCCGCTGAATTTCGCCATCGGACATCGCGTCAAAAATACCACGCATACCATCTTGATGTCTGGAAGTCCACAACTGCGCGATTCTTGAGACACTTCTTGCCTCGCACAACCACTCTGTGGAATCAGCTTTCGCCGGCGGTTTTTCCGAACCGATACGACTTGGAAACCTTCAAGAAGCGAGCCTACATCTTTCTTAAAGGCCGGCAACGCACCTGCAAGCCTTCTGGTGTTGCGGATGTCTATGGGCGGCGGTGATCACTTACCATCACGTGAGCCGTATGCCCGTTTGCCCCCTATACTATAAAAAAAAAAAAAAAAAAAAAAAAGTTAACATTACCAAAATATTGGCATTTAAAAAAAAATCAGTGGGCCATAAATGAAAATTCGGACTTTGACAGAAATTTGCTGGTATATTTAGATTCATTTTTTTTTTGCAAATCGGTCAAACGGTTGCTGATATCTGCTCACAATACAAATGCCACATGAATTGCTCCAATAAAGGGTTTACTTGTTTTACCTTGAACAATATTTCATAAAAAAAAAAAAAACTTCATCATCGTAGTCTTTTTCCTCTCTAGAATATTATTTAATTTACAAATATTTTTTTTACATTTAAATAAGCCATCATCCGAGTAATATATCACTTAATAAAGTTTTACGTAACCCTGTACCCTACTTACCGTTGTAAAGGTTTTTACAACGTAAAACAACTATATGGTACTTTAAACTTAAACCGTAATTTTGCAAATTGCTGTTTGGAGGCAGGAGGCTAAATATATAACACTGTGTTTATAAATAACTTGTTAGTTGTTATAAATTAACTCTATCGCTTTTAAACTTGTTTGATGAAAATCGTCGTTAATTCCTATAATCTGTATTAAATTCGTTTTACTTGGGCAATGCAAATATATACCTGTACATAAACCCCTCCACAACTAGAATAATTATCCTTGTTAACCATGTCGTAGCATGTACTACGCCGTAGCAGATGCTACGACGTAATGGCATTACACTTGATATATTTTAATTTACTTTTTCTGTTTTAGGTAATTCGAGGTTTCAGTTATACAAAATATAATCAACTCAAATCAAGTAAGTCACGTATTTACTAAATAGGCCAATATATATGCAAGAAATGTTCATATATATAATTACATGATCATTTTTTAAAATAAGTCAATCAAGTTGTGATTTGACATTTTCATGTTATTATTGAATCGGATCAAATCGTTAATTCCAGACCACATTTAGTCCATAGCTCCTATTAAAATAAAACTTGTCTCACTAATAACCTTTGTAGTTTAAAATTGATATAAATGTGAGCCGTGAATTGGTGATATCCTAGCCATTACAAACCCGCTTACCCTTCCAAATCACTTAACTTTTCATCACACATAAATTCTGGGTTTAAAACGGGACAGCAATAGATTTACAATACGAGTGAAAGGGAGGAATATGGTTTTTAATATTCTGAAGCTGAAGGCAGTAGGAACGTTATAGAAGGTTTACTTTATTGTTACGTTCCGGGCAAAGTGTTAGATGGGAAAAAATAAAATAATGGACTTTTATATGAATTTTTTTCGGCTAGTTTATGTAACAGAATTTCTAACATTATATAATACATAATATAATGTTGGATAGCATTACATGACGCTCCATACTCTAATATAATTTTCAATTGCATTACTGGTAGCCTTTTTATGTCAGATATCGACGATGAGTAATTATGTGTTGTCGACCTTTTTCAATTTTACCCATAATTTAGATGCAAGCTATACAATGGGTTACATTACATAGGTACATTTTCTATGTGCCTTGATTACATTTTAAAAACTTGATGCATAATTTATGGATTTGAATGGAGTGGTATATATCTAATTAGTGACTCTACTTTCAGTCATTCGCGAAAAACGCTAAAATCTCTTATTTCAGTTGCATTTTGTATTCTACTCTCTGTATCTCTATATCATGCATACATAAATTTTGGCTACTGTTTTATTTCTTTTAAAAAATAGACATAACATGTGATTTTGTCTATTTTTGAAGGTTTCTTGAGGGAGGAGAACTTTCCAGACCGAAGAACCGAAAAGTTATAAAAGAAACTTATAAAAGGAACAGTTGAATTTTAGTGAAAACGATTGGTTAAATATACGCCTCTAAACTGAATAGGTACAAAAGTTTGAAAGCGACTGAAGTGTTCCGTAACTAGTTCAATGTCATTTAAAAAAGCGTTTATATTGAGCCAGTTCACTTCACGTTAATGAGCCGTTTGAAGTTTAAAACCCATTAGTAATTTAATTTTATGCGTCAAATATACTTTGTTTCAGAATTCATATTTGCGTGAGAATGCACTGAGCTACGCATGCATTCTGCGCCGGTACATTATAACAAAGTCAGTTACAGAGTTATTTAAACCAAAACATGGCATAATCTTAAAAACTCCAATATAACTAGGAAGGCAAAATTTTTAATGATTAATACATCGTCTATTTAATGATATGGTTAAGGCTCAGTCATATTGATTAAAGATGGTTTTTAATTGAATCCAAAAGAAGAGACGTTATGATTTAATATTTTTTATTAAAGCATATCTTATATCTGTATCCAACGTTCGGTCTAGACTGGATGTAAGCCCTGACTACTATAACTGACTATAAGTCCCAGTTACCGACCACTGCTCTAATTTAACCCTATTAGGTAAGTATAGACCTGAAAATGCTGCCAGCACAATAAATATTTTAGTGAGTCGTGCACCTATTTCTGCCTCGCGTGTTATTTCTGATCGGTATAAATTCAACCTACATCGATTCTGTATATTTAAATTATTTAGGATACAATACTATTTAAAAAACTTGTATCTAAAAATGAGGTTTCAAGTGGTAGTTTTTTTATGTCAGACATCTATCGACAGACGAGCATGAGGTTCACTTGATGGTATGTGATACCCAGCCATAGTACATCAGTCAATGATGCGCTGTCGACATACTTTTTACTTTGAGCATTCAGAAATCCATAGACTGTAACCGAAACGCGCAATGTGCACTTCACGGTTTTTTCATCAATGAACGATGGTTAGTTACCCGTTCTAAATTTCGATATTCCTCCCACCCGTTCAATGCCCGAAGTTACCATACGTGAGGAAAAAATGCTTACAGAAAATTATAAACATGTTGTCCCGGTGGGATTGCAACCCACGACCCATCGATACGAACAGGTGTGCCACCGAATGCACCAACAAGCCCTTCAAAACATAACATTTAAAAAGCATTTATTAAAACGTATTGTCTGGTGACTGACCGATGGATAAATAGCAGATAAACAAAGGTAAATGGCTGCCATCCAAATATTTGTTTCTACTGGGATTAGAAATCGAAACCGAAACCCTTAGCAAGCTTTGTCACTCACTGGAAAGTGTCTTCGTCAAACTATTTATCTTTGCAGGTGTATTAGTCTAAAGTCTTTTGAAGCCTTATACGTAAATCGCATTGAAATTTTTCAGAACTTGTCACGTTAAAAATATATACTAATGAGGCCTTTTAAAAACTATGATTTTTAAGCTTTTTAGTTCTTTGATAAGGTTGAACTGTAATTAGAAAAATGTATAAATTAAGTATTTTTTTTAGTTATTTATATTTTTTGGTGTGTTTTAAAAAAAAACCAAAATTGTATTTATCTGTGTTAATATATATAATAAAATTCTACATGTATTTAATTACTTTAATTACACAATAATAAAATAAATCAACTCTTTGAACGATAATATAAATCAATTAAACATATTCTTATTAGGATTCCGCGAATGCTTAGCGACGCGGCGGAGTTCTATCCCATATACTGAATTTGAATATTATATTAAAATGCCACGCTTTCATTACGCCGCTTCGAGAACAATCTGAATACTTATGCTCTATTAATCTATATTCAGTTGCATGCTATGAATAGTATAGTGATATAGTAAAGAATATCCTCCAATTACGATTATTCAAACAGCATACTCCTTTCTTCAAGATTTCTTTTGCCATTATTTTTCTGTATATTATATCAAATATATAAGTTTTTTTTCCAAAAGTAATATTTAATTTTGATTTAAAGCAAATAATAGATAAAAACTTCAGTCTGAAATACCTGTCTGGCTATGTCTGATAGATAGCTTAAAATGATAACCAAGATCGATATAAATTTTTTTTTTTTTATAAATTTTAAAGATGTTTACAGATATAGACACGATGCAAACATATGTATATGAAGACATTTTAATTTAAGGTGTGTTAGGAGACTTTTCCAACAACAATAGTAAGATTATGTATGTCCACGGGCTCGTTGGAGCGTTCGGTAAAACACCTGCCGTGCGCATCGATGGGTCGTGGGTTCGAAACCCACCAGGACGACATGTTTATAATTATCTGTAAACATATCTTCCCCACGTCTGGTAACGAATATCGAAATTCTAAGCGGGTATAGAACCACCGTTCATAGATAGAAAAACCGAGAAGTGCATATTGGGCGGCTTCAGTCTATGAATTTTCGTATGCTCGAAGTAAAAAGTAAGTCAACGGCGCATCTGTGACTGATGTTCTGTGTCTGGGATATCCAAGCATACCTACCATCAAGTGAACCTCATGCTCGTCTGTTTAATTTACGGATTTCCTAAAACTCGCTACAAAAAATACGTCGACAACGTATCATTACGACCTGGCTGAGTGTAATTTTCTGAAAAGTATCGTTAGGCTAATTGGATTTAAATAAAAAACTGAAAAAGATATAAAAATGCCCGCCTGAATTTCAATGTTCTTCGATAGTTATAAATAATATTTCAGGCAAGATATATAACTCGTTTGTTTAGTATAAAAAATGCTACACATATTGCATTCAGTATATTCGTAGCAGTTGCTACGCAATATAAATTTCCTTTCTGCAAATGTATTTTTACATAAAATATTACATAGAACTCCATTCTTAATCAGATTTAATACGAGTTGTTCACAGTATTTTTCCATATGTATATATAATTATATAGTATGCTGGGTTTTTATGTAAAAAAGTTGAATGTTTTCTAGAATAAATTGTTTTTATTTTAATTCTATTTCTTTTACCCCGAAACTCCTTTTATTAAGTTAGTATAGCTTATATTATTTTTAAAAAATAATTTGCAATATTTCAAACAAATCTTATACCCCAATTAAACTTTATAATTATTGAGTAATATAAATAGTAATAAATCTAGCAGTCTGTAGAACATTTTCTCTCTAATAAGGCCGCCGTATATTTCCAGTGTACTCTGTCAAATGCATGATATTATAGTAAATTACTTAATGCATCGACCTATAAAAGATTTAACGCACACACACACAGACAAAGCCACGCCTATAACCCGCGGCCTCTTTGTCTTACACATGCGCAACGCACACATACATTTGTAAAGGCGAATAAAATATACGGCCAATTTTTCTTACTTTACTCTTTTATTTATCGGAATCACTGAATCGTATCCGTTTTAGAAGCTTTTTATCTCTTTTTGTGTAAAGTACTAGGGTTGAATAACGCCCAGGAGATTCGCATAAATGATTAGAGCGGCGAGATCGACAATTACAATCATTATACACAAATTGACGGGAACCAACTTTTCCTTCCCCATTACATATTGACAATGGCTCTTCCATTTCCCTTCGCACTTAATATTGCGCTAGTGTGAGTTAGTTGTACGCATGTACAGATACTGGTGTGCCCTCGCTCGGTTGGTGACAGCATAAATAGCGCAGTGTCGCGGAAAAGCCAGCATTGGCCTTCCGTCTCCCGCGGCGGCAGGTCGTGTCGCGAGCACGATGTAATAATTTTCCGATCCAATCTCCAACTCTCTTCTGCTATCCTAGTACTAGTTAACGATACGTATCATGTATTTGCTATAGAAAATTTTGGTGCTCAATAGAGAATAGAGAAATATTTTTATATTTGAACTTTGTTATGAGTTGGTAGATTAGGGTTGTTTTTTTTCCGCGAGAAGTGGGACCGGAAGCAACATGAATTTCTTAGGTAAGTAACGAAATTACGCGAACACGGTTTGAATTTTAATGAATTTTTTGTCGCACCCGGGCCTTTAAAATCTCCATTTAAATTTCTAAACACTGTTAATATGTTTTAGTTTTTAAAGTGTTCTTATTTAATCTATCGTCATAATGGTAACTTTCAAAAGGTTTTATCTGCAAAAAAGGATTTAAAAAAATTCTTTCCGATATTTGTTGGAGTATAACACATTTGAACGATTCTTCAAGTTATTACATCTTATTTCCCTAAATAAAGTAAAACAAGCACCGAATCTACATAGGAATCTCTCAGTAAGCATGTTTTAAATAGTCTATATAGCAAGCGACATTGGCACCCGGCCAACTAGGTTAGACCTCACTGAGTCGGTGGACCCCGGGATGTAATGGCCCGTTATAATTTACTGCGTAACCTATTTTATTTAAGCTTTAATTTTAGCGAGGATAAATTTAACAACCTTATAGTAAAGAACGCAAACTTCACTACCGGAATATACTGATTTTAAAAATCCATAATTTTGTTATTAAGCGTTACCTATCAAAAAATGTATCAAAAAATAAAAACTATAAACTATTGTTTAATACGAATATAAAATCCTTATAAAACATTATTAGATCTTTCTTAGAAATTATAAGTCACGTTGGCTTTGTAGAAGTTCAAAGTTATAAAAGAGATTTGTTTCATTATTATCTTGAAAAGTATGTTAATGAGACTAGATTATTTTAAATGCACGGCAATTCAAAGCGAAACGACAGCTAAAATAATATTAGCAGTTGAAATAATACAATAGACTAAAACTCGTAGACATATTCAAGTATACTACGAGTCAAATTATATGGCCGTAGCAGCGTCTACGAGGCGTAGACAACGCTATGAACTACGCTCGGAGCCTGTTCTTATATTCTAGGATTTTATAACTTTGAAATAACTAAATTATATGAGGGCAATGGTAACAAATAAAGTATTTTTAAGAATATATTTTCCATACAAAGCGCAGTTGTACTTTCAGATAAAAATATTATATGTATTCCTGAATATAAATATCGTTAACTCTCTTCTACTGGATTGTCGAATATTTATATTTTAATTACTCATAATTAACTATCAACGTACCCTATTTATATCTTTCTTTTAAAATCGAGGCTCAGAAGTGTCATTTCGTTTGGAGACTATCTTTTCTATGTATCAAAATGTAAAACCTTACCTTAATATCATATAAAACGGAAGACTATTCAAACTCTACGTCGTCCCAAACAATGCCTTATATCAAAGAAGATAAAAATACTTCGAAAATCTTAGACAAGCAGAAAAAATACAAAAGATCCCCCTCTCTGTCTAACCAATTGTGTTCGAGAGGGAGGGCTGACCAAACATTACAGTAGAAAGCTTTTAACGGACGCGGATTAAAATGGTGGCTAGTATGAAATATATACGGGCAAATGGAGCTAAGTAGCCTCCGTTATGGCCTTTCTCGGTGTGATGTCCACTTTACTTAGTTGTATTAAAACATTTCCTTTTCTCAACATTTTATCAGTTCAGACAACAAGTCTTAAAAATTTCTTATAACTCAGTCCTTACCTTCATAACTTTGGAAAGTAATTTCAAAGACACTAAATATGCAAAATGTAGTTTTTTTCTTCTTCTTCTGTTATTTAGTAATTATAATCATGCAATTTAATAATTTAAAGGCCGCCAACGCATCTAAGACGGTTGAGTCGCGGATGTCCATGGGCGGTGGTGATTACTTACTAACAACTAACCCACCTGTTCGGTTGTCCGCAATGAAATAAAAAAGAATAATAATAGAACAGCAAAGATCATGCCTATGAAATTACAAAGAATGCCCTTCATTATCAACCAGTGCACAACGAGGCCGCCATCGTCATCTTTATGATGAAACGATAAATATATTTGCCAATTGATGGAAACGTATGTGTTGCTGAACTTTAAAATTTAATATATATTAATTAAAAAATAAAATATGACTACATTTCGAAGTCATATTTACAATAGTTTTTAGAAAAATGTTCACAAGTTCGGCTTGGAACTGGAATTCGCTATGCTCTATTTTGATTAGAGATTCAATGTTGAGCACAAACTTACATGATTAATAAGAATGAAGAATTAATTACTTAAAACGTTGAACCTTTAATAATAGAGAGCTAATTAATATTCCATTCGGTTCAGTTTACTTTTCAAAAATAAATATGATCTATTATGTGCTTACATTAGTGATCGATTTATGACTACGCCAGCCATTAAAATATAATTATGTAGATAAATTAAAAACAAAAAATCTGATTAGGCAAACTATATTTTGCCAACGATTTTGCCAGACCGATAAATATAGAAAATTTTAAGGAAAATCTGTAAAAATTAGTTATTTCTCAAACGAGTGAATTATATTATTTTTGAGTAAATTAGTAACGTTACGCCTAAAAATACGTTAAAGCCTTATGACGTGGCACTAGTATGCTGGCAATATTTCCTATTCTATTCAACAACAATATCATAATATGTATTTTTACCACATAATTGATTACTACTTCTCTATATAACCTAATTGTTGTGCTATTTCTATTTCTGAGAGAGGTTATATCGCTACAGATCTATCGGTTAGTATTTAAAATTGCCTAAAAGATAGGTTATTCCTATCGATCCTAGTGATCTCATAATACCCAGAGGTTACTAAGGTCATAAAATATTGTAATTCAGATTATGCCTGAAGCCGTAGAACAAAGTCGCGTGTAATATCGACTGAATAAAAAACTTTTGTAATACATGATTAATGTTTTCAAAAATAATATATTATTAGGAATCAGAAGCGGATTGACTAAAGAAAAAGAATACAACACTGATAACATTTATTATTCACAAATCACAATAGGAAACTGTATGGAAAAGAATCTAACATAACAAACGAAATACTTTTAAATTATTAAACAAATTAAGAGAATTAAGTAACTAATACAAACTACAGAATTTGGCAAATTGACTAATCAAACTGGCATTTATTCTTATCAAAATGACTTCCACTGAATGTATCCAAGGAATGACGGCGTCCATGTTTTTTTCTTCAGCCGACGACGCGCCATCGCGAGCCGCCCTCTTCTCTATGGACCCGAGTCCACAAGAGTGTTTATGGAAGTGTCTATGGGAGTGTCTATGAGAATATGTCTTCAGCTAACAATATTATATATAAATTAAAAAAATATATCTCCATCTCGCTCTTTTTACATTGAACGAATTGTATCCAATGCATTAATATAATAAAAAAGAGTCACCTGAACACCTAACATGTTAATAGTATAGGTTTAATTTAAAATAAAATTAAAATATTAATAGTTCCGAAGCTTTTTCGATTCGGATTAAATGTTCGCAATTGCCATATAATAGGTCAGAGGTGGTATAAATACGTGAAGTCGTAAAGTATAAATAAAGCTCCCCTCCGCACGCAATATTCAAAATGAATAACAACACTTTTTTTGTTAAATCAGACGACTAATGCTGTATTATATTCATTGTGAACTTTATTCACGATGGATAGCGGTTGAAAAACAGTGTTTCATGAAAACTGTGTCATTTAAAAAAATAAGAGTACAACGGCGAAGTTTAAAAGCTTCATAGCGTCAAGTTGTAGCTTCTAAAATATATTTTTTTAGACATAGGCATTATTGATGGGGTCGTTGGGATGTTGAGTAGCACACTTACCTTGTATTCGGATCGGTCGCTGCGTCAAATCCCACTGAGATTACATGTTTGTATTTTTCCGTAAATACGTTTCCTCACGTCTGGTCACATCTGGCATTAAACGGGTAGAAGCAATATCGAAATTCCAACCGGGTTACGAACCACTGTTCATAGACTTAAAAACCGTGAAGTGCATAAGAGAGCTCTTCGGTATTAGTGTACAAACCTAATGCTTGAGGTCGATAACACATCATTGATTTATGTTTTGCAGCTTAGGTATCACTCACCATAAAATGAGTAACGCTCGTTACTGTCTACCTTGTATAAAAAATCAGACTATTGCTTTCGTATAAAAATACAGTTTTCTATTTTACATTTCAAATAGTGTACTTTTGCCCTGTTAAACGTTTAAATTATAATTATTGTATCGCTTCTTTATTCCGTATAGAGTTAAATAAAAACTAATTATTCACTCTTATGTAGTGAAAACATATATATTGTTTCAATGAATATAAAATTCAAATTGCAATGATGAGTTTTCCACTATATTCGCCCATTCAAATGGTAACTGACGATCGTGACCCACATATTGATTGAGCTCGGAATACAATAAAATGTGGAATTAATGTGACTGTATTTGTGCCCGGATTATACGTATATAGACCGGGGCAACTAGTGCCCGGGTTATACCATTTGTAATGCGGAATATTAGATGGATTTATAATAACTATGAATAATATAAAATGATTAATAAATAATAATTACTGTACGGCCAAATACATCAGTGTTTGATTGATTTGTATGATCAATTAATAAAGGCCAGACTCAGTTAATATTTACTAGATTATTTTATAACATTATATTTACAAAAATGCATTATTTTTTTAGCTGTATACATAATATTATGTAATACTAGCTGACCTGGCAAACGTTGATTTGCCATGTAAATAATTTCTAAAAAGCAGGGGTTGGTGATAAAAAAGTTAAAATTTAGGGTTGTATGTATTTTTTAATGCAACATTATAAAAAAATAAAAACAAAAAATTTCGTCCAAAAATTAAAAAAAAATATTCATCCCCCTATATGTTAGGGGTAGTCCACCCCTAACATTTAGGGGGATGAAAAATAGATGTTGGCCGATTCTCATAGATACCGGATAAGCACAAAAAATTTCATCAAAATCGGTCAAGCCGTTTCGGAGGAGTATGGCAACGAAAACTGTAACACGAGAATTTTATATATTAGATGTTACTCAACAAAATCTTGTGCAGTTTTTGAAAACATAAATTGACGTCGGAAACTAGTTCACAGCGGACCAAATGGAATCGAAGTATAGAATATATCCTGTAAAATAGTAAAGCTTTTCTGTAAATTCTGAGTTTTCGAGCCATTCATACATAGATATACAAACAGATCCGTTTATTTTTCCGTTATCCTGTTTGTGGAACGAAGAGGCTTTAAAAGGCTTACGTGTATTCACGTGACGACGCGGATGCAAAAGGTATTTTTATATCAAAGATTTGTAACTGATATTTTAGAAATATTTACATTCCGTTTTTGTTTTTTTTTATATAATAGTGATTTGAAAGGCAAAATGGCGTTCACGTAATCTCCCTTCATAGAGTACTCCACAGTTTGGTGTATCTCACCTTTGAAATCAGAATATATAAGTATATATGTATGTGAATAATATATAAAACATTTTCTTGAACCCTAATATTTTAATTAAGTAAAATTTACAGTTGTAACGCAGATGCTCTATACAATTACAGTTTTCTGAAAAACTCGGGAATCAGCGAACTGTAAATATTATCAATACTACTCTGTATGCCGGACAGATTCCATAATCTGTGTAAGATTATTTTCTTACAGTTGTACCAAATCAGCTGAGAGGAAGTATAAGCTAGCAATTTTCTTTATAAATGAGTTTAATTTACTCCGGCCATGTATCACCGGGACCGGACACACACTTGCTCTTAATTAGAAGTTCCGCCTCGCCGCGTCCGTGTTGTGTTGTGACTCTCAGAAGATATTGGATTTTTACTGACTTAAAAATTAGAGGATTTAATAAAATTTGGGATGCACTTTGGCTAGATGTAGGTTAATTACATTTTACCTAGCTATATAATTGAATTGTTTGTTTTGTTAGTTAATAGGTAGGTTGATATCTTTTCGTCCGTTTGTCAATGGCGTATAGTTTTTAATCTGTTTTTTAAAACAGATCTGTTGCAAAAATGCTGTTAAAAATAACCGTTTGTTGATCAATGACCATCGCTAATTTTTACAAAATAAATATTATTGATTAACCCGTAAAAGAAGTAGTTGAGAAACACAATAATTTTTGCACTACATACATAACTCTTACGTACTAGTACTGAGCCAATGAAACTTTTTATTTTTAATTATACGTTTTTAAAACAATTATACCGTATAATCTACATAAAACTTTAAACTTAATGATGTGAGTAGACAATAAATGAAAAGCACGGGTTAATTCCTCTATTAAAATTTCAATTATTTACTTCGTAGTTCAAATATACAAGCTCCAAATATCACAAACAATAAAACGCAAGCGACTCGACCACTTGGAGTGGACAATAATTTATTTGTACACTGAATTATTTATATTCAGCTCACCTTTACAGGAACGTACTCAACAACCATTGGGCGCTTAGTAAAAACTCCAGCTTTTAATTAGTCCTTGATAAATGGAAAAGCCTTGAAATGCCTTTTAAGAAGAAAAATTGATCGTCAACGTATCTCATACATTTTTCAATATTTCCTGTGGCTGAGCTGACTTAACCATGTCATACTAAAGCTAATCTGTCGTTTTCTTACTTTTCTCTTTTTGTCCATTTGTCTCTTTTTTGAAATGGAAACCCATAACATTTACTTCTTAGGTACTTACGCTACTTACTCGTACTGTCAGTATCGTGGTTGCACATGTTACGAATGTTTGCGGGAGATATCTTGCTTTTGACCATACTGATGTACATGTCACACTCCGATGGCTACGAAAATGTATATCTTTTCATTCTAATAAGTGTTTGTTGGACTGACAGTTCCATGTTTCTATTTAATACAATAGTCATTTCTTAGAAGAGTTATCACATAAATAATTTAGATATATTTTGTACATCCGTTGGGCCTGTTGTGCCCTCACTCTAATGGGGCCTCATGACGGAGTACGGCCCTCGATCAGTTCCCGTACGTGATGTTATCAGCTTTGGCGGTAAATTATTATGTTCGGACGATAGCGGTGATACACGCGCGCCATATGTTATACTGATATGAGCAAACATCAGCTCAGTCACTTTTATTCTGTTTTTTCATGTATATTGTAGAAATATTATAGTTTGGGGTTTTGATTGTTGAATTTTATGGTAATTTTAAAGCAACATTTACTAGAATTTAAAGTTAATCATGTGTTGCATTTATATACAAAGTTATCAATTATTATAAGTTATTATTAGAAGAGGCTAAACAACTTATAATAGGTAAATTATAAAAATAAACGTTTTTCATTCATTTCATTCATTTCAATCATTTCATTCATTCATTCATTCATAAACTTTTAATTGATTGATTAAAAAAATGTTATCAATAAAGTTTTCACTAACCAGATATATGACTGAACCTTAAAGTAAACACATACTTTATATGTATAATTCCTAAAATAACAAGCAAGTTAATAAATAATGATCGCTTAATGCTTGATTATAACTTTCCGAGTTCTCGAACTCAAAACATGTACCTCCTCTAAACTTAATTTAGTACAATTATTACTTTCAAAGTCGGAGGCCGTTTCAATTAACTGGCTTTGAGATGCTCTCCCTCATTCTGTTCTAGCTATTTTGTTTTAAGGGTAATTATTTGGAAAATCTACTATACGAAACGGAAATTTGACGATAGACAATGTCCAATCGGTGTATAACGATACCAAAGCATACATATCAACGTCAATTAAAAAAATAGAATCGACTCGTTTTGTATAATTTCTGACGACATGCCCGGTACCCCATTCTCACGGTATGTTTTAAGAATAATTGGAAAATAATGTCAGCGATAAGTTTTATCGACATTTTATTTTATTTTTTGTTTTGACGGGCTCGTTGGCGCATTCGGTAGAACACCTGCCGTGCGCATCGATGGGTCGTGGGTTCGAATCCCACCGGGATGACATGTTTATAATTTTCTTTAAGTATGTTTTCCCCACGTTTAACTTCGGGCATTGATCTGGTGGGAGGAATATCGAAATTCCGACCGGGTAGTGAAAAACCGTGAAGTGCACATTGCGCGTTTCGGTTTCTAGTCTATGGATTTCCGAATGCTCGAAGTAAAAAGTAGGTCGACAGCGCATCATTGACTGATGTACCGTGGCTGAAGTATCATCTACCATCAAGTGAACCTCATGCTCGTCTGTCGATATGTAACAAAAAAAAAATTAAAAAGGATTTTTTTTGGGCCTCTTACAGTAAATATTTTATTTTTTAATATCGTTTGTCCGGGATTCGTACCCGCCTCCTCAATGGCTTAACTTATAGAAATTTGATCAGTGAAACAGACAGAGAAATGGGTCTGCCCCATGCCCTACTAAGCGACGGGAATTCACATATACTTACATAGGAAGATACACAAATATTTCCTTGAAATCCTTTGAACGTTAGTAACACATCCTGTAAACGTAAAGTATCAATCCCTTATAGTTATAAAAGATTAATTGTTATTACTTCTAACGAATTGGAATAAAACTTGGCTTGTGTTCGAGTGAACTTTTCCCTAAGTAGCTTAACCGGCTCGTTAAAGAACAGCCAATTGTCTAGAACTTTCTTTGTCTTTATAATTGCCTGGTATAAGCTTTGATTAAGGCAGTAGTGAGCGAGGAGCGGAACTAAAAAGACCCAGAACCACAGGCCCAGAACTGATACAACCTGCAACTCCTGATTTACATATCGCAATAGTGATCATATATACGAGTACATATATTTACATACTTATATTAATATGTTATGACAATTCTGCGACATTCGTACGCCTTACAGAGGCAAAGGTTCTCGTAGAAGACTCATATCTTTATAATATAACTTTTCTGCACGTTGTATGTCACTGAATTCCTCCTTGACAGGACCGACTTTGATGATGATTGGATTTGTTTGTGATTATACGGTCATTTTAAAATGGAAGTTCAACATTTCCAAACTTTCTACCATAAGTTTTTATAGTATGGGGATTCGGTTGTTAAGAGATCACTGATCCCCGCCGTCCATTAGTACCCCCAGCTTCAAAGTCAAAAGTGTGTTGAGTTTGTAGATGGGTGTACGCTCACTTCTTGAAAGTTACTAAGTCGTAAGTAAAGAAAAACCACTGTCGGTAAATCAAATAATGTGACACCTGACGCTTCCATCGACGTGATGTGGGTGGACTTTTAATTGTGTAAAATAATCTTTTTTTAATTTTTATTTCAATAACAAAAGAGAGATGTTAACAAATATATATTTTTTGAGGTTGGCGCAATATGTTCTCTTTTTACATTCTCTTCTTTCACTCGCCATATCATCAGTCACACCTCTCTAACACATATCATTCTACACACAGTCAAACCATGTTTTTTTTGGGAACAAATATACTACTGGAAATCAATAGATCCCAGAAACCTTTAGAGAACTGCTCTTTTATTTATTTTATGTTACAATAAAGCCTCATTGGCTAGGCAATACAACACTTATTTATCAATACGTAAAATACAATTTCAATAAAGTTTATTAATCTTCAAAGATTTGATTTGATTTAAATTTTAATTAATTTATATTAATAAATTTCAATTCAGCTCGTCATTTTCGCGGTCATGAATTAATTGTATGAGAAGAAGCTTTTATAATATTAGTTGTATTAAACTTGCTCAAAGCAACTCAAGCGTATTAGCGAAACCTCAATTGTCTAAGGTTTCTTTGTCTTATAATCGCGCACCGGAGCACTCAACGCTTTTAGGTGGCTAGAGACTTATTCAATGATTGACAATTTAATGTCAGTTTGATTTTAATGCCAGGCCGTCCCTCTTAAAAAGTCCGTAATTGCCATTTGAATGATTATAGAAAAGTATGTTTAAATGTTGGTGCGTGAGAATTGCGGAGGACTTCTCTTTTGATTTCCTCTTATCTTTGAAAACGACGGTGTTTGTTCAATATTGTCAAAAAATAATGTCTTTCTATCTTTCTAACAAAGTCTCATCTGACATCATACCAATAACTTTTGTTATTTAATCTGAGCCAATAACATTGTATGTATAATTACATAAGTTTCTTCTTCGTATTTACAAAAGTACACTTAAAGAATCAAAACTAAGAAACCATATTATAGAAAATAGCGACAAAACTATAAATATAATATATGTATAAATAATACAAAAACATATTCATTTAGACAATTCCTCTATATTTTGAGCAGTTTTTTATTAATTGAACGCTACACGTCAATTTTGTATATTCTAAATTGCCTCACTTTCGATAAATAAGCAGCTGCTAGTTTAAAAGTGAAATGTTGTCTATTAAGTAAACACAGTCGCACCGTAAAGCTGCCAAGTCTATTATTGGACCGATCGATATGCACTAAGCCTATCCGAGCGAGTGCTAGGGGTGGCACCGAAGATAACATATATCATTATTATAATATATTTTTTCATAAAACATGGTGATATGGATTTGTATTAAAGCGAATATAAAATATTTTATTAAAGGTTCTTTCAATAAATATAAATCGATAAATACAGTACTCTTTATAGTCACACAAATTATACAGAAAATGTAAACTTAAACTATAATTTAACTGTATACTTAGGAACTACGGTAGATAGAGTAATCTTAGCTGTATCTAGATTAGTTTGAATTTAATAGTCTATATTGTAATATACACGTTTACACACCGTGTCGACAGTGCTGTCTGCACTAAACATGTCTTACTTCTTAAGTCTTTATTATAATTAATCTCAAATACTTCAAGGAATAAAAGTTTTTGATGAAATAACATAAGGTATCTTTAATATTTATGAGAAACAATTTTTTTTTTATCAAGAAATATAAATATAATTTCATATAATTTTTAGCATAAAATGCTACATTTTATGTGAAAAATTATAGCTTTCCGTAAAAACATTTAAAATTGAATTGTGTGGGGCATGGGGCAGACACATTGTTGTGTCAGTTTCATTGATTATGTTTCTTTATAGGCAAGCCATCTATGCCCTGCCCGATCAAAACATTTTCTTAAATATTATTTCCCCGGGATTCAAACCTGGGATTTCCGGTGCTAATCTGAATGCGCAATACACTGAGCCACCAAGGTGGTTGACGACACCCTTATACGAGTTTACATGAGTAAACAAGCAATTATGCTAAACTGTAATTATGAATACAACGAAATTACTTTAGATTTTATGTTTTCTTTATGACGTCGTCAAGTTTTCATTTGATATTTTATAGCTAAGGGAGCATTTGTTATGAAAATTTATTTCATAATTTGCTAAGGAATACGTATCATAATACTCCAGTGACAATTGAAATAATTAAAACAATTAAAAATTAATTATAATTTAAAATGTATATACTTAGAAGAGTCGATTGAATGATTTCGTTAGAAAAAAATACTGTGGTACGAAATCGAAATGGGTTAAAATCTTTGCCAACCCTATGAGAGAATTAAGGTAGACAAGGGTGTACATGGAAACGTGACCTGTATTCTTTAGTATTAGCGGGTATTTTAAACGTTATTTTAATTTTATCCATCCATTTATGTTGTTTTACTGTATTTTTTTTAAACTAGCGTAGTCGCAGGCCCCAGTCCGCCCGGGCAGAAGTTATTGATGACATTTAGGATGAAAAGGAAGGTCTCCTTTATCCTTATAAATTTACGAATCTATCCATCTATTAGAATAGGGAAGTTTTATCACGACTTCGTTTGCTTTGTTTAGATTTATTCCCGATTCTCCCTTTTTATTTTCTATAAGCTATTTTCGTATATTTCAAACAGAAAATAACACATCAACACCTGCCGTGGCATCGATGGGTCGTGGGTTCGAATCCCATTGTTTATATTTTTCTGTAAGCATGTCTTCCCCACGCCTGGTAACTTTGAGCATTGAATCGAAATTTCGACCAGGTAATGAACCACCGTTCGTAGACGGAAAAACCGTGAAGTGCATATTGCGCGTTTCGATTTAAGTCTATGGATTTCCGAATTCTCGAAGTAAAAGAGGTGTTCACAGCACAGGTGTTCTGTAGCTGGGGTACCTAACATCAAGTGGACCTCATGCTCGTCTGTCGATATCTGACATTAAAAATTAAACTTAATATACGCAAGATATAACATATTTGCCTGTAAAGATAAGAAGTGAAACAGACAGTTTATCTGCCTCGTGCCTCACTGGGGAACTAGGGAATACACTTTAACACACTTTCGCTAACTTTTTATGATTACGGGTATTATTTCTAACTCTCACCGAGAAAGTCGTTTACAATAACTATCAAAACTCCGAGAATAAAACTTTTATACGATGACAATATCAGTCCAGTGTTTATATTGGGTTTATCCGATGTGTCACGAAGGCGGGTGGACGTAATGAATATCTGGAATTAATTCGTCGACGCAGTGGAGTCCGTCCGAGCCGCGCGAGAGCTCGTTATATTTACGATCGATAAACCGGACATTTTTGTAAACAACTCAATTACCCTCTGTAAATATGTTTTCGTTATAACGAATGTCGTAACTGCGTGCTGCGGGTTATTAGATTACACGATACTTTGAGGGCGGTCATCATTAATTTGACGTATACTGTGCGAAATGTAAATAAAAAATATATATAAAGTATATTGCGACTACTTAATTAATTTTGTTCCTGTCGTGCGATGAACGCTTTGACTTAGACATACTAGTCTAGTTAGGGTAGTTAGGGTAAATTAAATATAATAACCGCAAAACACTTCAATTTCTATTTATAGCTTAATGTGGTCGTTAAATTTACGTTAAGTTTCCAACATGCTACGAGGGAGGCAGATAAAATGATTTTTTATAACTTTTAAGGCCCATTGATTCTTTCCATCCTGTATAGTGACTTACGTGAACACGGCCATCCTTTACATTGCCACGCGTCACCCTGCTTGCCCTCGAGGAGTAATGAATACTCGGAGATCCTATATCGTTTAATAATCGAATCGGTCGCGGGCGCCTTTTTCCTAATGGTCCCTAAATTGAATTTCTGCCGCGCGCTGCTGAGACGCTGAGAGAGAACTCGAGGAATGGCGAATAATAATTATCGCGAGAACCGATCGGAATTCCGTGAATTTTTGTGTGGAAATTGAGTGAGAGGTTCTTACGAGGTGTGTTCACCACCTTTGAATAAGAGTGGTATGGTTTTATTTTCTTTAATAGTGTTTTATCACTTTAAATTTGAATTTTAAAGACTTCGTTCATATTTTAGTGCGTCGAAATTACATTTTGTAAACTGTCCGTGTGTCACTACAGATATAAATATATGTGAATATTATAACACCTTCTGGCTTGAAGCAGTAATGTATTTGGTAAAAGTAAAATGGCTCTCAGTTTCAGTGTCTGAGTTTATTTTCATTAATATTTTTATTCTTAATTTCTCACTGCAATATAATCCTGTAGCTCTATCATGAGTTTTTAACGTTCGCACTCGCTAGCGATGGTGTAAAAGATTTCTATAGTAAATGTGTACAGCGCCACTAGCGGTCACTTAGAGAACTAAAATCGGTAGTATGAGTTCGTAGGTGCAAAACCTATCGAACTCAAATCGCTAGCGACTAACGTTTTTTAGCCATTACTACCATGGCTTTTAGCATTTGGTACCATGAGTCACAAATTCGATAGATGTCATCGAGTAAAACCTGAACGGTACTGGAAATATTACTGCCATACTTCGTACCGCCCGGTGAATGATACTTTATATAACACACGGGTGCAGTGTACTATACACAAAAAACTACTACTAAATAAACTAAAATTACTCGCTAATAATGTAGCTTTCTATTGGTGAAAGATTTTATAAAATCGATCCAGTAGTTTTTGAATTTATTCATAAATTCAAAAATACAAAATTTCAAAAAAAAAATTCTCTTTATAATATTAGTATAGATATAGACAATCATTATCGGTATCTAATCGTTAACTCACATCTTTTAAACTCCGCGATGTAGTTTGATGTGCTTTTTAAAAGTATCTACGTATTTATTTGATGATATAATGCCGTGTGCAGCCGCCGTTCACTGGAAACTTGAAATGGTTAAATATCTTATACGAGTACATCTCTACCACAAACCACAGAGCAATGATATACAAGTGTGATGTAGTAGAGCGGGGAGCGAGCTATTTACGGAGATATTGCCGCGGGTTTTGAGTTTTAATTGAATTGCGTTTGTCGGCTCTGTTCCGGCGCTAACCGACTTTTGAGTTCGTTGATTTGATTTTATTCGCTGAAAGGAACATTTTGTCTGTGAAATTTAAGCTTCTGAGACGTAGAATATCGAACTAAATATTCTGCAACGGAGCAAGTAACGTGATTACATCTGAACTTAATACTGCTGATGCAGAAATATGATTTTTTTATATTATTTAGATTGCTACAGCGTTTTGTATGAGAGATGTGACATACAAATTGTTCAGTATGTCTTGTTATTGTTATTTCTTAAATATAAGTAAATACGTAGAAACAATGGCAAAATTTATCAATTTTTTTTTTTTCATGACAAACTGTATAACTTTATTTGCAAAAGTATAATTACTTGGTTCGCAAATATCGATAGACATTATTAAATAATATTATTCAATTATATATATATATATATATATATATATATATATATGTATGTATATCTGATTGAAAATATTTATGTGAATAATGAATTAAAATCATATGCTGTCTTATAATTGTTGTTGAATAAACCTTGTTCTAGAAACTCCTGCGATTTCTAACTATATTATGCAATATGTACTTATATATATGTATAGTATATAGTGTTTATAAATATACATATTTTAATTCAAATAAACAGTGATTTAATTTCATGCTGATTTTCTGAAATATTTCCACCATATTTAACTTAAAGTAACATATTAAGATAAAATAAAACAATAACCGCTTTTTGAAGTCGGTTAAAGATAAATAACTTCATAAAACAAAGTAGAATTCGCAAATGAATTCTATAAGTCATAATTGAATTTCCTCTAAGTATTCCAATATCAATATTTCATTAGAGAAGTATTTGAAAAAACTATTACTATTCAAATTCTCTGCTGAATATTCAAAAGATTTTAATTGAAGGGAGATTAAATACTAGAGAGAGACGGAAGGAAAATATTTCAATTACTTAATACTTAATCTAATTCTTGTTCATTACCTGGCTCTTTTATATTAGAGTAGTATTTACTCTGAATTATTATTTATTTGGTTAGTAATGTTGCTAAATATTCATTATTATTGATGTTAATAAAAAAACATAAATGTCTGTCTTGTGCCTCAAACGGAAATTCATGTTAAAGTTGCTTCGACGTCGCATCTACGCCGTAGCAGTCAAATTGTTACTACATAAAATCCCACTGATTTTAATTCTCATCCTATTTGTTACCTACTAAAAATATTGCAAAACCAAACCAAACGATAGCTTAGTAATTGGATAGCGAAAATCTTGTGAAATCACTCGTGGACCCACTAAAACTAAATCGTCGAATAACGATGAAACTTTGACGTAATTATTTGGCACATGCCCCGATGTTGTCAAAAGTAATTTACGTGTGAGCGGTCGTCCAGTGAATTACACTTTGTGCCTACAGCGCCCGACCCCGGCGAGGTCAATGACCCATTGTGTGCTACGACTACCCCTAACCCTTTGCATGTCTGTATCTTGTGGTTTCAACTTGTACGTTTAATACTTATTTTCCTGAATATAGTTTCTGGGTTAATTATTGCGTAACGTAGCTAGTTTTACTGGATGGAAAATCCAAAAAATATCACTCGTAGTATCTAATGTACTTGAAATTTATACTAAAGTTAGCTTATTTTATAATTAATGATAAGAATAATGAAAAGAATGGAGGAAAATATCGCGTGATACTGAAAATATTTTTTTATAATCAGCCTATTTACTACACTGTTATATTGTTTTAATATATATTATTTCAATGAATGATATTATATTCATATACTTCAGTATAAATTATATAATATATCTATTTAAAAGGGAACAGAAAAAAGAGGGCATTAGACTAATGAAAAATAGTAAAATGTTACTTCGTGTCACAGTAAAAATAATAAAAAACATACAATATTTAAAAAGATTTTCAGTTAGTTCAGTATTGAGTTGGTTTGGACCGGTTCGAACCGGCTGCGACCGGCTTCGGCCGACCGAATGCAGGGACAAAAATCCATTACACGTCAATCTGAGCATTCGTCACGTCCCAATCGCGGGATTGCTGCGAGGTTTTTTATTTACGTTCGTTACTGCGCTCTGTTTATTTTTTATCTACATTTGTTGAATTCTTCACTTTTTATTGTTTCTCATGCTAGCTCTTTCATATATTCTTGAATAGGTACATTAAATCAAAGACGAAGTTTTTGAATACACATAACACAAACTAAAAAAAATATGAAAAAAGCAGTTTAAAAATTTAAATGAACTAAAGTGCAATAGGTGACCTTATCGCTTTCAAGCGATCTCTTCCAGGCAAAACTAAATTCGCACAGCGTCGAGCAGGTATTATTATACCTGTACCTAATGTTAAGTTATTACCATTTTTTTAACATACTATATACGTAAAGTTACTTAATATAGTCACTGTTTAATAATCTCTGTTAAATGTTTTTGTGTAGTTAAAAAAAAAACATTTAAAATCTCCCTGTCTCTCTCTGTTTACATGTTTCTTCATCATCGGTGAAATGTTGTAGCATCAAACGTTGCTACAACATTTCACGGCTTAATTTAACTAATTTAAAGTCAGGAGAGGTTCGTATCGCAATATTAACGTCGCTAATTACAATCAGACACGGAGGTTAGGTGGGAGTGGGGGGGTTCCCAAGTGGTTCATTATTGCCTAACTTTAATTCGAAGATCGTTAACTCTGCCCTTAATATATCTTCCACAAATGGACATTCAGTAATTGGATTCTGTACAAGTTTAAAAAATAATGCGAAAATGTACTTCAAAAGATAAACTGATTTACTAAACTCTTTATTAAAGTTTATTTTTAATGTTTATCGTAGAATCTCTACATAGATGTTACTTATTAAGCTAGTAAATGGATAATTTTTGTTTATTATACAGGCTAGTTATAGTAATTAAAAAAATTAAATGCTTCTAATTTTACATTTACCGGCAGTTCTCAAATCAAGGGCGTAGAACGGACCAGAAGAACTGGCAATAAACTCGCCGCCACTCTTTTTAATCGCCAAGTTTTTTGTTATACAAAATCTCGTAAGGGGCTCGTAATGACCATTATGCCATGTTATTAAGAAATATTGCATTTTTTTAAATATCTCCGTTCCTTTACGCCTCCGATATGGTACCTATGTAATTTATTGTTTTATTTTCTGATGCTGAACAGTTAAATTAGTATGTTAATTATTAAAAATATATCAGTATTTTATTATTATTTTATCTTATCGCAATGAAATGTATCTTATATAAAAAACATTACAAATATTCTGTTTGTTTCAGGCGCAGTCGGCGGTGATGGCGACGACAGCGATGACAAGGAGAAGGAAGAAGAAGCAGAACGTGAACGGCAGGAAGCCATCCGCGAGGCCGAGGAGCGGCGCAAGGAGAAGCACCGCAAGATGGAGGAGGAGCGGGAGAAGATGCGCCAGGAGATCAGGGATAAGGTAGGCGGCTTAGACGGGCTCGTTGGCGCGATTTCCGAATGCTCGAAGTAAAAATTAGGTCGACAGCGTATCGTTGACTGATGTTCTGTGGCTGAGGTATCACCTACCATCAAGTGAACCTCATGCTCGTCTGTCGATATCTAACATAAAAAAAATTGAGAAGGAGAGATTGGGAAATATATTATAATAGATTAGGGATACTTTTAAGAGTCATGAATAGGCATTCGCTTCTGAAACCCAAGAAGAGAAATGCTTTATCCATTTTCACCAATCCATGAAAAAGGATTGTTACTGATATTTATATGTATGTATAAGGGCACAATCCTATTTGGAATCAATAACAGCATAACAAGTTGAAATACAACAGAAAAAAACAGCCTTTCTGAATATTATAAATCAAATAAAACACTTTTGGAGTCAACAATTTTGCTGAAAATATGAACATTAAAATATTTATGAACGGAACGTACGCGTTGTAATCACCCGGCACTCCAGCCGGTGCTCAGCTGACGAGCGAGTTGTCCGCGGCGAGGGCGCTTGACCTGTTTCCTGGACTAATTGCCGCCGTCATTGGCTTTGTCATCAGCTGAACGATTCAGCTTTGTGTGAAAACTGGAATGTTTGTGACGCGTTTTGAAAAATCACTAACATAAAATTTTGTTAAAATAGTAAAATTTTTATTCATTTTTTTTCTGCATAGGTATAATTAAAGTTCACTTAAAGAACGTCACGTTCGATACATATACGTCACGTACGGCATATAATATATATTAACAGCACAGCACAGACACACAACAGCAAACCAACCAAAAATAATGTCACAATGTTTACATTTATATAGTTTTTCATACAGGTATCTAATTACTATATAAAGGTAATGATTTCGAAGGATTGATATAATAATCTATTTAGTGTTTGAATAAATTTCCCAAGTTTAACACAATACTAATAGCAAGTGGCAACCTCCCCACCCAATCGTGACAAAAAAAAGTGAATTCCCGAGTGTCCCCAATACAGAGCCCCTCTGCATACATTATATTACATACATTATAAACATTTTTGTGTCCGTTATACTGACTATTTTTATTTAAAGAAAGGTCAGTCATTTTGTGTTCTGTCCGAACAAAACTGGGATTCAAACCCGGAACCTCCAGTGTTAGACGCAATGCTCATACCACGAAGGCGGTCAAGTGTGTTCAGTTAGCTTAAATTAAATATTCATGTTAGTGTTGCCAGCACTAGATATTATGATATCAAATTATCATTTATTCATTTAGGTAACACAATGTACACGTATGAACAAAACAAAATTAAAGGCCGTAGAACAGACGAGAAGAACTGGCAATAGACTAGATAACATATATCACTAAAATCAAAATATAATGATTAAAAATATTCTCCGTTCGAACTCCCTACATTCGCGGTATTCAACACTGATACATCTTTATTCAAATTTTCTGAAAAGAGCGATCGAGTAATTTGCTTACTTTGCCAAGTCAAATTGTAAAGAAGCAACTCCGCTTGTTAAATATGTAAAAACATATTGGAACACTCGTATAAGATTGTCGTTAACTTTATGTAAATTAGACATTTAGCAGTTAGGACACGACTTTGTAAGTTTTGTACCACCAGATACCAAACAATAAGAACGATAATATTTTTATGCTTAAAAGTAATTCGTGTTCATAAAACGCAATAATTTCGTTGGTTGCAAGAACTTTGTTACGAACAAGGTAACTTCATCTGCGTGGAGTGAAATTAAAATTTCAGTTTTTAATTTTTATGCAACGTTACTAAAAATTATTGAAGTGGGCGAGAGGAGATACTGCCTAGATCAGCGCTGGCGTAAACAGAAGAGGCCACGTATTTTTTTTTCTTGAATTATAAACATAATAAAATTATATATACTTTATTTATGTAGATCAGTAGAGTTTAAATTCATAGGTGCTCTGAACATAAATAAAAGCTTATAACATAGGTGTAATATGTGCACATTGCGTTTAGTAATTCCGAGAAAAATAAGACAAATTTTGTTGGGGATAATAACAAATAATATTCAATATACTTAAAAAACATTTCTCAAAGAAACAGACACAGAAACAGGGATACCTGTCCAGTACGACAAGTTCTTCACACGACACAGGAATTCCTGTATAGTTTTTTTTTAATATATCAAGACGTATATTATAAGTATATTTGGACGTAAAGAATTCTGAACTGAAGAAACTGCGCCTCAGCACTTTCACGTAACCTCATAAACCTAAAAACAATCGGAATTTCTGAAAAAGATTTGAGCAAAGAGCCACTCGGACGTAATTTCTTTCCCGCCACTTCAGCGACGCCATTACAGTGGCAATCAGCTACCGAATGGTCTCTGCGTTACGTCAAAGGGTGAATTATATAGTTACAAAGAAAGTGGTCTTATTGTAATAGTCTAAGTAAGGCTTCGGAATGTAGGACAAGACGTGTTTAATGGTAACTTATACATAAGAGTCAGGTGTCAAGTAAAAAGGTAAAGTTTTTAAATTTTAAAAATTAGACATTCAAACAACTTGTAGGGCATTAATATCTATTACCAACAGAGTATACATCCGTCTATTAGTAAACGTAATACATTTAGTAGATATTACATAGTTTATTAAGTGTACTCAAGAACTTATCATATGTTAATAGTTTAATAGCGCAGTTTCAAACAGGAATTTGTGTGATTAGAGTGAATTCCTATTCCTATGAGTGGGACATATTCGTGTGTCTGTTTCACTGATTATTTTTTCAACTGATAGGTACTATAGGAGCGTAGGTGTTTGATATTTTTATCAATAGCTCTAGATTATTAATAGCCAGATATTAAGGATGTGTTGCCACCTCTTGGGTTGACTCTTGGCTTATAAATCAGATATAGTTTATTCTGTAGAGATCCATATGTAGGGAATCAACGTAACTTGTAAATTATTTGTAAGGGGGTCGAGTAGACCCTTTGAAGCTAAACTTATGTCATGTATGAAACATGACGCTTTTAAAACTTACTGACGGTGAGCGAGACTATTAGCCGCCATTATGGGCTCAAACGGCCCATAATGAAATTTGTGGAGTTGCGTCAAAGGCTTTTTGAGTCTTAAGTGTTGCTCCAGTTATGGCGGACTATTAAGTTATGACTAGAACGTGAATTTCGAGTTCTATGGTATAAGCCATGGGACAGACACTATTCTGTGTCTGTTACACTGGCCTATTTTTCAAGTCAAGACAAGTAAAGCGTTCGAAACAGTTTCAATTTTACTTAATTATCCGGGATTCAAACCCGGAAAATCCAGCGCTAGCTTAGCCACGGAGGTGATCAGTAAAAATTACTTAAATAGAAGAAGACAAACAAAAAAATACTATGTTATACAAGCAAATATTGTAGTTTCTGGGCTTGGATTAAAACAATCAAAACTTAATTTTACAATTTGTATTTTCATCTTTTGTAAGTTTATTATAATTATTACCCATACAACAACAAGGAGTGCTGAAACTGTAGGGCTATTCACGATCATTTGAAATCGATCCGCCCGGAAAGCTACGCTCTCCCACTGAAAGTTTTTTCGTATTTACTGGATATGAAAATGGTATTCACAATTGCCATAGGATTGAGCATCGGCATTCTTCGGGAGTTTCCGATTAGAATCTTAGTATAAAATGATAGAAAGCTTGATATATCGGTACGAAATCTTGTAATATCGGAACGGAAAGTTTTCGAATGATCGTGAATAACCCTACTGAAGTCATTATAATCTTTGTCCTTTGTTAATAATATGACAGACGAATTTTACCGACATAATTCTTAATAACTTTTTAAATTTGATTGAAAGGAAGACCAATCACCGAACACACAGTCACTTTATTTAAATTATTTGTACGGATTGAACTGTGTGAAACTGGGACTCACTGGAACACTAACGTTATCAGTACAAGTAATCATAGATCGAAGTTCGCGAGGAAACTTCGTCGGAGCGTATTATTAGTCCGGACTGCGTCTCTGACGAACTCGCGATCCTCAAGTTACATTCCGCGCTAATCTCATTATGACTCCCTTGATAACTAAGCGTACTGGAAAAATATTCTAACTATAATTATGCGTTTAAATAAAATACTGTATACCGGATTAAAACGCGATTTATTATTTATATTGTTTAAATTATTTATCCCGACGTTTCGGATGCTTTTCAGCAACCGTGGTCGCGGGAGACTGAAAGATGATAAAAGACATTATTATAATTATGCGGATAATGAATATTCTGACTATAATTTATTGTTGTTATACTTAATTAGGTTTTTTATAAAAGCGTTTTTTCTTTCTTTATATCGTGTTTTAATATATATTATTATGCTTTAAAGTCTAGTTTTATAAATGTATATCTACATTGTTATTAGAAATCACTTTCAGTAAAACTTATCCATTTGATCAGAGCGCGCCGATAACGTGTGCAGATAATGCATTTTCAGCCGAATTCATAGTCAAATATTACAATATAAACAATAGCTTCCAATAAAAATATACGATACGACAGTTCATCTACTTATCTTTAAAAGAAAAATAAATGGTGTCAGATATTCGTTTCGCTTGTTGCTTACTAGAAGACGCGAGATGTTTTTAAATAGCAACTTCATCATAATTAACCAAACAAATAAAACCTTATTTTAACAAGTTCACACATTAAAAAATGTTTATTTTAGTCTGTAAAATAAATTTAATAGATTATAATTATATATTAGATAAAATATAAAGTATTCAATACGTCTAGTTTCAATCTTATAAAGCATTAAAAATAAAAGTGTTTTTTTTAATATAGTCCGAGATTCTATTGATTTATAGTAGGTACTTGTAAAACCTTAAAAGTTATAAAACTTTACAAACCGCTACATCCCTCTCGTCCCAAGTGTCACAGTGTGTAATATATTGGGGCAAGTTAGATTGCCTCAAAACCATTTAGCGCCTAATGATAAGTTCATTTTACCCTTATATTTTATTGCTTACGTTATCGTAGGCTCTATAGCCATCATACGACGAGTGTGACTCATTCTAACTATATTTCTCTTATAGACCCATCTCTCTTTTATTTGGATCTTTAATGACCCAATAATAAAAAATAATATATTTCATACGAGATACGTGGACTACACATATTTGTCAATATTCAAATTCAGCCTATACAATAATAATATTATTGTTAGTTTATCAAAATCATTTGAGAATCAAAAAAACATAATGTTGTTTAATTACGTATCGGCATTAGTCACTGCTTTGCTGATGAGGTGTAATATTTTCAATGAATTTTTTTTCTTATTATTATTAAATATTTCTCTTCAAAATTCTAAACTAAATATAAGTTGTATGTATTTTAAGGTGGCAAATAAAAGTGTTATATATAATTACGTTTGTCTTTTAGTATATATAAATTAATAATATTTTACAAGTTAAAATGCGTTTGATTCATAAACACAATTTATCCTGAAGTTTCGTGTGCTTTGCGTACATTGTTTTTTTCGAGGGCAAACTAAATGAAATTTCACAAAGTTGCTAAACAAACGCCATCGTCGAGAAATAGATGTCACGTCAAGTGCTTGTGCTCAAATAGTGTTTGCTCGACTCTTACTGGAATTCTCTCCACAAACACTTGAAACTTTTCACGATTTGCTTTAAATGAATCTTTACTGTTAAGTATTGCAGCCGTATAGCAAATACTCTATATATTTTCTTACTGCACCGCTTACACTTCACGAAGCTTACGATAAATAGCCTTTAGTATTCCTTTTATATTGGGATTATTTTTGACTCGGATGTATATTGGTTTGTGATTTTATTTTAAATGTTTACTCAAAAAATATCATTCAGTAACTTTGACTACATTGTCCTAGCAAATAAAAAAATTGCGATCTATATACCGATTCAAGTATAACTTACTGAAATCGCGTCAAGTCGCGCCGCTCGCTCTACGGGAAAGTTGATCAAAGTTTTAATTGTAGGGTGCGGCCCCACTGCCAGTAATTACTGCACATTATTATTGTATCACTAACTCTAATAAAGTATTGTCACGTTCTTCTTTTCTATCGTAGTATAAAATATATCGAAGAAAATGTAATTGAGGAAGGTATTTTCTTTGTGAGTTGGGAATTGTTGTCATATCAAACGAAGTGCGTGCGTATGCTATTTATTATTAGAACTTCGAAAATACATCAAACTTAAATGGTCATCAAATTACTAAATTTTATATGCAAATGAAAGTAAGAGCGATATTTTAAATAAAGCTGTCTGTTTGGGCTTGGCCAATTAAAAAGTAATATTTTATGGTGACCTTCCCAAGATGGTTGCTGGTTCAGTAAATCGCTGCAATAAAGGAAACCCAGACAATAATTAAAGATGGAGACTTACTGTGTCATGTAGTTCCTTGCAGCTTGTGGTCGACCACGTTTCACTTTCTTCTTAAATTGATTTAGAACACATTAATTTATAATTTTTAACAGTTCAATATTTGTGACCGTGCGCGCGCGCTTCCATCCGTCATTCGAATCACACACAAGAAAAAATTGTTTATGTTGGTAGGAAATGGAGCGATGGTACAAGTGTCGCCAACTATCAAAAACTACGCCTGAGTATTCCAATACCACAGCGATTGGCGCGAACACTGTCTTAAATCGTCGCAACTATCTCCCTCATTCAGTATTTAGCTGGCTCAAAATTCCTAAATCTGGGGTTTGTTGCTTCTTAACAATGCTCGATGCCTGAAAGCCATTATGTTTTGAGGTTATGTTCCTGAAATAACACACTAACTCGATATTTAAAGCATAAATTAAAACACATCACATATACACTGACTTATTAAGCCGGAATATGTATAATGAAAACAAAATTATCGGCATAATACATATTTTGTTTAAATCACCGCCATTTTTAAGCCACGTTGCAATAGAAAAGTACCTAGGTATAATGTCTACTGTCAGACTGTGTTATGACATAATAATTAATTAGGCTGGCTACATTATTTAGTGGATATTTTAATCGTTATTTGTTCAAATTGTTATTTTTTTAATAATAATAAATCTGTATCAATGTATGCTTTGTTAGTATTATAATGTAAACAGTGAGTGAAGTGGCACAGATATGTCGAGGGGTTTCGAGCGAGGCCGTCACGCGACCGAAGTGCTACCTCGTTCCAAATACTGTCTCTTTACTGAGAACTTGGTACTGAGTTTAGAATTTTCGTTTATACTTTAAAAATTTAAATTCAAATAAGGCAGATACACCCAGTATGTAGATCAAACACAATTTGACGGGCTCGTTCGCGTTGGCGCGTTCGGTAGAATACCTGCCGTGCGCATCGATGGGTCATGGGTTCGAATCCCACCGGGACCACATGTTTATAATTTTCTGTAAGCATGTTTTCCCCACGTCTGGTAACTTCGGGCATTGATCGGGTGGGAGGAATATCTAAAATTCCGACCGGGTAACGAACGACCGTTCATTAATGGAAAAACCGTGAGGTGCATATTGCGCGTTTCGGTTTCAGTCTATGGATTTCCGAATGCTCGAAGTAAAAATTAGGTCGACAGCGCATCATTGACTGATGTTCTGTGGCTGGGGTATCACCTACCATCAAGTTAACCTCATGCTCGTCTGTCGATATCTAACATAAAAAAAAACAATAATATATCAATGATATATATATATGTAAAGGAACTTCGTGGATTTCAATATTTAATAAAATTGATTTGAATTATAGATGGATAAGGGGTGTCAGATAGGCTTGTATAAAAATCTGTATTGTTTATTTCATACATAGATATTAAATATTACCAATTATAATCGGTTAATATTACATTAAATGAGTAGATAAAAGGATTTATTCGGATTATTCTTCCTCTTTCGTTTTAATGTTTTAATTGTATTCTTGAAATAGGTATTTATGTTAGCTATTGATGATGCGCTGTCGACATAATTTTTACTTCGAGCATTCGGAAATCCATAGACTGAAACCGAAACGCGCAATATGCACTTCACTGTTTTTCCATCTATGCACGATGGTTCGTTATCCGGTCGGGATTTAGATATTCCTCCCACCCGATCAATGCCAGAAGTTACCAGACGTGGGGAAAACATGCCTACAGAAAATTATAAGCATGTGCTCCCGTTGGGATTCGAACCCACGACCCATCGATGCGCACGGCAGGTGTTCTACCGAACGCGCCAACGAGCCCGTCAAAATATTATATTCCGCCCGTTATATTCTTCCCACTCTGCCCAAAGTGACTGTGACATAGGGAAGACATGTGTACAGAAAATTATGAACATGTCCAGCCGGCCTAGCATGACAACAGCGACAAAATTTTGTCGACCGTTTTCTCGTGTTTTAATCGATTATCGCTTTATTTATTCCGAGTCTAACATGACAATTACACTTAAAACTCGACTTTTAATATCAAAAATAGATATACATATTTGTCGATCGAGATATCTTTTCTAAAAAATTGTCGATGTCGAGATATAATATATCGAGATATCTTAGTTTGTCTTCTCTCGTCCGCGACATATCTCGTGGCGGTCATGCTAGGCCGGCTGGCGGAATTCAAACCCGGCCATCGAAACGCCAGTACGCACGAACGAGCCCGACAAATATTTTGTTACACATGAATATATTATGTATATTCGTTATATGAAAGTGAGAGCTCATGAAGGCTCGGCGCCAGGCGCCAGGCACCTTGTATGGTTTGGTCAACCTATTCCGTCTGTTTGTATCTTATTATTCTTTATATGTTGCGGTGAACTCATGATAGAGTTCAATATATTTATTAGAATCCCGTCGCTTGTAGCGTGAGCAAATAAAGTGAAAATCAATAAACCCATTCCACGGGCGTACGGTTCACAGTAAAATAACCCCCGCATAGTTGCTGTACAAGAATCTTTCCATTACGTTACTTCGAGTCGTGTATGATCAGCAGAAATGATCGAGTATATTTTTGTGTGCGATGCGATTAAGTTGGGATTGACAGATTATGTGGAGATAGATGTACTTGTAAGCTTAGTTGGTAATATAAAAGCTTAACTATTATATTTCTTTAGTTAATCGGTAAGATTAGTCAGTATTTATTTTATTCAAGAAAAAGATATAAAGACAATATATTTCACGGGTTTGGTAGAACACCTGTTTTGGGTTCAAATCCCACCGAGACGACATGTTTATAATTTTCTGTAAACATGTTTTCCCCGCGTCTGGTAAATTCGGGCATTGATCGATAGGGAGGAATATTGAAATTCCGACCGATTTAAGCCAAGACAAACAACCGTTCATAGATGGAAAAACCGTGAAGTGCATATTGCATGTTTTGGTTTCAGTCTATGGATTTAGGAATGCTCGAAGTAAAAAGTAGGTCAACAGCACATAATCAACTGATTTACTGCAGCGGAGCTCCAACCATCAAGTGAACCTCAGGCTCGTATGTCGATATCTAACATAAAAAAAATATGTATATTTTTATCTGTTATTATTGATTTTTATTTTGTCTAAGCAAGTCTTATTAGATAGAAAAACGTCTATTATTTAAAAAAGTACATGCAACATTGGATTTAAACCAAATAAAAATCTTAGAATATTTCAGTAGCTGTTGGCATATATCATATCTATTCATAATTTAAAACCCTTCTGAATCATAACATCACAATTTTTATACGCCTTGTGAAAAAATATTTAATATTTTTTGCTGACCGTCTATTGTTGACACGTCATTTTCTCCCCACGCTCATAGCAATTTTCCACCATGAGTCGAGCGTGTGCGTTGACGCGTCGAGGCGTTACACTCTACGACCTTCGTTGCTGTCGCTACCACAAGCTGTTATGCTCCATTTATATGTACATAAACTTTATGGAGATTACATAGGTACTTTAATAGGACTTTTGGCTAAAACAAGAATTTCGTTCGTAGTTCAACATATATTTTTAGAATCACCGTGCTTATAAACCGTAGTTCCAATTTAATGAATTATTAAAAAGTGTATCTATTAAATAACTACGTGGTAAAAAAAAAAACGTACGGTGTAATATAGTGACAGTACATACGTATTTAGTAATAATGAGCTGTCGAACTTGATTTATATTGTATCATTAGAACTAAAACCATGATGCATAAATATCGTGGCTTTTCCGTCTATACACGGATTCAAATTGTAAGCTATGCGGTGTTTTAAAAAGGTTTATTAAAATGTGTCCCTATGTATTAATGAACAAAATGTATTAATATAATATATAATATTATTATGGCCACATTTATTTAGTTATAATGTACTATAATTTTCCATTTCGCCTTTTCCATCTACAAAACAGGCATTTTCATTAGGATATGTGATATTAAAAAACTTTTATGTTAAGAAGTACGATGTGGTAATGTATTAGGGATAAAAGACTCATCCGTAGCTCAAATGGGATAGTTAAAAACAATTTTTGTGTAAAGCGGTGTCCATCGATGAGCTATTAGGGCGCAATCTCCACAAGATTGCGAACTAACCGCGTTACGAACTCATCTGGGCTAAATTGTCGTCAACCTCTCTTACTCGTTCGTACCGCGTCTGTAGTCGCTGCTTGTATTATTAACTTAAGCCTTATTTACTTAAAGGGCTACAATTTTTGATTTATTATGTTCGACAGGACGCGGTTCTAATGAATTAGAAAATAATGTGAATTATAAAATAATTTTGAAATATTACTTTGGTGCCAATACATAATAATATCGAAGGTTTCCGTGAGTCAGTGGCAGGGACACAAGTCCCGGCTTCAAATCCTGGAGAAACAAGATAAAATAATGCTTAGATCTGTGCACTGTCTGACCGTGTGTTTATTTTAAATATAATATTGTCTTTTATTAACGCGAGTATCACACATTTAAATAAAATACTGTATACCGGATTAAAACGCGATTTATTATTTATATTGTTTAAATTATTTATCCCGACGTTTCGGATGCTTTACAGCAACCGTGGTCTCGGGGAGACAGAAAGATGACAGCTGTTGTCTGATATTTGAAATGTCACAAAGTTGCCATATTTTGAATTTAAATTGAATTAAATATGGCAACTTTGTGACATTTCAAATATCAGACAACTGTCATCTTTCTGTCTCCCGCGACCACGGTTGCTGTAAAGCATCCGAAACGTCGGGATAAATAATTTGAACAATATAAATAATATATCGCGTTTTAATCCGGTATACAGTATTTTATTTAAATTATTTTAAATATATTTTATTATTTCGTTGTGTAGGTATTTATTTCTTGTTTTCCCTTTCGCTTCATTCTAATTTAATTATTAAGTGTTTTAATTCGAAAGGATAGTTTATATTAAGATATAAGACTTAAGATTTAAGCCAAGACGAGAAGAAAGAAGAAGAAAGAAGAAGAAGATCAGCCCTTAGATGTTAAATTGACTCTAGTAGGGAGTCCGTCTTTGTGCGACTCCCTAATCGAGTCAGGTTGACTTCTCTGAGGCATTGCCTTCCGAAGAAACTGTGAAGAAGAAAACAACGGTATTTTCTAATATAAACTTTCTATTCTAGCGTTGTACAAATCTTCGAGCGCTTATGCATTGTGTCTCCGAGACTCTCATAAAACGAACAAAAAGGAATATCAGCCTTAAGTGAGAGTTCTCCTGTATACTACTACACACAGCGTAATAGTCAAACCACCTTCATACTAAATTTAAAGGATATAGTCTGAAACGTGACTGAAAGGCTATTCTAGTCCAAACAAATGTATATCGAGAAAATATGGTCAGACAATTCTTTAAACTTGATGAACTTGAAATCCAAGTCACGTGATGATGTGTGATGTCATAAGATGCGTGTTGTCAATGCGTGTGTCGAGGCTATAAGTATCATATAAAATTTACAGCAAAAATATATTTTAAAATTATTTTTTAAATGAATTAAACATCCGGATTCTACCAAAAATATATTATATAGTTCTTTCGTTATTAAAATTTTAATGAAATTAATATTAAAAAGATATCTGTTCCGCGTCTCGAGACACATCTCACGATACCACTAATGAGATCCCGAGAGAGCCGCGGGAAAATATTAAACTGAAGTAAGGGCCTCTCATGCAAATCAATTGGAGATTAAAACAAAGAGGATTTGCTCAGAAAAGTAATTCATTGAATAATGAAGCCGATTATTTCTATTTTCAAGAATTGATGTTGTCATTTTTAATGATTCAAAAAATTTGAATACTTCTAGCAACATTGTTAATGAAAAACCGGAAATGTTATTAAGTAAAGTAGCTTATAAACATTATATCAAATTCTCCATAAAGTTTAACATTTTAACGAAGCAGAGATTGAAATATAATATGTTATATATTGCATGTGGCAACTTTTCCCCTCTGGGAAATTACCTACTAGAATTTAGCGTAACGGATATCGCTTGAGTATGAAAAGTATCGATACAAAATATTAACGGACCACGATATTGACGTCCTTTGTAATATTTGAATCGAATCCCCAGACTAGGCATTGCCTACCGAATCGAAATTATTGGGAATATTCGTAAACGCCTTTGAGAGACGACCTTTATGATTTTTATTTGACGATATCAAATAAATAATGTTCGGTAGCTTTTTATTTATATTAAGCGGCTCTAATGTGTGTTATAAATTTTTGCATAATTAAAATTGCTATTATATTTTATTGAGCATGTTATTATATATTTTTTTTATCAATAATTACCTTGGTTGAATGTTATTGATCATTGTGTATTTTTTTTAACTTATTATATAATATATTATATATGAGCGAATATAATATGTATACAATATAAATATTAAAATACATAATATTAAATATTCACAAATAAAGATGTTTCAGTGTGTCAAATTCATATAATTTGACACACTGAAACGTGAAATTGTATATGGTTATTGTACTCATGTATGGTTATTGTAATCGACGTTATTGATAAGTATACAATATTTCAAGGACACAGACTCGTTAAGATCTTTGTTGTTAATGTCCTGAAACTTTAAGATAGTCCATCGGTACTAATCAAGAACAAACAGTAGAGCGATTGAATTAATTTTGCATATTTCAAGAAAGTAGAAACACACACAATGTATTACAATTAGTAAACTTTTCGTTTCAGTATAAGATCCCCAAGAAAGAGGAAATGGTGGAACAGCAGCAACAAGAACCTGACAACCCTCTGATGAGGAAGAAGAAGACGCCCGAGGAGTTGGCTGCTGAAGCGGAGCTGGAAGATCAGGACGAGTTCACGAGTAAGTCTTGTTTTTTTTAATTTGCTGCTATAAAATGAAGATTTAGTATCTACTTCGATAAAAACAATTGTAATTGTGAACCGTAACAAATTGCATTATAATTGCATTGCATATTAGTTATAGCCTTTACAATCGATGAATACATATTGTAGCGACATCTATGATCAGCTACAAGAATCAATACAAAAAGACGTCTAATCCTGAATCGCGCTATCAAAGTTTCTGTGCGCGCTAAGTATATTTACAACATCTCGACTACAACCACTGGGGCCTTAGGGTCGGCCAGTCAGTGGTTCGACTGGTCGAGGATCCTCCCTTTAGGTTGGAGGAAGACCACACCTCCCTTCATCCACATTGGTGACCCCGACGTGATTCAGCCACCTTCCTCAACAATATTAATAGCAGAATAATTTACTTTATGTTTTGAAAGAAAATGCTACTAGTTATTTTTATCCTATCGTCAAATAATATCGATTGTTCAAAGAATCATCCCCATCACAATATGAGAAAATTGAATACCCTTTTGAAATAATATTTAAAATATTCCAGAACTGAAAAACACCATCGAAACGCAAGTGAACGAGCTAAAATCGCAAATTGAAAGCAAATGCGTGATGCAGTGAGTACCGGCCGCTCCGATACCGCGCGACGCCGGCCGCAGCCGCATGCGGCGGGATCATTCCGTCACAATCACCATCACACATCACAGTTAATACCCCTCAGACCCATTTCGCTCAACATTTTTGTAGGAGAGATTCGAATTCTAAATAATTTCGGACGTAGTTGGCTAGTGGCGCGTTGGTGCTTGATAATAAGCAATAATATTTTTATACATTCATAATAAAGAGTCCCGACACAACCGACGAACGTTGATGCGTTAGGTCAAAAAGTCATCGCTGCAGCGATCGGACATTAGGATAACCTGTTTGATATGTTAACGCTTGTGATATATTGTTATTTAAGTGTAAAGATGAAATTTTTATTACAACTAACGGTATAAATAGCGCGAATAATTTAAGAAGTCTCGCACGCGTGTAATTCTGCTCTCTCTTCCCCTCGGACTCCGACTTACATTAAAATAACAATGTATTCGATGGTAATATTTGTTTCATCCAAATTCCCCTCGGCTCGGTTGCAGCTCGGCACCGGGTGTGGCTTGCGCTCTTCGGACTCTCTCAGCTCTTCGACTTTTGCCTCTAAATCTTTTGCATGCTCGCTTATGCAATGTGTATGGATCGTGTCAAGTATTCCGTTAGGATAATGTACCTTATCGACCTAGCCTTAAAGTCCACATCGAAATTATAATAGTTAACAGTATTGTTGTTATCGAACGTTAAGCGTTCGTGTTCGTTGTCATTTCGTTCTTGCATGTTTAATATAAGATCGATGTTCGTTTAGAGTGTAATTGTAGATAACGACACCTTGTTGTTCCGTTCAACAGTTAGAGTAGTTGACGCGAATCTACCGATTATTATCGATGTTTTATGCTTAGAGTAAAGTTAATGTTGTGCGAGTAAATTTTTCGAGCGATTGGAGTCGTCAGTTTGAACGGATCCGCTGATCCAACTGTTAGATTATTATCAATACTAAAATTAATATAATCTATGAGTTTTATCGCGGATATGATTGTGGCTTTATTATAAATGGAGACTGGATAATTGTTCGAACATTTGACTCCACTTAAGCTGCAAATGCAAAAGATTTGTTATCGTCAAAAGCTGTGATATAAAAATAAAATAAACTAACGCTGTGCGCCTGACGCGGCCCGACCGCTCGCGCCCTTTCATTCTCTCACGTTAGCTCTTCGGCGTTTCCCTTTCGATCTTTCACTATTTACTATTGCGTCATCTCCTTCTACAATTTCATTACGACATATTAAATAAGTGTTATTCTTATTTCCTCATTCGCTTGAACAATTCACACGCTATAGTCATACTGTTGCGTTACATTTTCAGGTCAATTATAACTACCTTCGCAAAATCTAATTCTATTCCTATACACCTCAATTGTAAATATGAATCGATAATTTCTGATTCTGTATAAATGCTATATTTTCAGATAAGATTCCTATTTCTCGCATACTATTGCACATTGATATAGTTTCATAGCTTATTTCAACAGTCCTCACTGAGCACTTCTTCAACTCATTATATCTTCACAATCATCGGAGTCGGTCCCGCTGACCGATCTCTATAAGCTATTGAATATTTCACAATCTCTATTAATTAAGGTAAAGGTTAAAATTTCACAGTGAACGTGTGTTAGGCTAGGTTTATCATATATTATAATAGTTCTATGTATGCGCATGACAGATTAGCTAAGCGGTTGTTCGTAGATATTTGGGATATACAATAATAGGAATAAGGTTCCACCGCATTTGTTGAATTTTATAATCATTTTGGCATGACCAAGTTATGAATAATCTTTTGGATATATGGCTTGAGCAACAATGAACAGAAAATAAATCTCAGTATTTTTATTCATATTCTGCGAATAAAGCAAAGATATTGAAATGGTGGCGTGAATATAAATTGCATAAATTGGCTTGCTTGAACTTTGAAGTTCAATTTATATTCGCTCTAGTTTGTTGCCAATTCTATCAACATATGCACATCTCAAACTAACGAAACGAAGATTGAAGTCGTCCACCGTTTGTTAATTTCTTTATTTATTGGGAGAAACTCCTCTGCATTTAAAATTTTGTTTCCGTTTTTAAAGATTATAGATTTTTTACAAAAGGTCAGCCTCAGTTACACATCTCTTTAAGAACTTCTGCTAGCCTTCTCTCCCCTCTATCTCTTCATCTGTAGTTCTAACTATAATCTTCGTTGTTGGCTCTCATTACGTAGATATAGTTGGTTAGAAAATTATTTTGATACGTAGCGAGATTTAGATGTAATGTTACGTATTAATAAATTCGCTAACTGTCACTAATTTCAAAACGACGCTTGCCTGGGATCCTGTCGTGATCGGTTGCATGGAATTGTAAAAGCTCTGAGTGTGACGTGTCGTTTTCTCTTCATGTGTCTTTCACATTTTGAATATCTAAAGAATTGTTATATTATTTATGAGTACGTAGACGCTTTTGAAGCCACTGTTTGAATGTAAGCTTTAGATGTTTGGTGTATAGTATTACGTATTACGATTATCATAAGGTCTATGATTGCTTCGATGTGCGAAACGCGAAGGAATTTGGGTGATATCAAATGGTTGTCGCATGTTTTATTTAATAGAATTTCCACTACCGTATTAAGGTTTGTGTATATAATTAGTTGCCAATCACAAACTCACAGCCAAAGGTCTTTCAAACGGTTAGAGAGTTTCTTAGATTTCGTTTAATTAAAAATATTTTATATAAAATGAGGTTTATACAAGGTAGATGCGTAGTTTAGAGATAATTGTACATTATTTAATAAAACCACTGTGAAACTAAACTTATTTAAAACACCCGTAGAATAATTTTTAAGATCTTAAGTAATTTGACCAATTTCTGACTTCTCCTACACCAAAATCAGTTGAGTGATTGATCTTATGACTTTTGTACTCAGGGTAAAGTATTGTAATGTTATTATTGTTGTCATTTACATTATAGCCGTTTAGATTCTTTAGAAAGTATGACTTTTTGGCCTGCGATGCCAATACTTCAATCTAAGATTTAAAATGTTCTTCTCTCTATACCAATGGCTATTATTTCATTTAATTCATCTAAAGCTACATCCAAATACCGTTTAGTAGCAAATTCAAAATTATTAAAATTTCATTCAAAAAAACGAGACCTTTCACAGATTTTACATAGTTAAAAAAAAGGTTGAAAATATGACTGATAACTGTTAAATTTAACAACTTTAATTGCTCTATAATTAATTTAATATCTTCAATCATATGCCATAGGACTTTATGAAAACAACTTCTGTCAACATTCCAGCATCTTATCTGAGACTAGCTTAAGTATTACACTTAATTCGTCTTATCAACGTATCTCGTTCTAATTTCCGTGGCAATATACGCGTGTGAACTTCCCATTGCATATGCTTTTGATAAATTCAATATATTGTGAAGTTAAGATGGGTTAATATTATTTGAAAATCCTGCAATGTTTGTAATGCATGCTGACATTTACAGTAAATGCATTGCAATAACAGGTTACATTTCGTCCAACGGATGAACTATCAGTAAATAAGAGTCAGATTTTGCTAATAGTTAGTGAGTAGACAATTTAGAGACAACGACACTTCGTACCACACTGACACAAGAGCTTCAATACACACAGTATTAATTGAATGTTAGATATATTTATATATTTTGTAGACTTTTCCGGATAGTATAGAGATTATTTTGAAGATCAAAGAACTGATGTTCAAGTGCCACAGACTGCGAAATCTGCGCTTTGGATAATATTTTTTAACAAAATCATATCTATAGTGTGCGTAAAAGTCTTTATTTATAATTATTTCAATTGAATTTTTCATAGATGATATTTTAAAAGCGTTTTACATGAAGCTACATACGAGGAAACAAGTCGTAGGGCTTCAGATATACATTGAGGCGATGCTGAGGTCGACTTCTTTGCCCGATATGTACTTCAGTTGTTCAGATAGGATAGTTATTTGGCCAATTTAAGATCACTTAGTGCGTTAGCTTTTAATGTTAGTGACATCTAGTGTTAAAATTGCAAGTTTACAGAAATTAAAACTAAATATTTAAAAAGTTATGTATAACAAAAATGTAATTGAATAAAAAAATCGTAATCCATTAATCAGATAAGAACATGGTTCATAAGCATGTTGTATTGTTATTATAAAGAACAAGTTAGTAGTTTATCCATGATTACATTAAACTTAGAGTAATGGAGGAAAACGAAAAAGGTTATTGTTGAAAATGTTTTTAGGTAAATAAAATCGGATTGAGCTTTTGTGAAAACCTTGTTGTTATTAATAAGTTTTGATTCGTCTCAAAATTTGACCGACAAGCGGCCAGTCTATATCGGTCAGTTTCTCTTAAATTATAAGTTTCAAAATTTGACCGACAGGCGGCCATTCTGTCAGGTCAGTTTCTCTTAAATCATTCAGTTTACAATTTGACCGACAGGCTGCTAGTCTGTATCGGTCAGTTTCTCTTAAATAATTAGTTTCAATTTAAACTGTCTCTTCTATCACTTAAGTAGTTTCATATAGAATAGGCTTTTTCGCTACTCATTGATTTGTATCTATAATGTTGCATTGCATTGTTAAACTGATTTACTCCTTATTAGTTATGTATAAAGTTTAGAGGTAGCCATTTTCATATTAACTTTACTGTGAGTGTGAAAGTGGTGTATCTACCATGTTGTTAAATAATAAATAAACTACATTGTACCACCAGTTTGCTGTTTTATTTTACTGCTCCTGTATCCGTTGTTGTGGTGATAATAAAAACAAAATATCTTTGTTGTGATAATATTTACTAAATATTTACAATATCAACTAGAATATATTATAATATTTTCTTAACATAAACTAAAATTACTCCAAGAAGTTTGCCATGTCCCAAACTTTTATCAATTTTTTGTTAAGTCCAGATAATAACGATAGTAAATCTTCAAATGTGGATGTTAAAATACCAATCTTAGGGTTTTCACTAATCTTTATTACTGCACCATCATCTTCTAACTGTGTTTTCAACACTATTGCATTTAAATCATCATTTTCAACGTCTTCGTAATCATCATTATCGGTTTTAACAGCGATTCCTAATGGCAAATTGCTTATTTTCTTTATTTTCCTTAAAATTTTTGAAAATTTTAACTTTTCTTTGCTGTCTGAATCAATAGCATTTTCTGATGAAAACACTTCACGTTGTTTTGAAATACTTTTATCCTGAATACTTCTTCGTTTCCTCGACTTAACTTCACTACTATCGATTGCTTGTAATGATGTTATATCATGATTAATATTTTTATTCCTGACTCCCATTTCTCGACCAAAATTTGGATTACTTTCTGTTTTTATTTTATCATATTTATTGACTTTTTTGTCAAAGCTTTTACCCTTTTTTGATTTAATATCTCTTGGTTCTATATCTGATTTGTTTCTTCTAGTATTTTTTATTTTAGACATACGTTTCCTCAATAGATCGTTTCTAATTGGAATAGTCATATTGATGTTAGTTATATCAAGTAATTTTCTAATTAAATTTGAACTTAACGATAACTCATTAATTCGTTCCTTTAGTTTGTTTTCGCGGAGTTTATATCGTTCGTTATTATTGAAAACTTGTCGCCGCAGTCTAATCAAGGCATCATTATTATTCTTGTTTTGAAAAATTGACTGCATTCTCTTCAAGTCTCTGTTTATATTTACAACACGATCCAATAAAGCTCTATTTTTATCGTCTAGGATATCATTTTCTGCACCATCCATATATTCTTCATCGATACATTCAATGTTATCATAATTAATAACTGATCGCTTAACTTTTACAACATTAGGTTCTTCTTGGCTTAATGCTACAACCTCGTTGCTATCTTCAAGTTTTTTGGTATCAAGTTCACGACATGCTTCTACTTGAGTATTGGCGAGCACCCAAAAACCGAACGACTTAGGAGGAAGATTGATAAGTAATGTTTTGTACGGACGTACACGTTTCACCACTGGTCGTATATCTCCTTCGTAATACATAGCGTGGCTGTTTACGACTATATTTCTGAGGACAACATTTAAAAATTTGTTAGGTCGAATGTTTAAATTAGAAAAACTTAGTGTGTCGTGGCTTAAAAAATATATTTTGTAAGAGATAGTTGAAAATCATGAAAGTAATAACATTTCTTTTTCACTTCCTGTCACTGCTCTGTAAGATGTTTAAAATAAATTCTCATGCCAGCTGGTTTAACGCCTATTCGGTTATATTACAAACAAAAACTCACCCATTTTCATCATGACCAAGTATAAATTGCATAATATCACCTCCTTCTTCTTTCTTGGACAATTTTAGCGAGAATCTCGCTGGTTCGTCATCCATGTTCGCTCCATAGAGGGTGAGCGCACCGGGCACTGGCTTGTGATGCAACGATGTACAGTGCGCGAACAGAGTCGCCTTCGATACATCCATGTCAACGTCCAATACTCGCTCGCCAACAAGGTTTTTAAACAACAGAGCCATGTAAAAACTCTAAAAGTAGAAGTAAGAATTTTATATTTTTTGACGTCATAAGTTCGCTTGTCGATATGTGATATAAAAAGCTAGGTGATACAAAAGACACAGGATATTAAACAATGAAGCGCTGTAGAGTATAAGAGATTGTTAGAGAACTTACCAAAGTTGGTTCATACAGTTCTTCCTCAAGCAGGTCTCTGTAGTGCACAGCGAACCCGTTCCGCGCTGAGAAGCCGAGACTGGCGAGCCACTCCGCGGCGCGCTCCAGCTCAGCGTCGACCCGACTGCGCTCGGTCAGCCACAGCGGCACATCGCTCTTGGTCAGCAACTTTAGGAGCTTCATGCGATCCTTTTCTGACATCCTTTCTAGTTCTTGGGATGAGGAGTTGCTGAAAAGAATTAGAATTTTTTAAGAATTATTTTCACGCCCATAACCTTGTTATTATAGAGGATTCAACATAGTAAACAGCGCCAATATCATGGATTTCTTTTCAAATCCACTGGAATCAACATTTTTGTAGCACATTTATTTGTCCCATTCCACTCTATATACTGAAGTAAATCACTTTTTATAAGTAAAGTAAGTTTACTCAGCGCACGTCGATAAAGCCAACGAAAGTTACGTTTAAATAATATGGTAAATGAAATATTAGATACCTAACTAGTTGAAAAAGTTCAGTACCGAAAGATATGGTCTACAAACAAACAAATTCTTCCTTTCTAGTATTAATGATTCGTTCCCTAGATAATTTAATTCATTTTCTCATAACCGTGTAGTGCTCGAAATGACTAAGGAATGAAAACCATAATTTACCATTTTTAGTGAAGCTTGTATCTTGGACTTCCAAACAGACATACCTCATACATACACTTTCTAATAAATAATAGATAGTGTAGCGACATCTATAATCCGCTACAAGAATCAATACGAAGACGTCTAATCCTGAATCGCGCTATACAAATATTTCGGAGCGCTGAGTATATATACAACATCTCGACATCAACCACTGGGGGCTTAGGGCCGGCCAGTTAGTGGGTCGATTGGTTGAGGATCCTCCCTTTAGGTTGGAGGAAGACCACACCTCTCTCCCTCCACAATAGTATTTCATTAAAATTATTATACCCATTCAGGAGTATGGCATCCATCATGTCGTTGGAAAGTGTCACATAGTCTTTGAAGTCGCTCTTGGAGTCAGCGTGCAGGCAGTTGGTGACGTCACCGCCGACCACCTTCCACTCGGGCCGGGGGAAGGTCTCGAGGATCACTCGAAGGGTTTCTAAGTCGTTAAGGTACTCTTCTATAGATTGGTTCTTGCATTCTAGAACGGAAATTATACGAAATCTATAAAGGACTTGAAGATACATCTATCTACGAGTATATGTATAATATGTATAATTACAACTAGTGACACAGGCAGACTGAAACGTTGGGAAAAATTATTGAATAATACATAACCATTATATTATGTATAATGAATAAATAGATTTTTTTCTTCATATAAAAAAGTAGGGTGTATTGTACTATGTACAGAATTTCCCTAAAAAATATCTAAAACACAGTGCAATTGCGTAAAGGCCCATCAACACGATACAAGCTTTGATAGAAGCAATACATGACTCGCCCGGTCTAAACAACACGTAGCATTATTGATCTGTTATACAAGTTTCTTTCAATACTTTTCTTGATGTAAACAGCACATAATATCCGCGTGTTAACATTTGCTTACAATTCTTGGATATCAATTATTGGGCTTTAGGTAATTATTGCTCTAAAATATACAAGAAAATGGCATATGTAAATTGGTCTTCTGAGTAGTGAGCGGAGAAAGAGAGAGCCACACACAGAGGTAGCGACATTCTTATATTACTTTTTAAAATTAATTCAAATAAAACTTGCCATATCCTAGTTGCCAGAAGATATCCGTTATTCCCACAGCGTCTGCCGCCGTCAGTATGCTGAGTGCACTGTTGGGGTCCCACATGCCAGCTCCTGTCTTCTGGTCACTGTTGAGAGCGAAGACCATGTCGAAACCGGTCGTTTTTGCCCATTTCACGAATTTCTCCCACTGCTTCGGTCTTACTCCTATTTGGCCAGCTACAAAAAGCAAAAGACATGCTCATGACCAATTATTACATAGTGGAGTGGAGTAAGGGGTTAGTTTCTTTTTCTTATATAAAGGAATTTCTTATATAAACTCTATAATTAAAATTTAACTGATCTCATTTTAGTTACAATATAACAAAATTTTTACATTCCTTTGTAAGGAAAATCGTAAATTAGATCACATATCTATATCGATACTAATATTATAAAGAGGAAAGATTTGTATTTTTGTATGTTATGAATAAACTCAAAAACTACTGGACCGATTTTGAAAATTCTTTCACCAGTAGAAACCTACATTATCAGCGAGTAACATCGGTTATTATGTATAGTACATCTACATTGCACCCGTGTGAAACCGGGGCGTGTTGCTAGTATTTATATATACCAGGAAGTAATTACCTTCACGTTGAAAGACGCTCGGCCGATCGGTTGCGACGGTCAAGGTGCTATTTGTGAAGCTCAGCCGCGATGTGGACGGCCCCGCCACCCGCAAGTATGCCGGCGTCAACGCTGAAGCCATGCATGTGCATTCTTTACTGAAATATTAAAAAACTTTATCTCCTTTAGCTACTCAGCTTCCTACGTGTATTTAACGGTACATAACTCGTTTATATTTCCCGCACTACCCACATCCACTATTCGTTAAATTTTGAATTTGAGGGGTCCGGTGCTATTTCAAACAACACCTTATACGTAAGGCGTGCGGGTGGAAGGGGCGAGTAGCGGCTCGATCCGCGCGACAGATGAGGCCGAGGGTAGGAACAAAGAAAAAGTGGGGCCAGATTTCTACCTACTTACACTCTTTGTCGTACAATATAGATATAAGAATCCTTTAATTCTCTAGAGGTAGGTATATACATTGTTCCAAACTACAAAATGAATTTACCTGTATTTCCCAATTGATGAAAATAGAAGCTTAGGATCAACGCTGAAACTCAAAAACCGCCTGTCAACTAAGTTGACGTGACTCTCTGTGGATATCTGCACATTATAGATATCGGAGTTAACTACACTAAAACAAAACACTGATAAATAAATTAACGACATTTTGTTAACTGAACGTCTCACACAAGCTCCTTAGTCTTTTATTGGCGCGTAAACGTTACGTTACAGCTAATTTCGAAAACTATACTAATACCTAACTGACCAACAAAGTTATTTTTATATTCCACTTCAGTGATTATACTTAAGTTTTACATTAACTTTGAGGCTATTTTGGGAATAAAATTAAGATATAATTCTGCTTCCGAACCTTTTGATGAGCTCGTAAATGCTTAATAAAAAATGTTTATAGGATAACTCTAAAATTATTACAATTATAAACCTTAATATAAACTGAAAATGTAATTGATACATATGTACATTTAAATAAAATACTGTATACCGGATTAAAACGCGATTTATTGTTTAAATCTCTGAGACTGTCTCCCGCGACCACGGTTGCTGAAAAGCATCCGAAACGTCGGGATAAATAATTTAAACAATAAATCGCGTTTTAATCCGATATACAGTATTTTATTTAAATGTGTGATACTCGCGTTAATAAAAGACAATATTACATATGTACATGTATAATTGTTTCGTACTGTAGTAATGCTCGTTTTGTGAAATCTCGAACAATTGGATTCGTTTCCCACCGCGTTCATCGTGTTAATAAAGTTCTAAGAATATGAACGAGCACAACATCGAAAAAATTTTAAATTGTAAAATGTGAAATACAGATAGCTTTCAGTCTACAAATATTCAACTACCCCAAGTAAACGTGAATACTACTTATACCAACTACTACTATATCGATCTATATATAGCGCATCATTAATTGGTCTCATATGAGGTCCATCGAGGGCACCTCACGCTCATTTCTCTATATTCATGACCATACTTCATATTATAAATACAACATAAGCTGTCTGTTCTGTACGTAGTTTAAACGCTAATAAAATATATAGGCTTAAATGTGAAATGTTTTTCCATGTAAGCAAACTCTGTAAAATAAATAAAAGGTTGTTATAGTTTATGAGCTAGATATCTAAGTAACGAATAAGTACCCGTTTCCCCAAGCAGCGATTCTGGCAGACCTTTAAGTAGAATTGATAAAGCTGCACCGGAATCCTGGAGATAGTTGGTGTATCACATTGTAGGAACATTTAAGCATACTCTTCTATAAAAAACTTTAAGTAGTTATCAATATAATCAGTTTTATCCGCCTGCAATAAAAATGTAATATTAAGTATTTTAATTTTGTCCTTATTATTTAATTCACTTCAACACATCATTTGCAGACTAAAGCAAAATGCCTCGCAGTGAGTGCAAAATTATTATTGTTTATATTTGAATTCAGAATTAAGTATAGCACGTAGTAACGTTTGCTGACTTTTCATTTTTATCCAACATTTAAAAAATATTATGATTTACAATTAGGTACCTAAATATTATGTATATAATTACTACGTATTTACTCAGACTTGCTAAATGGAAACAAAATTGTGAATAAATCAAAAACAGTTGATATAATTAATATAGGGCAGATATAAATAAAATTATATATGTATTTGTATGACGCAAAATATGCAGTTAACGCCTGTGGTACAAACAATGTATGCGGCAGTGCCCTGCCATGAAAAGAAAGGTTTAGAGATTTCCTCTAACACTATTTTTCAGTACCAGCTTCCGAGCTGACCGGTGTGTCCTGTGACCAGTCTGCTTAGCATATTTGTACAAAAAAAAATGGAACACGGCATGTTTTTATATAACATAATCTTTAATAAGAACCAGCGTTGCCAGACGTCCCGATTTAATCCTGCGCGAGACAGGCTGGTCCGCTTTTCGGGGATAACTCGACCTTACGTGCAGCATTATTGTCTTTGATTTTTTTATTCAGCCGGCCTAGCATGACAACCGCGACATGTCGCGATCTAGCATGTCGACCGTTTTCTTATGTTTTAATCGATTATCGCTCTATTTCTTTCGGATATAGATATGTTTTCTATCAAAATTGTCGATGTCGAGATATAATATATGCCATCAAAAACATAAATTGTAAAAAAAGCGAAGTCTTGCAACTCAATTCCTGTATCGTAAAAAGTTGTGAGATCCATATAATACCAAGTCGATCAATTTATTCAGTCTCTACTGAAGGATCCTTCTGTCTTAAGTTATTACGTAATTAGGTAACCTAACAACATCTTATAGTGATCATATCGATATCAATATTAAAAATCTTTGATGTTTAAAATAAATAGATTGACTCGGCTATCGAGGTTGCAGATCGAGATATCTTACACCTTAGTTTGCCTACTCTCGTCCGCGATATATCTCGTGGTAGTCATGCTAGGCCGGCAGGAGACTCAAGACGAAGAAGATTCAACTACGTAACGTAAAAATAGGGTATATGTATATGATATTTTATCATATTTTTATTAAAATGCATTTTCAATGGCTACTTTTGTTATCTATTGTCATGTCCCGCTTTCGACGAGTTTCAAAAAAAGTTTAAATGCAGACTTGGCAAAAAAAATCTGGCAACGCTGATACTATCAAACTCAGATTAAGTACCTAGAACATAGGTTGACATAGTATGTTGATCGAAGATACCTACCTACAATATGTATTAATTATTATGGCTCCTCTTCACATTGGGCCAATGCAGGCGAATAAAGGCAATGACGCAAGTGTAGAGGGCTTAAATGTCTGTAATCGGCGTTATTTGTACGTATTCGGCGCTGTGTCGGTACATCAAAGGAATGCTTGCCCATTATGGCGTGCCCGTCCACACAATCGCCGATTACTCAGTACGTAGTTGTCTCGGATACAGTACAGACATATTTTTGGCGATATAGAAATAATGGTTGCGAAGAGACTTTGGAATCCCAAAATAAATGATATTATTATTATTATACTCTTTATTGATGAACATTCTCACAATTACACTTTTTTATATAAAACTAGCGACCCGCCCTGGCTTCGCACGTGTCTAGATTTTTTGACACAAAAAAGCAGGGGTTGGTAATAGAAGAGTTTAAATATAGGGTTGTATGTATTTTTTAATACCACATTATAAAAAAATAAAAACAAAAAAAATTAAGGGTGAACAACCCTTATCACTTAGGGGTATGAAAAATAGATAGTAGCCGATTCTCAGACCTACTGAATATGCATATAAAATTTGGTAAAAAAAGCCGTCTCGGAAGAGTACCTACGGTAACTAACATTGTGACATGGAAATTTTATACATAAGATAATAATATTTTTAAAAAAAGTATAAACTTGGGCATACCACCGGCAATAAGGCCATAATCAGCCCAGGCTACCGGTGGGGGGGAGGCAGAGAAAGGAACCTTCTCAGTGAGAAGTTCTCACAATACGAGCCATGTCCAGTAGTACTGCCTTCTGCATCTTATTATTATTACATAAGCACCTCAAAAATAAATATAAGTAAACTATTAAGTAATAACGTAGGTACTGTACTAAATATTAAATAAGTGTAGGTAGATAATGTTAATGTGTCATTTATTTAAAACCCTAAATGATTATATACGCAGAGTAAAAATATTGCCGCAGCCGAGATCACCTCGGTATTCATTTTCGATAGACGTCATATCACAACAGAGGGGTGAGCACGAACAAATAGCGAAAGTGAATTCGTATCGCCATCGAGAAGAATTTGTATGAGATTTGTAAAGCGCCCCTATCGTGTGTAAATGTAACTAATTTTGGCAGCACGAACTACTATCAAACGGCTATCGAATCGAATGCGTAGTGTCACCTAAATGAATCTCATACATTTGAACTAAAATTGGCAGCACGAACCTCAACGTAACGTAAATTCGGAGGTTGGCTATCGAGAACTGGCGAAACGTTGCTCACTAATAATTTTTTGGTGAAACAAGTATCGAAAACATATTAACTTACAGAATTTTTACTTTAATTGGAATATTTATTAGTTTTAATCACTTTAAATTTATTTTTATATAATTTAAAAGTATTATTTCATTTTTGAAACAACAAATTGACTAGAATGGAAAAGCTTTCCCTTATAGCAAATTATTTATTAATTATTATTATAGAACTCAAGTAAATCTAATAATATGTTGGTATGTTATGAAACTTCTCCGTTGCAGTGCCTCTGAATCAATTTGTAAGGCAAATTGTGGCTGTATATGGGGCCAGGAAATCTTCAATGTGCATCACAGCATCACAACGTGCTGTGCTTAAAGCTATCCTATGTAAACCCCACAGATGAAGTCTATAAAGACCATAGTTCCACAGTTGTACATATATGGAACATATTATATAGAAGCTTATGAAGAACCTTTGAGCTGGACCCAAAGAATAAGAGCAAAGAGACAGCACAGAGTGCTGACCCCCTGAGCCAGAACATTATTTTGCCGTTATTTCTCGAGATTCATGATACCGTTTCTGATCAATGTGGTCAACAAAGAAATCAGAACACCAGTGAACCTCTATGAAGCTAAAAGAACTCTCAAGGATTGGCTCGTCTCTAGACTTAATGAAAACAGAAAAACTCCTAGACATTCTAGAATAAATATATTAATCATACAACATACCTTACACACTTTTTCACCCTTATACATGAGTCTACTTTTATTTCTTATTATTATTATATCTTGTATACACTTCAATGAGTTTAAATCAATTCTTCTGCCATACCAAATTTAATTCAAATATAATCCAGGGCCCCAAGATACAGGGTTTCCTAGTTTGGAGCTCACTGTTTATTCAAGAAGGTAGGTATAGATATATAATATGCATATAGGAAACTGTTTCTACCTTATCAAAGAATTTATAACTGAAGTATAATCTAATTGAAATTATAATTTATTTGACCCATCATTTCTTTTTATTGTATTGTAGTAATAGTTGTAGTTGTCATGATAAGGCTTTATGGTAACTTTAAATAAGAAAATTATGTTATAGGCTAGTCAGAATACTTTGTATATTGCTGCAAGTTTAGCTAAAAATTAATTAAATTAAGTAGTTGAGTAAAGTATCATGTCTAAGGTTCTTTACACAAACATAATATTTGGAAATAATAACAAGATAATTTTTATGTTTTTATTATTATAGAAAAATAACATGCAGAATTAAGTATAGACTCATATTGGTACAAAATGACACAGGTGTTTCTTGAACAATTAACTCAGCTTTTTCCATCCCTAAGAGATAATTGAAGCGCTGGCATTTATCTTTTATAATTGTTTTTTTATATTCACTTCACCTGAAAAATGACACAGGTATTTCTTGAATAATTAACTCTGTTTCTTCTATCCCTAAGAGATAATTGAAGCGCTGGCACACATCTTTAATAATTGTTTTTTTTTATTCACTTCACCTGAAAAAATAATATCATTAAAATTTATATTAAACGAAGTGGAAATACTAATTTATCTATAATGTCTTGCGGCCCTTGAGATAACATACCTTCGGCTTACACTATTTTGTTTCAAAGCCAGTCTCCCATCGCATCACTTTTTGATTTTAGTGTTATTTTCAGCCTTTATTTTCTTTATAAAATAGCAGCATCGTGGATCGAAAGTGGGTTTTGACAAAAGTCCATTTCATCACATAATTAATAAAAATGAATAAACTTATAATAAAAAATCCCATTTAGTATTATATCTTCGTATGTAAACAACAACTCCAATTTCCAATTTTTTTTTTTTTTTTTTTTGCCCATAGGGCAGGCTAAAGTCTTTCGACCATACCGCCTTGTCTTATGTTATTTTTTCCCTTTTATCTCTCCTTATTTAATGTCTTACGTTTCTTATCTTTTATATGTATCGTAATATAGTACTTCTTCTTTTAATTAATGACGACCCCCATCAAAGACGGAATCTTCCAATATCCAGTATTTTTCGTAATATAGTTAATATCATATCTTTATTTCCACGCGGCCATAAGTCTGACGTATATCATTTAATTTTAAAATCTCAGTAAAATTCATTTTGTTCAATCCGATTTAACAAACGTATCGTACGTACAATTCTTTATTTATTACTACCCAACAAAGAGTAGAAAAGGCACATTTCCAATTACAAATCTCGTTATCTTGCTCGTCAGGACTCCGAAGAGTGGTGACAAAGAATCTAATTTAAAAGTTCTGAAAAAACTTATTTACTAGAAAAAATATATTTACAGCTTTAATATTATAATTAACTTATTAACCTATTATTTTACTACTGTGACAAAGAGTACATAAATATAATTTTAAATATCGTTAACAGTTTCAATAACAAATCTGTACAAAAATATAAAAGTTGAGGCATTTTTAAGTAACTCCTGAATACAATGCGGGATACTTTCAACTTTATTGTAAATTTTTAAAAGCCCATCAGACAACACAAGGCGCTGAATGTTGAAAGACGAACACTCAAAGAAGATATGATGTAGTGATTGTACTTTTGATGATTGACAATAGACACAATATGGAGAATCAACCATTTTAATACGATGAAGATGGTAATTTAAACGACAATGACCAAAACGCATGCGAGAAATAGTTGTATAAAATTTCTTGTTTGTGAATATTTTGTGCTTGCAAAACCAAGGTGTAGAATTTATTTGAACATCGAGACCGGCGAACCAAGTTCCTTTGTTTTGAATGTTTGTGCAATAATATGAATGTTTTCCCCATGCTTGGCACATCCGCTGTTTGATTAAACTAATTGCATCTGTATAAGGAATACGAATACTAATATTAATAGGAGAATCTCCTGACTTTACAATTTGTTTAGCCAAGTAATCAACATGTTCGTTACCTTGAACACCAATGTGCGAAGGCACCCACACAAAATTAATTACTACATTTAAATGAGTTAGTTCATCCCATAACTGTTTTATTAAGAATATAACATAATTAGTATGAGCATTTAGATGATTATTTGCTAAATTTTGTAGAACACTCATACTATCACTTACAACAACCCATTTTGTGTGCTCTCTATAGCAATTCTCGATATGTTTCAAAGCACTTAAGATAGCGACAGCTTCCGCTGTGAATATACTTGCATCTTTATTGATTTTCTGACCTATGCCTACTTTTGAGGAAGGCTCATAAATAGCAAAAGACACGGATTCACTGTTTTTGGATCCATCAGTATAAATAAATTCATGATCTGACCATTCTGATAGCATTGCATTTACTTCTTCTTTTGAAAATAAATCTTCTTTATTCTTTATAACTATATTAATTGCTGGAAATTTACCACTATAAGAACCCTCGTAACATGGCAAGACATGCTTAGATTGATGAATGTTTGTATTTTCTATAAAATCAGTGAAATTTTGAAGACCTTGCAGCATATAAAATGATTTAACATTTGAATGAGATGCAGAGTGTAACAAATTGATCAAAAATGGATTACCACCATAGAGCAACACGGGCCACCGGCGAACCGGAGGGGAGTAGCCATAGCGTTCGTTACCGATACCAAACAATCTGTCATTTTTTGCGGGGGGAAACCTGCGCTATGTGTGCGTACTCAAGTTCGCACACACAAGCAATCGTCTGTCACTACGAAACTCACACCGTGACAATTAAAAAATACACTAACAATTTCACACATACATTTAAACATTCCGTGTCATAACAGTATACGTAAATGGCGCAACTACACTGACAAGTCCTTTTAGCCGTAGTTGCAACAACTGTCGATACGCAGTATCGATAATTTCAAGAACTGGGTTTGGAAAATTAGTTTTATAAGTTCGACTTAATTTATTTATTTTAAAGATGGAGTTAATTTATTACGTAATACAAATGAACTTGTCGGGTAATGCGCACGTAGCAGGTCACGGAGAGTGGACCATGAGTTGGTACATAATAAAATCTTAGAAATAATTTGAAAAACGATAACGTAATTATATAAGCTATATAAATATATAAACACATATTATGTTAAAATCGGCAAGACGGGCTTTTGGGCTTGTATGGTAGTCCCGCCACTGAGTAAAAGTAAGGTTTTGTTACAATCAATAACTGACATATATATCATAAATCTGTGATCAATGATATTTGTAGTTGTCAAATCGTAACAGTTCCTAAATGACGACAATCGGAAAAGCACTCAGACTCAAAACGTAGAAAACACGAAACGAATTAGCACAGAGTAAACAACTGTCATGCGGCATGCCAACGACAGACTAAAATAAAAGATCGATTTTAATCGATAATCATGCATATTCATTTTCTTTAATTAATAATTTATATTTTATTTAATAACATAACTGTAATTATATGCAATATATTGTATTTAAAGTGCATTTAATTACTTTTGAGTTAATTACCTTGTCCAAAGGTTTTTTTTGTGATTGTGTAATCGATTCAATTAATCGAGAATCTCAGGAAAACTATATTTCTCATATTTCTCCTCTCCCAGATTGAGAATTGAGTTGATTTTTTATATTATAAGATTAAAAATATGTCATTTTTTAGATCATATCGCAATTATTAAATTTGGGCCCACAATTTTCCATATCCTTTGGATTTTTAGGAAATAAAAAAAACATTATGGTTGAAGTTTACACTAAGTGATTTTAATAAATGTGCTAACGCGCGTAAGTATTATATTATATTTTAACAATGTATATTATCACAATATAATATTTGAATCAGAAAAGGAGAACGGCAGGCTTGTATGGGACTTTCGTACCGCTAATAATTTTCGTGTTTTGGGATATTTTTTGTTTTAATTGGTGGTTAATATGATAAACAACCCCATTTTAAATTCTTAGATTTTTAGAAGTTGGGACATAAAAGTTATATCCAGATTTGTTTTTGAAGGTTATGTCAAATTCAAAAATCATTTATTCATTTAGGTAACACAATGTACACTTATGAACGTCAATAAAAAATACATATAAATGCTTCTAATTTTACATTTACTGCCAGTTCACAAATCAAGGGCGTAGAGCGGACGAGAAGAACTGGCAAGAAACTCGCCGCCACTCTTTTTAATCGCCAAGTTTTTGTTTTACAAATGTTTTATAAGGGGCTGCAACCATTACACCATGTTCCACATGACATCACACAATTAACTATAATTATCAAAAAATATATATAAACGAAAAAATAAAACAAAGATTTGTCCTCTATCAGCAGTATGTATGGTGAAATAGGAGCACTCACATTCTAGTGGGAACAACACGCAAATACATAGACGAATATGTAGCGACCAACCAATTTTACATTAGGTTTATTAACATTGCTTTGGTGATAAAGTAAATGGTCTAAATTGATTGTCCCTCTCTGTTTTACTTATCATTAAGTAAGTAGATTAAAATGAGACTTTTACCTACTCAGTTGAATGCACTACGAGATACCTATATAATATGTCCAGCAGTGGACTGCAACAATTTGATATTTAATGATAAAGTTCGGACGGGATTTTGACTGTAGGTAAATAAAGAATACTTGGTTTTGAAAGTACATTTATTTAATGGTGTTACTTATAATTAATTTATTCTTAATATCACATAGGAACAGCATCCCACTGTTCTTAAACCTACAATGCAGTTACAGCAATAACTTCACAAACTTCATTCATGGATGACATCTGTAAATAATTAATTTCATGAGATGACCATAGATACAAAAGTGCATTGATGAAATACAAATAAACACTAAGTTCAAAAAAAGAAGTAGGACACATCAAGATCAGGATTGAATTTCAGCAACCATAGCTGGAGAATGATTCTCGAGCTTAGGTTGGATATCTTTGGTTGCCTTCCAGAAAACCTTTAAAAATATAAAAAATAGTTAAATTGTATTACTATGAGAGAATAAAGTCTTGCACATTAAACAATAATAATTAATAGAGCCATCCTTGTGAGGGTCTCAGAGTTAGCAATATATATGTTCGGCAAGCTTTTATAATCTACTATAAAAATATTATATAAGTATAACTGCTGGTGCTTTAACAAACAGGTAATGTTGTCAGGATTCCACTCTTCAGCTGATGTAGTAGTGGACAGATTCTGACCACATACAGCACACATCAAATCAAAGTGATCATCCACATGGTCAGGTGAAGGTGGTTGAATGTTTACAACTAGTGTAGCAATTATAGCTCTAAGCCAACAGGGCACACAAGCTTCATCTTCAGAACAATAGCTAAAATAAAAATAAAAGATATTATTAAGGGAAAAATAATTTATATTATTTTATTTCTTAGTTTAAATCAAATAAACAATTTATAATGTTTATAGTTGGTACATGATGTTTATACCTTGCGTAGCTGGTTCTAAGTAGAAACTGTATTAGCCACTCTTTGTTGTTCTTCATTCGCCCCTTCAAACAAAATCCTGCATCAACTGATTATAAGTATGGCCAACTAGTCTAGGCATATTACCAGATGAATGTGAATGAGTAGCTAGCTGCCAACATTCATGGCAAACATGGTCAGCAGGTGTTATCTGGAAAAAATTAAGTGATTTTGAGTACTGTTCAATATCATTTTAGACACTTTCCTCTTCTTTTCAGCAGTCATGATATCAGAGTAATAACTATTTTAACACTCTTAAGCAAACCATGTAAGATACTTAGAATGTAAATAGCAATTTGTATGTTTATAAAAAATAAAAACACCTCTATTTGTTAGTTTTTCTAATAGTATTGAGATTAGTTAATTTTAGCAAACATACATATTTTTATGTGGTATGGTGTGGTTTAAATAGTGTTATAGTTCTAGTACGTAGAATTTATCACGGAGTTCATCACTGACCTACTCATGAACAGAATGTTATTTGTAAACTACTTACATCTCTAGGATATGTCCACAGTCGAATAGTATTGACGAGATCTTCACTCTCATCCGATAAAGCGTGCCTTCTTACTCGGGATAAGCGAACGTTGCAATTAACACATTGCAAGCTCGTCATTTTAATTGAAGCACGTACACAGCACAGTTAATAAAGCGTCCTTTCGCAAAACTACTATCAAGAGATAGAGTACGCAGGAGTATATGCTCAACTCAACGTAGAAATGGCCAGATAATTCGCTAAATTGCTCAGATGCAGTCACAAACCACAATCCAAAACAAAAACAAAGAATTCAACAGTTGAACTCAACTTTTTCAAAGACAGATTTTCTTCATCTGTCAATAAAAAATAATTGCTATATATAAAAAAATGTTGACGAAAATAATTCCTATCATTAAATCGTTAACTGTTATGATATTTTGCAACAATTATGAATTCTTAGCTACCTTTTATAATTGTTTTATTTTATTGAAGCTTATTTCAGTTTCTGAATAATTTAATATCATTTCGATATTTGTGATATTTTCCAAATGGCAACTTCAAAAAACATTGCTGCGTTTAGTTTACGATTATATTGCGTTTAGTTATTCAAATCTTTTTATGCATATTTCTAATTAACCCCAGCTTCTAAAAAATTTATATTTACATAAAAATAAATGGCACAGTTGCCTTAATAAGTGGTACAAATTCTATTACAAAACAACAAAAAAAGTATGCGGTACAATTTCTGCCGTTCTCCTTTAATCTCAAAACTGTCTCTGTATAGAAGACTCCTTTGTCATTTTTTTCGATAACTTAAAACAATCCGACAACAACACTATTGCTCGGTGACAGCGACTTCTCGGAAATAAACTCGGATCAGTCGCTCGACAGATCCGTGTATTGTATGAGGGCTCATACAATACGCGGATCTGTCGAGCGACTTTGTTGGTAAAAAAATCCGAAACAACACGACCGATAATATTGTAATATTTTAAGTTTTAAAGAAGTAAATAGTAATAATATGATTAAAAAATACCTACATATGAAAGGTAACGGTATCTTTTTGTAAATTTGACGTGGCAGATATTTTTTGGCAACAAGAAACACAAACAATTCGGCATTTTTTTAGGAGGTCGATTCAGTCGCGCATCTGGATTTAGTCTAGTGAAAAGTGCGGCTACAACTAGTTTTATTGTACGCATAGGACCATTTGGACTTGTACTTTGACAGAGGGGAACGCCTGCGTATGGCTACTCCCCTCCGGTTCACCGGTGGCCCGTGTTGCTCTATGATTACCACATACACTATAAAGTTTAAGTAAGAATTTTTCTTTTAAATAGTTGAATCGAATGGCTAACGGTGGGATATTACATTCAATCTGCAATGCGTTAATAGGAGTACTTCTGAAAGCTCCTGTTATTAGACGTAAACATTTGTTTTGCAAAAGATCTAAACTATTTACAACACTAGTATCTGCAGCGAAACAATAAAAACCATACTCAAAATGACTACGAACTAATGATTTGTACAACAACAACAGAATTTTAGGATCAGCGCCCCAGTATGAACCTGAAAGAGATTTTAAGATGTTATAGGCTTTATTTGCTTTAGTTATTATGTGCTTAGCGTAACTATTCCAAGTTAACTTATGAGTAAAAATAACTCCCAAAAATTTTACTTCAAGCGAGACCGGCAAAGAATAATAATTGTATAGTATGGTAGGCATGTCACGCAATTGTTTGCCAAATACAATGACTTTAGACTTAGATGGATTCACATTAAGATCAAGGTAAGTAAAATATTTGTACAGATTTGTTAAAGCATTGTTAATAATTTGAACTACTTCCGACTGATTTTTCCCTGATGTGTATATAACTAAATCATCTGCAAACTGAAGATTTTTAACTTGGGATCCTAGGATTATATTTAATCTATGAATGTACAATATAAATAAAAGTGGGGATAGTATCCCTCCTTGACATACTCCTTTGAATGAAAGTCTAGGACCATAAAGATGTCTATTTAATTTAACAAATACTTCCCTATTGGTTAAGAATTTTTTTACCCAATTTGTAAATTGTGCAGGAATTCCCAACAATAATAATTCATGACAAAGAATATCTATATTAACACTGTTAAATGCACCTGCTACATCAAAAAATACAGCTACCAGATTTTTACGATCCGACAAAGAGTTACGAACATCAAGCTGTAGTTGACAAATACTTTCCCTGGCAGAAAATTTTCTACGAAAACCAAATTGATTGGAAGGTAATATGTTGTTATTTTCTACATAAAACTCTAATCGTTGTTTTAACAATTGTTCAAATAATTTACCAACACAGGAAGTAAGTGCTATGGGCCGATAAGAATCGGGACAAAACTTAGGCTTGTCTGGTTTTAAAATTGGTATAAGACAATCCTTTTTCCATTCTTCTGGTATAATGTTTTTATCCCACATTAAATTCAGTATATTTAGAAATGATTCTAAACTGGCAATGCTAATTTTTTTAAGTAGAATATAGGGTATTCCATCAAGACCATAAGCAGTATCTCTTCTTGAGGTTATGGCTGATATTAATTCATTAATTGTGAAAGGACTGACAAGAAACCTATTACTGGAGTTAATGTTGTTATTATTGTGATTTGACATAGTGTTTGATACATAGTCTGGTGTGTACTTCTGCAAAAAATCTAATATCCATGTATCATTGTCACAATTATTGGAAATATATGTTTTGTTGTATTTACGCATGAATTTCCATATGACAGATATTGGTGTATTCCTATTAAAAGTTTCACATAGAGAAAACCAACTTTTTTGTCTTTCTGATTTTATGACAAGCTTTTTTACAGCTCTAAGTCTTTTAAAATGGATATAGTTTTCTTCTTTTGGATCATTTTTAAAATTTAAATATGCAGTTTTGAAGTTTAATACAGCTTCAGTACACTTTTGATTCCACCAAGGGAGAGGGGACTTTTTACCTTTATTCTTAAAAAGAGAACAATCAATGGTATTACTGGTAGGTTTGCGGTTTGAACTATTTGCAATAGAATTAGAAGCAGCTTTGCGTAAAATTGTACAAAAATGTAAATATGAATCAAGAGGATTTAATCTATCTATTTTTAGATCAACTAACAAATCATCAACCTGGTTGCTATATTTCTGCCAATTAACTAACTTATAGTTGGGATAGAGAGGCAAATGCATAGCATTAGAACAATTTCCCCCATTCAAATTATTGTTATGATTTTCACTAATTACTACTTTTATTAAAACAGGAATATGATAACTACTACCAAGAGGACTATCGTTTACACTCCATTCACAATTACATGCAAGAGATGAAGAGACCAATGTCAGGTCAAGAGCATTGGGACGCCATGTTGTAGAACCTACAGTTGTTGGTTGACCACTATTGAGCAAAACTAAGTTGTTTTCATCGAAGACATCTAAAAGTTTACGTCCTCGTGGAGTGTCATAGTTACATCCCCAAGAAGTATGATGTGCATTAAAATCACCAGCAAATATGAAAGGTTGAGGAATAGACCTCAATAATTGCTCAAATTTATCTTTATTGAAGACAGGAACTGAGTTTAAAGGACTATAAAAACTTACTATATATAAGTATTTGTTGTGAACTGCTATTTTAATGCATATATTTTGTAATGAATTATCAAAATATGTGTCAATTTTTGTATAATTTATGTTTTTATGAATTATAATTGCGACTCCATTATGTATGTTACCGCAATCATTCCTTTCTATGTTGTAATTACTTATTTTAAAAGTTTGTTCAGGCCTAAGCCATGTTTCACTAATTATAGCTATATCAATATTATGTGTATAGAGGAAATTAATTAATATATGTTTATTACTGTTGAGGCTTTGAGCATTCCACTGAATGATATTTAAATATGACAAATCCATTATGAGGCAGATGGGAACTTGTTACTTAAGGTAGATTTTAATACTTCTTTAATTGATGTTGTATTTACTGGTATATCTTTATTACTGACTATTTTAATAATTGTTTCGACTAAAGTGTTGATAAATGTGTTAGATTTCATTAAATTGTTTATTTGTACTTCTAAGGTTCGAGCAGAAAGAGCTGGAAAAGCATTTGGATTAAATAATTCAGAATAGTTTACACTCTTTGTTTTAATTTTGTTTTCTTCAATTTTTTGTTTTTTCAAAGGACACTGAATGGAGATGGCGATATGGTTACCGTTACAATTGACACATTTTGCATTTTGTGAATCGGTTAGGCAGTTCTTAAAGTTATGGTTTAATGTGCATATTGAGCAAACCTCAGAGTTGCGACAAAATTTAGCTATGTGTCCATATTTCATACATTTGAGGCATTGCTTAACTGGAGGGATATACTTTTTAACCTCGTGACGCCAAGAATCTAAATAAACATATTCTGGAAGGATGGGGGAGGCAAAGGTAACTGCAACTGTTTGTGTAGGAGCATAGGTTATTGCTCCGTTGTCACCCCTGACTCTGCGCATGAAACGCCTTACTTGTACCACATTTTTCGAGCTGCCTATCAGCCCAAAAATTTCCTTATTAGACATATCGCTTGGCACTGAAGTGAGAACTCCAGTAACTTCGGTACCTCCAGCTGGTATTGTGGCTATTAATGTAAGATGATCTAATAATTTCTTATTTTGAATAAACATATTAGCATTATTTGGTAAATCAAAAGTTATACCGACTTTATATTTGTTGATGGAGCGCAAATGCATAACTCCAGACACACCATGTTCCCGAATGCCCTTAGACAAGGCCATACGATCCCTGTCGTTGAATACTTTGCCTTCCTCCTTATGTGCTAAGAACACAACCAAGTCCTTTTGCGGAATATCTTCGGGATACTTGCGGACATATCCTTTAACTTTATAAGTTAAGTACTTGTCCGCATTATCCAATTCTCCAGAGTCTGAGTCCGAAGAGTACCCGATCCGTGGGTCTGGTGGATTTTCTTTCCACCGTCTCTTTTTGGTCATTTTATTTATTTTGGACTAAACCTTTATTAGTAGAACCTTAGTAACGTATTTGAAATAGAACAAAAGTAGAGAAAATATTTTTAAAAATTAATTTTAAAAAGAGCGCGCCTTTACTTATTGATGACTTTCCCGCCTTTTTCTCCAATTTCCAAATTACAATAGAATATAGATATTATAGCCATGCATCTGCCATCTTGTAAATTATTGTCAAGTGTCAGACTTGTTGCGTTCCGAAACCATTACATATTTTTTGTAATCTACAAAATTATTTCATTTATTTATAGACAACGTCATTTTTTAATCTCCCATGTGTTGATTTTTAGTTAATTGTATTAATTGTATAGTAAATATAAATAATTTATAATAAATAAAAATCTTTTACAAAAATAAAAAAATTATTACTATTTGAAATTATTTCTAAACCGATCATTTTGCTCGTTAGGATATGACGTCACTAGCTTAATCATATCGAGCTCTCCATAGTCGACAGAGCTAGCTTCGTGCTGCCAACTAGCGGAATCATATCGATGAATCGATGCCTTAAAGAAACGATTTCGATAATTGTTCGTGCTCACCCCTCAGTAGACAGACAGTTAATGAACGTTCACGATAGTGTGGAGGGTTGCCCGATCATGGCGGCGATCTTGGACGATAATTTGATAGGCCATCATGGCTCATTGTGAAGAGGAGCCTTTAGGGTACATTCTTCGATCAACAATACACGGTACATTGGTATAATGTCCCTATGACAATGACATAAGACATTTAATACATCATGACATTAGTCATCACACTATGGGCCTTGGCGATTTATTATTTTTATTTATCTAGAATCAAAATACGATCAAATAATTCACCAAATCGTTCTCTTATCGCGAAATATTCGCATATAACTCGAAGAGCATCAACATTATCAGTAATATACGTTTCACGATGTGCGATTATGACCAGATGACAAATTGAAATGTGATTTTTTTGTTTCAAACTTGTTTCGGATATTCTGGTTATGTGTTTATGTTAACTAAATGTGAAGATGGAGAAGGTGAAGGAGGATAATAAGAAGGAAGATAGAAATGGACAAAAAAAGGAAGTGCTGGTTGGTAAAGTATGTTTAGTTTGTGGTGACAAAGCGTTAGGTTACAACTTTAACGCTATATCCTGTGAGAGTTGTAAAGCGTTCTTTCGTCGTAACGCCCTCACGAACAAAGAGTTCAAGTGTCCTTTCTCAAACAATTGTGAAATAACAGTCGTCACGCGACGGTTTTGTCAGAAATGTCGTTTGGAAAAATGTTTAGCTGTGGGTATGGTGAAGGAATTTATAATGTCAGATGAAGACAAAGCTGAAAAGAGGCGAAAAATAGAGGAAAATAGAGCGAGGAAAAGGCAGATGTTGGAATGTGATGAATCAGTATCAAGCTCTAAGATAAGGAAGGAGGATGTGCCTCCAAACATAGAACCAACACAGTATGACGTGCTGAATAGCACAACTAGCAGTCCGCACAGCACAGTGAGATCCCCATTGAGTACAGATATGGATAATTCATTAAGTTCTCCTCCCTTTTATGGCTACAGTGTTCCACAGAATGGTGATAGCCAGTATGCTATAAATTTACGGCCGATAGATGAGAAATCTGTAATAAACAGGGTGGTGTATGATCAACGGCTAGAATATATGAATGATCATGTTGATAGTGTGTATGCAGATCCACCCAAGCAGAATAGTATAAGGTTTGTTTTACTTCATATTTCAAAGTTATGCCTCATATAAAATAAAATTTCAAGGCCAAATTACAAAATTTTAAGAACTTATTTTTTTAAATAGTATATAGAAAAATAAAGTTATTTTACCTTAAATAGTCTGATTTGATTGAATATTTAACTAACAAAGTTAAAAGAATACAATATATTAATCATAAAAAATGAAATATGATATTAATTTCTACTTGACAAATAATTGATCAATTTGTAAATACATTACATTATGATGATATAAGTCAAGGCTTATATTAAAAATATGTATATAGAAACTATTATAAATTAATTTTTTAAAATATAATATTAATCATCTCGCCAACTTGTTTTACTAGAGGTTTTTGTATTGTCTTATTATTTAGTTTATCTATAAAACAAGTTATTATTTAATGTTTAACAAATTAAAGGAAATGGGAGGTTTGAATTAGTAATAAAGTTCTTGTTTATAGTTAGTAAGATTGAGGAACATAGGATTGACATAATTATTATGTACACAGTATCTATTCCATCAATATAGTAAGTTTATAGAGGCAGTGCCATGCTAGTTGCTACATACACTTACAACAATAATACCCGTTTACTAATTTTATTAGGGAACAAGAGCAACCACTGTCACAAAGCTATTAGTTATTTGTTACTTGTTTGTTTGTGAGAGTCCCAAAAGCTAAACTTTGCTTTTAATAACTTTATTTTGACACCATTATCTTTACATAACATGGTTTATTAAAAAAAAATCTTTGTATACAGAATGTAGGTTGGTTATTTGCTAATATAAAAAACTCATAAGAATACTGGTCTATTTGACTATAATCAAATGTATACAAAGTTGTAGCTCTAGAAACTTATATGTTATAATTATTAAAGGTCTATATTAACAAATGGGGAGAAATTATCCAATGGTGTGACGGAGGGGCACATTTGTGAAGAGCTGCCGTCCACCAGTAATGACGCTGATGTCAATAAGGCGAGGGAGATACTGCAGGATGTTGAGAGGTAACTGAATGTTAATAACAGCTGCTTATTTTTATTTAAGTAATGAAATTGTCCTATACTTTTAATAATTATGATCAGCTTGTTTGCGCTTTGGATATGACACTTTTCATTTATATACAATGGGTTCAGAACTCACGAGTACTTAATGTATTGTTCCTTTGTGTGCTTGTTTGTATATATTTTTCTTTATATATAGTGCAATAAAGTTTAAAATCAATAAATGGTTAAGTTGACAAGTAACTGATATACTAGAATAATTTTGCTCATAAGCATATCTACACATCTAATATTAAATAGTTCAATTTTAATGTTTTTTTATAGAATTGAACCAAATTCAATGGAATCAATATTGTGTGAAGCAATCAAATTGGAGTTTGAGGCGTACACCTCTCTGACCAGCTGTAGTGGCTCATCCAGGGAACTGAATGAGGTAAATAACAACTAACATACCATCTGATTCACATGCAGATTCAAATTTATACTTCAGGCAGACATATCTGTTTCACTGGTTATTTTTAGTAGGTGCTCAGATTTCTACCAAAGCATACTCCACTATGTTTGTATTCAGATCTAGACAGAATTTATCTATATATATGTCGGCGTGAAAGAATAAGTGAAATAATTTCATCGATAATGAAGGAACAATTTGAAGAATGATATGTTTTATGCAAAAATTCATTCTAAAGTTCAAATTGTGACTGGTTACTAGTGCTATCGCGACAATCACGAGGTTGTCTCCTATAGTCAAAAAGAGATAGCTATATTTCATTATTTTAATTATAAGCATATGACGTGTTTTATAAATATAGTTTTAATGTTTGAAATAAATTTGAGATTTTAACTGTAAATTAATGAACTTGTTAAAGATGGAAAGAGCAAAGCTGAACGAACTGATAGTAGCAAACAAAGCCCTCAACGCCCCCATTGACGACGATGTGTCGGCGCTCATCGGAGATACCGCTGGGTTTAAGGTTAGTTCTCTCTGCAGGTATGTTTTATTATAATTAAAATGTATTAATATTGTTTGATATTTACGACTATTACATTTAAACCGGGTTCGAATCCCGGGTAAATAAAACAAACAATATTTAAGTCGGGCATGGAACGGAAAATTGGGGCCATACCATTATCGATTAAAGCAATATGCAGGACCTCTTGATGACAGAGACGGAGCTATACACGATGTATCTGTCTGTCGTGATCACTCGTAATCTGTAAAGGCCCATTTTCATGATGCCATTTTCTTGTACATACAAGAGCAATAGTTTTATTGCAATAATTGACATCCAAGATTTGCTAGCAACTATTTACACGCGGGTATTAGGTGCTGTTTACACCAAGAACAGTATTGAAAAAAAAACTTGTATGACAGATCAAGTTATATATATTAGTATACGCAGTGGCAGGACGTCCATACACGCATTAAAGCCCGGGCTGCCGACATTGACGTAATACGCGTTACTATATAACTTATATAATTACGTAATCATGTAAGTTATATAAGATTTAAATGTGTAATTTACGTTAAGAAAATTAATATTTTTCTTTTGTATGCTTGCATTAATGGTCCCGCCAATGAGTATACGTGTTGTTTACACCATACAAATCATTTATTGCTTCAATTTTTGTATGCAACGAGCAATAAAGTTGTATCGTGTTGGCGGGGCAGGCCGGCGAGAACAGGCACGACCCGCGGCTGGTGACCATCGTGAACCTGACGGCGGTGGCCATCCGGCGGTTCATCAAGATGGCCAAGAAGATCAACGCCTTCCGGAACATGTGCGAAGAGGACCAGGTCAGGTCTCCATCTATAAAAATATTATAAAGCTGAAGAGTTTGTTTGAACGCGCTAATCTCAGGAACTACTGGTTTGAATGGATTTTTTTTTGTGTTGGATAGTCCAATTATCGAGGAAGGCTTTAGGCTATATAACATCACGCTGCGACTAATAGGAGCGAAGCATCAGTGAAAAAGGTTGCAAAAACGGGGGAAAATATCCATATTTGAGGGCTTCCGTTGCGTGCGCTGCGTAAACGGTTACCCAAAAAATATGTATGAAATAATTATTCCTCTTTATTATCTAAAAAAATGTCTGCGACAGTACATGTCTATCTTTTAAGGTTGACTCATTATAACCTTTTTTATGGTAATCAAATTGGTAAAAATATAATTTACGCAGAAGTACTTTAAAATATAGGTATTCTTTTAAAAACTTCTTAATCGCGATCATAATAACAGAAATTGAAGCGGACGAAGTCGCGGGCAACAGCTAGTTTTATATAGAAACGGGGGCAAACGGGCAGTTGGCACCTGATGGTAAGTGATCACTGCCGCAAAAAAATATCTGCAACTCTTATGGGCCTGCAGATGCGTTGGCGGCCTTTGAGGAAAGTGTAGGTTATGTCTGTCCCATGCATTCACATTCACAGCACGTACCAGTTGACGTAATTTAGTTGACTATCTTGGTTTTCAAGACCTCACAGAAAATTAATATAAACTAAATAACTTTGTAGCAATACTTTCACTCGGAATGGGTTTATGTTTATTTACACTCGTTTTAGAAACTTAAAAATTGTGAATATATACGGTTATGTACATTGTACATACATATTTATGTTCTATACATGTGTGCCGTTGCGACTTGCGAGAGATTTGGTAATCACTAGGAAAATACTTTCTATTTTAAAGATATTATGTCGAAATGTACAGTTAGCGGTACGAGTTGTGAGCACACATTTCATTGGTCGATATGACGTTAACCACGCTGACGTGGAGCGTGATTGGTTCGACAGTCGATGCTTGTCGTCTATTTGGTCCGCGCGTGTCATTCGACTATCGTACACTTGAGTGCAATTTTAATGAAATTTAAAAATTGAACCTTTAAAATAAAATATGCAGAGCAGAAAGAATTCGATGTTAAATAGATAATCCCGACCAATGATCTACTCAGTGTGGAAAATATGATGGACCTTTATAAACAAACTATAGAGGCTACTAATACAATTTAATCAATGTTATTTTCAATTACCGATTGAAATAATGAAGGTGCCAAATAATTTTGGCCGACAGTGTACTTACGCTGACTCAATCCCCACCACGGTTCATCTGTGCTCACGACTCGTGCCGCTATCTGTACATATATTCTGACAGTACGTCATAATAGTTGATGGAAATTATACGTATTATGGTCTCTACAACTTCAACTAATATTTAAATATGAATTATCAAATCTTATTTAAATTTAAAATAATGTGTTATTAGCGAAAAATAATATCAAGGAATGTTGCTTTACGTTTTCATTTGAATCGTAGGTGGCGTTACTGAAAGGCGGTTGTATAGAGATGATGGTGCTGCGGAGCGCCATGACGTACGACGGCCAGGACGACCAGTGGAAGGTGGGTCACACTGGTCTGTGTGCAGACAGCTTGATAGATGGGTTTGTTAATATCACTGTTTGAAAACTGTAAATCCCGTTCCGGCAGCTGCCGCACAGCCACTCGCGCTTCGGCAGCATCCGCGCGGACGTGCTGAAGCTGGCCAAGGGCGACATCTACCGCTCGCACGAGGCCTTCATCCGCTCCTTCCGGCCCGAGTGGCGCACGGACGAGCGGCTCGTGCTCGTGCTGTCCGCCATCCTGCTGTTCGCGCCCGACCGCGCCCGCGTCGTGCACCGCGACGTCGTCAAGCTGGAGCAGGTACCGCGCCCCGCCCTCTGCCCCCCCCCCCCCCCCCCCCGCGCCCCGCTAGCGAATATCTTCTCAATTTATAGGTTATTTTATTGAATTATTAATTCGGCATCCGTAAACTTACAGAACTCGTACTACTACCTGCTGCGCCGCTACCTGGAGAGCATCCACCCCGGCTGCGAGGCCAAGTCCACGTTCCTGAAGCTCATCCAGAAGACGGTGGAGCTGCGGCGGCTGGCGGCCGAGGTCACCGGCGTGTACCTCGACGTGCACCCCATCGAGCCGCTGCTCATGGAGATCTTCGACCTCAAGCACCACCCGGCGTAGGGCGGTGGTCACTTGTGGTGGTGGTCAGGTAGCCCACCCGCTAATACTTGCACTACCGACTTGAGATTACATTCGCAGCATCGGCGAGACGAGGGTATGGTGTACTTGTGACAGGAGAGCCATTTTAAATTATTCATTACATTCGTATTATTCTGCCGACACCTGATGTGAGCCCTATACGTGAAATATGTGAATTACATATTCTTTACAGCAATAATTATTTTTTATTTATTTATTATGAGATGTTTAATTAGGAAAGGGTACTTATGCCCTTGTCTTTCCGAAGATGCGATTTGTTATATAAGGTTTCTAAAACTAGCGTGGCTGTTACCCTAGATGTGGGGGTGACTGAAGTGGGGGGGTCGACTGTCGGTCGGGGGGGTAAATCGTAGCAATAATAGAATTGGGTTAGGTTAAGCGTCACTGCGCGGTACAAATGTAGCACGGGTGCCTTAAGGCATGGTCCATGTCTTTTAATATCGTCATTTGCTCAATAGCGTCAGTTTGACACGTGTAATTCAAACAGAGTAAACGGTGGATTTGATGGTTTAAAAGTTTAAAAATTCTTGTATATTGGTCTTTAAGCGGATTAAAATAAGTTAATATTTTTATGTTAACGGATAACCGTCCGTCTATACAGACATAATTTACTTTGTTAAATATTTAAATCGTCAAACACACGTCCTTCGAGACTGTCAGTCGCCGTCTACTTCACGTAGACCCACGTAATAAAACAACAAAAACAAAATTCTTAAGTTAAAATATAAAAGAACAAAACACAATTATCAGATTTAAGGGGTATATTAAGTTATAAAGACTACGGAAAGCTATTTTTGATTATTATGTGCCTTTGTCCGTTTAGATCCCATGAAGGACCCCCCTATTTGACCCGTGGTTATTCCTCTTGATTAAAAAAGGTGATAAAATATTTTTCTATATAATTTCTGCTGAAAACGTAGGATATTTTATTGTATTGTAGTGGGAGATATTGATATTTTTAGATGATTGAATCGAAAAGTAGATTTCGCTTATCGTGATTGTATTAAAAAAATATATGAAAATATCTAAACAATTGAGGAAATCTTTGGATTCAATAACAATTTTAATTATTTAACAAAAAAAAATGTCTTTTTATGGAAATAGTAGTCACGAGGATAAAACAATTCCCTTTAGATCCAATACAGCAGTGTATTCAATTTGAATCTTAGAATTGAAGGTTGCTGCGGTCTCGTATCGCATTTATAGGAAAGGGGAACCATTATCCCATGGGCTTCAAATGGACAGAGGTCTATGTTGGGTTTAAAACGGGCTTTAATGAATCACAATTATTATTCTTAGAAAGTTTTATATTATTTATTGTATTGTATAAGTAATACCGTGCTGGATATTCTAAATATTCATCCATTTTAGATAATGAAATAGGTACGGAGCATCACAAATTATATCATAGAAATGATGAAAAGCAAAAGTTATATAGAATGTGTACATTTTTGTATTTTATTTCCTCTTGTTACTGTTACATTATACCAAAAATTATTTTTACGTTAGTCGAGTCCGAGTGAAGTCGGATCCGTTGTTATTTATTAATAAGTATAGATTTGTAAATATATTATTGTTGTAATCGAAAACTATTTTTATAATATTGTTATTAGATAAATAATTTATATTTAGACTTTATATTTATAAGAAATTAAAACAATAAATAATTTAGTTTATTACTATATCTTTTATTTCAAACAAAAATTACCATGCAATTCAAAACACATTGAAATATTAATATATTTAAGGTGAATCTATTACAACAAAAAACAAACAAACATAACTTTTATCCTAAAGAAAAACAAAAAGTAGACTATGTAATAGTTCAAATAAAAAAGTAGCTGTGCGGACAGTGTGGCCGTCGGTAAGCAACTATCGAAGCTGAGCGCATTTCAAAATTATATTTTTAACATTTCATTCAGATCCTTAAATATATTGAATGCTCTACAAATGCTCCCCAACTATTACAATAGATTCATTGCTTTTCGATTCCGAGTGCAAGTTTCATTTCTAAAGTATAATTCTCATCAACTCGATCAAAACCACCCCCGCCATCTTTATCGACGTCAACGCAATCTTCAAACACTTCGCTCTCAACCGACACGTCGACATCGTCTGTGTGGTCCCCGCCCCGCCCCCCGCCGCTCGCCCCGCCCCCGCCGCGCGCCCCGCCCCCGCGCCCCGCCGGCCCCGCCTCCTCCGGCCGCCCGTCGTCGGCGTCGTGTCCGATCCCAGAGTCGTTGGCTTCCCCGCTCGCTGTCAGTTTATCTTTATCGTCTTCGGTGAGCGTGTCCTCCAGCGAGAACGTGTCATCGGCGGGCACCAGCGTCGCGTCGGGGTCCCCGGGGCTGCCGTCGGGGCCCCCGGGGCTGCTGTCGGCCCCCTCGGCCGCGTACCCTCCCGCCCGCCATCTTTGTTCCGCTATTTCCATGTGTGCTTCGAGAATTTGAGATACTTCAGGTAGCTGAAACCAAAATATGACGGAAGCGTGAAAAGTTATGGAGAATAGGGTTACCAAGTTATGGAGCCAACATCGTGTCTATAACGCGGAGCCGAGACATCAGGCACGCACATTTCTACGTCCAAATGGGTTATATTTTTGTAATCCCGTGGTTAAATCCGAGACCTTCGGTGATAAACGCAATGTATGTACAGGCCGTGGATGCGGTCAAAGAAATTAATTACTACGTGGTAGAACTCAACTCCAACCATCAACAATCACTTATTCCCTATACGAACTGGCGGCAACACATAAAATAATATGTAACCTGTATATTGAATATAAAAAAGGGTATATAAATTATATTCGTTTGGCTGTTTGTTCACGCTAAAGCTGAACTGATTGCCATGCACGGGTAGTAAGCTCAGTCAGGAGCAACATTATAGGCTTCGTAATTTCAATATCAAATGTCGGTAAGAAACATTGTCCTAACAAGCTTGCGTCCACTTTTTTTTTTCGTGGGGAAATCAATGATACCCGCCACTTTAAAGGCGGTAACGAGTTATGTCGGACTCTCGCAACCTGACCACCAGTGAAAACCCCACAGTGGCCGTCTTCAGCGCAAGAAGTTGGAGAGCCCCGTGAGAATTCCTCTTTGGAGATCCCCTACGCGCGCTCCGCCCCTCACCGGCACTTCTCATTCAAATCAACGGCAATACGCGGCCTACACTTGCCATCCTCCCCGAGTTGCTGTACGAACACGCGCGCTCCCCACCACACGTACTCAGAAGCAGGCGTCCACTGCTAAGCTAAGCTAACTCACCGTGTACCGGTCGTCCAGCCGGCCGGAGAGCGTCTCGAGCAAGCCGTTGGTCCGGTTGTCGACGCGGCCCGCGTGCAGCGACACGGCGCCGCACCGCCGGTAGTACTCGCGCTCCTCGTACTTGCGTCCACTACTAGCTAAGCTAACTCACCGTGTACCGGTCGTCCAGCCGGCCGGAGAGCGTCTCGAGCAAGCCGTTGGTCCGGTTGTCGACGCGGCCCGCGTGCAGCGACACGGCGCCGCACCGCCGGTAGTACTCGCGCTCCTCGTACTTGCGTCCACTGCTAAGCTAAGCTAACTCACCGTGTACCGGTCGTCCAGCCGGCCGGAGAGCGTCTCGAGCAAGCCGTTGGTCCGGTTGTCGACGCGGCCCGCGTGCAGCGACACGGCGCCGCACCGCCGGTAGTACTCGCGCTCCTCGTACTGCGCACTCCGCTCCAGGATCTCGGCGGCCACGGACTCCTCGATGCGGGCGTTCTCGTCCATGTCCGCGTAGTTCGTGCCTGTAATACACAATAAAAGTATTTTGCTTTGTTGGGCATATTCTTGTTCTTCTTCTTCAGGTCCAATTAATGGTGATCAGCGAGTTAAATTTATCTCTGTCCCTGGCTGGACGGAACAGTTCAGCGGCGCTGGTGATTCCCGTCCATTCCCTAATGTTGCGAAGCCACGACTTTGTTCTGCGGCCAACACTTCTCTTTCCGACCACTTCCCATAATTATCAGTTGCAAAAGGTCGTACCTATTGTGTCTAAATACATGCCCTAGGTATGCAAATTTCATTATCTTTATTAAAATGCCATTAAAAGCTCACAGTTTGTGCCAATTCTTTAACTGAACTTTCTCGGGCAAATTCTATTCGAGACAATTTTCAAATTTAGTATGCAACTGGACATTTAAGCAGACGACTCCCCTGATGGTTAGTGACCACCGCCGCCCACAGACGTCTGCAACATCAGAGGGCCAGCAGGTGCGATGCCGACCTTTATTACATATAAATGACATGTTGTGCGCTAACCATGTCTAGGGAAACAGCTTAACGTCATCTATGTAATAATTAGAACCAAACCTTGCGAAGGGAACCTGTCGTCATCGTAAGAGTTGATCGCGTCTATAATAGACCGCTTGGCGCCCTCCCGGCCGGAGGCGCCCGGGTCGGGGGCCTCCGCCGTAGTGGCGTCTAAAGAGTTCAACATAAACCATTTAGACGTGTGATACTTAGTGATCTATATCGACTCCCAGGGGTCTACACTCTACAGCGATACACTACATTTAGAAATCTAACTCTTTCTAAGTGAACGAATGGCACTAGAGAAGAAGAATTTATATTTTAATATAAGGTAACCAGTGGGATTGACTTAAGTAATGAAAGGGCAAAGGGGTCTACAATAGAAAAACGTTTGGGGACCTGCGATTTAGACGAATGGCACATAAATAATTCACACACACTATTTATTCGTTGCATACATATTATGCGACATCCTGACTCTGTCGAATCACAAACTCATACCTCTACCAGCCGCAGTGTGTCCGTCGCCGCCCTCTCCAGAGACGTCTCTCTGCGCGAAGCTCCCGCGCTGGTTGGCCGCTGTCTTGTGTCTGTCTATTTTAGTATCTGGTTCACTCGTAACTTCATCATCACTAACATTAGAATCATCTTCTATATTAATCGACTGGGTGTCCTCGGATGACGCTGAAAAATAATAGTCAAAAACATCCCTAAGTTTTAAAAGAATTATGATATGGAAAAAAAATTGTATTCAATGGAAATGTCAACAGTATAAAAAATTATACCTCCCTTTAAATATTTTGTAATTTATGTTATTGTAGTGACATCTACAATGTGCAAATAGAATCAATACGAAGACCTCTAATCCTGAATCGCGCCATATAAGTGTTTCGGAGTGTTGAGTATATATACAACACCTCGACATCAACCACTGGGGCCTTAGGGCCGACCAGTCAGTGGTTCGACTGGTCGAGGATCCTCCCTATAGGTTGGAGGAGGACCACACCTTCCTTCCTCCACCTAATCATGTATCAGAGTAGTATTGCTAAGTTATTCAATAATCCAAATATCTCAACAACCTGAATTTTCAAGAAAATTCAACTAAATCCTTGCAGTAGTGAGCTGAAGACAAAATATATGAAACTACAGAGAGTATTTAACATCACTACACTGAAGTCGTAATAGCAGTTTTTGAGTTGCAAGTTATTACTGGACAAAAAAAATATTGTAATGTTCTAAGGCCAGATATTATCTTACGTGCTGAGTCAAGCTGTTCCTCCCCAATGTCGTATTGCACGTGAGCTGGCCTTTGGCTGTCCACGTACTCGAGCAGCACCGCCCCCGGCACGTGAGTCAGTTTTATTTTATTAGGATCTGAAATATTTTTCCTTATATCAGCTATCCCCGAGTTCCCTAAGCGATATTCTGCAACTAGAACTACACAACTACAACACTCTCTATCAGACGGACTACATTTATTGCCTTAGGAGTTGCCGATGGAATGAGACAGCTACACAATGTATTGCGCTATAACATTCACGTAAGAAGTGTCAGTGTAATCAATCTAAAATCTGAAATTCAGTTATGCCAACTATGCACAGCAATATTTTAATCAAAAACTGACCATCTTTCAGCAAGCATACTTTCGCTGCGCATTCCCTTCTGTATTACCAGAAGTTTCCATTAATTTATTTTTATAATATATCAAATGTGACAACCCGGATCGGACACTTTATCAGCAGGTTTGAAAGAGCTCAAACAACTGTCTTTTACAAGGAGACAGCAGTTTTAAAATAACTTCATTACAAATTCGTTATTTATATGATCAAACAGCGAACTAAATTTTTTATTTATTTATTTGAGGAAAACCTACAGCTAATATTACATTATAAAGTATAATAAACAGAATATAAAACAAACAGCTAATTAATGGTTTTCACATATAGAAACATATTATTATTTTTTTAACAGTAATTCGCAACACGCAAGCACAGTAAAACACAAGCTATGAATTGAACATTAATAAAAACAGAGAGAAGAGATAGAGTATAATCCAAGAGAAATAAATTTAATTTGTCATGAAGAATTCCTGGCTAAGCAGCTGCTTTGCCATACGAACAGACATATTGAAAATATCAAATGATGAGTCTTGTGCTCTAGAGTTGAAGTTGTTACTCGCTCGCCATATAAAGGAATTTTGTTTGTGGAATGTGGAGACTGTGGGTAGATATAGGGGGGGATTAAATCGTGATAGGAATGAAATGAAAGGAAAGACTAGGACAATCAATTGCACCAGAAGCGATTTTGACCAGGTAAGCTAGATCAGCAATCTCACGTCTTTAGCTAATGGAAGAAGATGATGACGTTTACAAAGACTTTCATAATCAACGGACTTATAATTTTGTCGCAAAGGAACTTTAAGAATTTTTTTTGAATATTCTCTATTCTATTAATATGACAGGCGTAATAAGGATTCCACACTTGAGAACAATATTCAAGGTTACTTCTTACTAGGGCACAATAAAGTATTTTGAAAGTCTTAGCGCGAGTAAAATTGCTGGAACTTCTCATAATGAAACCTAACATTTTAGACGCTCGTTTAATGATTAAGTCGATGTGATTGTCGAAGATTAATTTACTGTCATGTAGAACACCCAGATCACGTACACATGAGTTTCTTACCAGAAGCTGACCTTTAATTTGGTAATTGAATTGGATAATGTTTCTTTTGCGGGTAAATGATGAAGTAAAACATTTAGAAGGGTTGAGGTCCAATTTATTGCTAGCACAATATACTTCAAGTCGATTGAGATCAGCTTGGAGATTTAATACATCAGAAGGAGAAGATATCACGGAAAATATTTTCATATCATCGGCAAAGCAAAGAAGATGAGATGAGCGTAGACATGAATTAATATCATTTATAAACAGCACAAATAATAAAGGTCCCAGCAGTGATCCTTGCGGGACACCGCTGGGAACATCTAACCAATTAGAGATGAAGTTGCTTATCACAACAGCTTGAGATCTATTACTAATGTAAGACGCAAACCAGCGCAACAAATCTCCTCTAATACCAGCCTTTAACAATTTGACTAAGAGCATATTGTGATCGATCCTATCAAATGCCTTACTATAGTCAGTATATATAACATCTACTTGTTGTCCTTCATCCATACAGTCCGAAAGGAATTCATTAAAAACTATCAAATTAGAGACAGTTGACTTTCCTTTAACAAATCCATGTTGTGAAGGGTTTATTGAGATTCTTAATGCGGCATATATCTGATCATAAACTATTTTTTCAAACAGTTTGGCAACTATACAAAGTTTAGAAATTGGTCTATAATTGCTGACCTCGGACTTTGACCCCTTTTTATGTATAGGAGTAATAAATGCGGATTTCCATAAATCAGGGACAGAACATTCAATGAGGGATTTTTGAAAGAGAAGAGCGATGGGTACTGATATAGTTTTAGCACAAGGAATGAGAAAACGCGCCGGTAAATTATCAGGTCCAGCCGACTTACTAGGGTCTAACTTAGCTATCAATGATGTAATTTTGTCGGGCAATATCTCAATAGAGGATATGTCACATCCACTGTCGGTGTTAGTGAGGTTATCGGTGGAGAGCAAAGGCGATTGGGAAGCAGAACAAGAAAAATTTGAATGAAAGTATGCTGAGAAGGCATTACAGATGGCCTCTCCAGTAGTAAGAGTGGTTTTATTGTAGGAAACACAGTTGGGAACAGAACATGAATTATCGCTTTGTGATTTTATAAAGGACCAGAAGTGCTTAGAATTATTTTCAATTGAACTTTCAATATGAATAATGTAATTTTGATAACATTTAGATTCAAGGTTCTTAACTCTTTCACGAAGTAGCCTATACGTAGCTTTATCTGAGAGGTTACCATAAGTTTTGAACTTACAGTAATATTTGTATTTTTCTTTTATTGCCTTTATAAGAGCTGGCGAATACCACGAAGGATATGATTCATTTTTAGGTTTAGCTAATGGTATACGTTTCCGAATTATGTCATATATGGAAGAGTAAAAATATTCAATACAAACGTTGAGGGGTTTATCGGAAAAATAAGAGATCCAGTCAATATTTCTAATGTCATTATTGATAGCTTCATAGTCCCCTTTATTGTAAGAAAATCGAGTTCTGCTTGCAGTCTTAAGGGGTGTAAAATAAGCATACTCTAGTGAAATGGTTAAGGGTTTATGATGTGGGTCAGCAGGGACTAAGGGATCAATGCATTCTGACACAATAGTGGTATCATTTGATAATATATATAAAGAGTGGTATCATTTGGTAATATATATATAGATATAAAGAGTTCACAACCCATTGCTAATTAGTAACATACCAGGTTGCTCTCCCATAGTGAGCTGGCTGAGCGCGGCGCGGTCGAAGGCGTTGTCGGCGCGGTACTCGGTGACGCAGCTGCGGGCGGCCGCGCGGTGCGCCGGCGCGCGCTCCTCGCCTCTATGGAACTCCTCCATTATCTTCTTGTCGTATAATTTCTAAAATCCAAAATATAACCACTCTTACTCGTATTTCCTTAGATTGGCTAAAAGTGATTATGTAAGTATGCGATTTTCAGCTCATAAAAAGCCTTGAGTACTGCTCTCATAGAGCTGCTATGCAGTGGCGGATTTACCAGCAGGCTGAGTAGGCTTGAGCCTAGGGCGGCAGATTTGGGGACCAAAATTTTAACAGGTCTTATGGAAATCAAAAAGAATTCTGTAGAACGTTTTTACGATGTCACTCAATGAAATATCAAAGTTGTATATCCTATAGCAAAACACTTAGTTCGCCCCGAACCAGTAACCGGACTCTATATATTTTATTATTATTAATTTAAGAATAGACAATTGTTGAGGGGCGGGGCGGGGCGGGGGGGGGGGAGTTAATAGCCTACACCTTGGAAATGTGTAAATCCCCCACTGGCTCTATGTAAGCTCCTGTTCTATCACAAGTCATGATACGATTCAAAAACCCCGATAAAGTCCGACGTGGCTTGAGACAGATCCGCTTCCACAATCACCTTCAATTCCTCATTGACAACAAGTCTCCGGCCGTCCACGAGGTTTGTTCTGGAGGTCAACATTTCCAGAACGAAAGCGTTGGAACTAAAAACATACCGTCTTTTACACTGGTATCGCCGTACACATCATTAATCCTTCGAGCTGTTTCTGCAGCGCTGGTGCCACGGTGGAACTCGTATTCGAAAATAATGCGATTCAAATTCAAAATTCAAATTCAAAATCATTTATTCATTTAGGTAACACAATGTACACTTATGAACGTCAATAAAAAATACATATTAAATGCTTCTAATTTTACATTTACTGCCAGTTCACAAATCAAGGGCGTAGAGCGGACGAGAAGAACTGGCAAGAAACTCGCCGCCACTCTTTTTAATCGCCAAGTTTTTGTTTTACAAATGTTTTATAAGGGGCTGCAACCATTATACCATGTTCCACATGACATCACACAATTAACTATAATTATCAAAAAATATATATAAACGAAAAAATAAAACAAAGATTTGTCCTCTATCAGCAGTATGTATGGTGAAATAGGAGCACTCACATTCTCGTGGGAACAACACGCAAATACATAGACGAAATAACTAATATCACCGCATACACGAATTCAAGTCCGACCAGTCACCACAAGTAGCACCCGTTCACGAGTATGACGCATGGCCAGCCATCGGCCCCCTCGCCATATTTTAGGGAGAGAGACAACCCGACGCATGGACAATATTTAGGGCGATATTTTAAGTTTTCCATATTGTGCACAGAACGATGTCAAAGCAAAATGAAATGGCGCAAAACAAATGAATTATCAAATTCTAAACACAAATAGACAAGCTTTAAATTGGAATGGAATTTGGAATTCCTAACCAAACGCCGGATTTTTGAGATCAAAGTGGCCAATTAGATAAAACGCTAATTTCATAGGTCAGGACCTATAATTTCCTCACCATGGGGTCGACGGGCGGCTCCCCGCGCGCGACCCTGGCGTCCCGCTCCAGCTGCTCCCGCTCCAGCTCCGCAAATATCTCCAGGTCCTCGGCGCTCGGCTGCAGGGCCTCGTCGTCCGTCTTCAGGTCTGCGTTGTCCAAGAAATTGATGAGGGCAACACCGTCGCCTTCGCTTTGTTGAGCTAAAACATACAATCCAGTAATCCGAACATTTCAATAATCTGGCACTCTTAGGTTTTGAATAGTGCCGGATACGGGATAATTGAGACTACTGTATTTTCAAAAATGTCTATAGAAATCAGTTTCAAGAATTGCATTATATTTCAATTATTATGTTATTGAAATATGTTGTTAAGCTTATTTTGTACCACTTACAAACATAACTTCGCACTCTGACACATGTGTGACAGAAACGTTTTAAAACAAAATTTACATACCACAGCGTTTTCGTTCAACCCCACGAGTATCGTAAGAACTTTCATTAGATTTATTTTCATTCTCATTTTTGTCATTGCCTTCATTTTCTTTCACGTCTATAGTTTCACCTGTTTTGTCCTCATTATCGGTGTTCCCGTCATTAATATCCGAAGATTTTTGAATCGCTTTCTCGACTTCCTTGATAGTGATATTTTTCATTGCTTTATTATCTTTATCGACTTTATTAGTTTCAAGAAACTTGGATTTGGAAACACCACATTTCTCTATCAACAGCTTCCTCTCGTGGTCTATGATTACGTTATCAGTTTCAGTTATGTTACTGTGTCTAACATCTTGTATTAGAGCATTTTGATCGTGGTTCTCAGATTTTTTATTGTATTCTTCAATCATTTCAATGAGAGGTTTTTTCTTTGCTTCATATTGTAGTGATACGTCCGCGTTGTTTAATTCATGTATTTCAACGGTAGAACTTTTACGTTCTGTAATAATAAAAGGTACAAAAATTATAGTAACTCGTCAAAGGTAGGTACGAACAATGTAGATTTCAAAGAGTGAAATAATATTTCAATTGATTTTGTGGGTCCAGAAATTAGCCCCAACATACAATTTCTCTTTTACAAAATAAGCAAAGATGTAGACCACGCTTAGATAAGCACTAAAATACTGTCATACATACCACTCATTTGCTTCATATCTAGTTAATATGTTTTGAGGTAACTACTATCACTGAACATTTGAAATATGGTAAATGATGTTTAATGTTAATATTTCACTACTTACGACCAATAACTTTAGTAGGTTTCTTTGTATTTGCACGAGGCTCTTGATTGAATAGTAAATTACTTAAAGCTTGAGCATCTGTTGAGAACTGCCTGAAAATTTAAGATATTCATGATATAATGAATATTTTGGAAAAAACTTTTCGCGGGCTCGATGTCCGTTAGACCTGTCATATTGCTTACTAATCTTAATCTTCATCTTATATATTATATAAAATGCAAATGTTCGTACGTGTGTCCACGGTTTTTTCTATCATACGCTACTTTGATCAACTTCCCCTTGGGATGGCGAATACCCCTTGGTCTCTAGGTGTGCATAAGGGAGTTTGGTCGGGGTGGGTGGAAGTGGGTGGTTGTGGGTGGCAAAAATGTGGAATAATATATATCTGTCCTTTTCTAACTAATGCAATCTTCCGTAAAATTCTGAAAATCTCGGAAATGATCTAAAAAGTTCCAAACTATGTGCAACTGATAAAATCAATCTAGAAAATTCTAAAAAATTCTGAAATGATCTAGAAAGTTCTAAAAGGATTTCAATTGTTGTAATCGATCTAGAAAGTTCTAAAATGATTTCAATTGTTGTAATCGATTTAGAATGTTTTAAAAAGCTTCTGGAAAGATCTATAAAGTTCCAAAATGTGTGCAATCGATGAAATCGATCCGAAATGATCTAGAAAGTTTTAAAATGGTTTCAATTGTTGTAATCGATTTAGAATGTTTAAGAAAGCTTCTGGAAAGATCTAGAAAGTTCCGAATGTGTGCAATCGATAAAATTGACCCAAAATAATCTAGAAAATTCTAAATATTTCTAAAATGATCTAGAAAGTTCTAAAATGGTTTCAATTGTTGTAATCGATATATAATGTTTTAGAAAGCTTCTGGAAAGATCTAGAAAGTTCCAAAATGTGTGCAATCGGTGAAATTGATTCTCAATGATCTAGAAAATTCTAAAAAATTCTAAAATGGTCTAGAAAGTTCTAAAATGGTTTTAATTGTTGTAATCGATTTAGAATGTTCTAGAAAGCTTCTGGAAAGATCTAGAAAGTTCCAAAATGTGTGCAATCGGGGAAATTGATCCTCAATGAATCTAGAAAATTCTAAAAAAATCTAAAATGGTCTAGAAACTTCCAAGATGCCTGCCAACTTGAAGATACTTTACACCGTATGTTAAATGGTCGAATAAGTGTATATATAATAATTATATAAGATAGAAATCTAAAATATTTATCTACTTTAGAAAATGGATTCTTAAATATTTCTTATACCATTAAACATGCGATGTATTTTAACCCGAGCAACGCCGGGTTTCGCTGCTAGTTTGATATATTTTCATTATATCTAAACACTTCCAAGATAAAACGATTGGGACCATCGATACCATATAAAAGCAAGATTTACACATGCTTTTAAGAAAAACCCAAAAAGGACCAAAAATTTCGTACTTTGTGAATTATTTTGGAATGCTTGTACCCTTGAGATTAAAAAAATCTATTTCAAACTTAATTATCTAAACTTTGCGATCGGATTTGTATAACGCCTCGGTAAGTATGACCATGTTCATGAATGAATGCTCATGTTTTTTCTATGTTGTACTGCATACTATCTAGTAACACGTCTGCTCTCACATGTCCCCCACAGCCGGCGCCCGGGGCGGCGCCCGGGGCCCCCCGAAGCCGGGCCAGCCCGCGCCCGGCGCACTCTGGGCCTCCTCCCTCAGCTCTTGCACTAAGACCGTTCCTTTCTGAATATCCGGCCACTCGATCCTTGACGTTGCTACTTCTGAAACATTTTTTTTATTAACTTCAGCTGATGATATTTTTATAGTATATGGGGAGAGCAAGCATTTTTAGCCGAAATAAGTTCTCTTCAAATCAAGCTCTCGTCGAGCTGTATCAGTTCGAAAAAATTGCTGGCGACAGTTGATTCCACAATGAGGTTGTGTTTGAAATAAAATTGCGCAAAAAGTCCACTCGCCCTCGACTCGACTGCCGGGCCCCAAGACGGTGCGAGTGCTATTCGACAGGACTTTGTTCTGACAATTACTCTGAGCACTTGCCATGATAAATACGATGTGACTTACATAATTTTTAATTTATATATTTTGTAAAGTCTATGTACATTTTTAAACAATAAATTGTATATATTTAAATAAAATACTGTATACCGGATTAAAACGCGATTTATTATTTATATTGTTTAAATTATTTTCCCGACGTTTCGGATGCTTTACAGCAACCGTGGTCGCGGGGAGACAGACTGTCTCTATATAATAATTTAAACAATATAAATAATAAATCGCGTTTTAATCCGGTATACAGTATTTTATTTAAATGTGTGATACTCGCGTTAATAAAAGACAATATTAAATTGTATATATTTTTATATGCGATACCCAGAGCACCACCTCGTTCGTCGGGCTCGCTGTCGCCGGAACTCCCGCTGGTGCTGTCCTCCGCCTCGGAACCGGAGAGCATATCGAGCGCCACACCATCTCTGCTCTTCGTTTTGACTGAATCATATTTCTCTTCTAACATCGGTGGTGGTTCATCTATTTCGTGTTCTACTTGTTCTTCTTCCTGGACAATTTAATTTTTTTTCAAGAACCTCTGAAGACCGTAAATACAAGTTATAGTGAAAATTTACTATTCTGGTGCTCATGAGTAGTCAATTACAATCGAACTGTGAGCTACATTTGCGCCCTCTTCTATTAATAAAAACTTATGAATTATAACTTGTATACAAGCTTCATTTCACATAATATTACAAATTTTTATTCTCTTTACCATCTAAAGAACAAAACTTATACAGTTGAAGATTAAACGAAGATGTAAACAAACGCTATTTACGATAATAGTGATATATTAATACCTTCGGTGGCAGTCCTTGTTTCTCCCTCTCCTCTCTCTCACGTGCTTCCCTCTTGGCCTTGTTCTCTTCCTTCATCTTCATCAGGTACCTCACACTCTCCATTACTTTCTCTTGGTCGCGCGCTATCCAGCTGATATATCATCAAAATAATTTAATAAGGAGCAAGTCTTACTTTATACAATCAAAGAGCTTCAACTGTACTATAGTGTATCGACAAAATCATTAAGAATACGTGAAAAAAGAAAGACCTGAATCACATTTACAAAGTTTTGTCGATCACTGAATATATATTGAATATAATGAATAACTTCCTTTAGGTTTGTAGCGACATCTACATTCTGCGCCTAGAATCAATACGAAGACGTCTAATCCTGAATCGCGCTATATAAGTGTTTCCGAGCGCTGAGTTGTATAATATACAACATCTCAACATCAACCACTAAGGCCTTAGTCAATGGTTCGACTATTCGATGTCACCTTTCTTCCCCCACAGGAGACACATTGTTATTTGTTCCCGTAAATTGTTGCAAGGTAGACATGGGTAACTCAGCAAATTTCCCCGCGCCAACTTAGCAACTCAGGCGCAGTGTAGTGTAACGGCTCCTTGAGTCAACTCAAAATTGCGCCACGACGCAACAAAATGGGACGCGCAAAGCGAACCGCACGCAACGCCACGCTCATAGTTCACTCAGTGAGTGAGGTACTGCGCCGTGCGCCGACACATTATGAATGTGTGAGCTGACTCACTCATGTTACACATGTCTATTGCAAGGTTCTTCCAGCACCTACACTTTCATATCCTACATCAGTGAGGAAGGCGATGAAGAGCTCACCGCTTCCTCTCAGCGATTTCCTCCTGCACCCCCCCTCGTTGCCAGGCCTCGGCGCAGGCGCGGTCCCGCGGGAACACCGGCCGGTTGTCCAGGTTGAGCAGCTCCGCGAGGCGCAGCGTGAGCGTCTTGCGGTACGCCGGGACGTTGCGCACCACCGGGTTGCCCGTCAGCACCAACACTGGGTGTAGATCCATTATTGATTATCGCTAAAATACTTGTCACCGTTTAAAAAAAACTAGCAATCCGCCCCGGCTTCGCACGGGTGCAATGTATCAGGTCATGATAATACAATCGGTTTTTGCAACATTTTTCACTGATGCTTCGCTGGTATTATATAGCCGCCTTCCTCGATAATTGGACAAAATAATTTTTCAATTCGAACCAGTAGTTCCTGAGATTAGCGGGTTCAAACAAACAAACTCTTCAGATTTATAATATTAGTATAGATCTTACGTTTTATCCCGATATTGATTTGTGTATTGGGACTAGTATTAAAGAAAACACTATAACAAAGGGTTGTTCGAAGTATGTTACGTCAAAGTACATGTAATATCCGTAAGGAGCGTATCTTGTTACTTACTTTTTTCCCCAAATAATGTTACTCGCCATTTACTAGCTCGTATCGAATTATAACTTACCCTTTGTGAAAAAGTGCATTTTTAATACTATCATTTATTGATAATTTAAATAAATTTGGATTATTAGTTAATAAATACCTACTTATATAGTGCAACTGTTCAGTTTGTATGTTCTCAATTTCTCACGTAAAGCAATGTCGATATGTGTATAAGTATTTAAAGATACCATTTTCAGTGTAATACAAACCTTTCAATAAGTTCATATCGGCTAAAACATCCACAATGAGGGGATCCTCCAACCGATTGTAAGAGAGATCCAACACCGAGAGGTTTCTGCACGTTCTCAAGTGGTCCAGGTCCTCTGCAATAGTATAATATATGAAGAGTGTATGGGCTGAGACGAAACCCACACTGTCTTTGATGATAAAATGATAGACTTTTTGTTTAATAATCGATGTATTGATATTAAATGATAATTAATGATATTAATGATACCGGTGCGCCGACACCGAGCGCCCGAGCCGAACTCCAAGTAAAGACTTGTAAAACGTATGAGCAGCGGAAACTGCTGACACGGCACTCTATGTACGGCGCTAGCCCGTACAAAGAGTATAGAAAATATTATACTCTCTCAAACTTATTCAATAATTATACATCGCCAAAGTAACATCTAGCTGTTCACGGAATTTTTATTTTACGGGCTCATTGGCGTATTAGGTAGAACACCTGCCTCGCAATTTGATGGGCTGTGGGTTCGAACCCCGTCACAGAGCTTATACATTTATATAAACATGTTTTCAACCGGGTATCATACCATCACTAATAGCAAAGGCCGGCAACGCACCTGCAAGCCCTCTGGTGTTGCGGATGTCTATGGGCGGCGGTGATCACTTACCATCACGTGAGCCGCCTGCCCGTTTGCCCCCTATACTATAAAAAAAAAACAAAAAAAAAGATAGAAAATCATATGCATATTGCGTTTGGACATTATTAACTGACTAGGACAGGTACAAACGTAACATTAATTATTATTATTGAGCCTCGCGCTCGGCTTTCGTTATCTATACATATAGTAAAACTGTAGAGGTCAAATATCTGTGCATAGAAAAAAAAATGCTTGAAACTGAGTCAGGGGGATGTAAGAAGAGAAATAGAACAAATCCCGATTCTTTTCAATTTTTTTGTTTCTCTGTTTGTACGGGCTAAACTTCGAAACTGGTGGACCAATTTACATGAAATTTTTCATTGCGGTACCTTATATACCCGGTCAACATCTTAGATACTTTTCATCCCGGAAAATTAAAGAGTTCCCATATAGGCTTTGTTCATGGAAACGGATGTCGAAACGAAAAGTCATTATTTAATTATTTACGAAGCCCACGTGAACGAAGTCGTTGGCATCAGCTAGTCTGACATAAAAGAGCACCAACTCACCGACAGAAGTGAGCATGTTGTGGGCGATGCTCAAGGTGTGCAGGTCGGGGACGACGTCCAAGTTCTCAATCTTCGTCACAAAGTTGTGATCCAAATTTAAAGTATCCAACTTCGGACAACCATTCAAATTTTCAATTTTTCTAACGATATTGTAATGAAGGTAGAGGCACTTCAACTCCGACAGAGTATCCAACCCTTCGATTCGTTGAATACCGTTATTTTCCAAAAATATGCATTTCAGACCAGTGTACTCTTCGAGATTTTCGATCCTGGAGAATCCCTGGAGGAGAACTTATAATTACGATGTGACGTAAAAAGAAAACCATTTATCTGATAACATAGGCGTGATAATATATATGTATGTATGATTATAAAAGTTCATATTCCATCAGATAGGTATTATAATTATGTTTTTGCGCCCTTCAAATGTAACAACATCCTTACACTGCAGCTTTGTCGTAATATCTAACTGTTGGCTAAAAGAGGCTATCTCTGATAAAAACAAAATCTAACAGCACAAAACATCCAGCTAGAATAGAGTGATTCGATCTAGAGTTAGTGTTTTAAAAAAAGACGGCGACGTGCGAGACTGGATCCCGTATTCTAAGATATTAAAATTGGTTTTACGTCTTAGGACATCTCGTGCAACCATTTGGTAGTTCAAATGGAAGTATTAGGTTTTTTGAGATATGAGCTAAACTGAACACCATACGAATACCATATCTTACAAATAGTTTCCAGTATCCGCGCATCGCTTTCTCCGTTTCAGCTTGAATCGGTTTACAAAGGGCATCTGAAAGAATCCCATCCTACCTAAGCATTTTTAACGACACAGTTTATACCTAATTGTCCAGAAAAACAGACATTCCTTCCAAGGATACTGCTTCACTGTTATTCTAACAAAAGAAGCTGTTCGTTTGTATGAAATATCCACGCTGAGTGTGTCAAACTGTACGCTACATCTTTATATATGACTTGCCGGCCTAGCATGACAACCGCGACATAATTTTGTCGACCGTTTTCTCGTGTTCGATTATCGCTTTATTTCTTCCAGGTCTAACATAACACTTACACTTAAAACTCGACTTTTAATATCAAAAATAGATATATTTGTCGATCGAGATATCACAATTATCGATGTCGAGATATAATATTATATCTCCATATCTTACATCTTAGAATAGAATAGAATAGAATATACTTTATTGTACACAAAAACCAATTATACAAGCAATAAAAACTAAAGCTAAACATTGTACAAGAGGATGGCCTTATCGCAATATGCGATCTCTTCCAGGCAAACCTCAAGGAAGGGAAAAAAAAATAACAAAATAGAGTAGAAGGTGCAGCAAGAATGAGTATAAAAATAAAAGTAAAATAAAGAGTATACAGTTACAAAAAGTACATCTATCCCAATTAACATAAATCATTATAAATTAAAACTATAATATCATAAAAAACATTACATCATATACAACATAGCATGACAAACGGAAACAAAAACATTGAAAAATTGTAAAGGCAGGCAATGCAAGTGAAAAGGGTAAAATACGAAAGATTATAAAGAAGTGAAATGTTGAAATAAGAGTTTTTTGAAAGTATTAAGAGATTGAGCTCGTCGAATATCAAGAGGCAAGGAGTTCCAAAGCATAATACTTTGTACCGTGAAAGAGGAATGGTAAATCTTAGTTTGTCTTCTCTCGTCCGCGACATACCTCGTGGCGGTCATGCTGGGCCGGTTGGACTACAAAAATATTTCGCTTTACCTTAAAATGTAAATACAATATATCGTTGAGATACGGCGTGCAGTACAGCTTGTGTTGCTTGCAGTGGTTGCGGATAAACTCCTTTGTCATTCGCGGACCTCTGTTCTCTTCTTCCATCTCTTTTTGTACCTTCATTTTAAATTCCTTTTGTTTTTCTTTATCTGCTTCATCCTTTCTCAACTTTTCATCGCTTTCCCTTTTTAGGTCTATAACAAACAATATAATTATACCTAATTAAAGTCAAAGTAAACTACTAAGCATTAGGAAAATAAGTCTTAGATAAAAGATATATTTTAAGTTTACATAAGAGAAAACACGGAACCATTATACTATTATATTAACTTAATTTTTTTTCTATTCATATAACAAATACCAGAAGGGATCAACTACCTAGCCTACACTAGAACACTGATGTGGTCTTACGTAACTTAAGAGCATTCTTTACCACCTCCATTTTAGATCCTACTGGCCGTAATTGGTTATTTTAAATTAATAATTTAATGAATGATATGAATATGAAATGAAAATTATGTTTTTACATAACATCTTTACCAAATAAAAACATACACATTACGAAACTTTCGCCATGCGACTCGTATTCGACCATTTTTTTTTCAAAAAGTGCATACAATATATTGCTAGATGGCTATGCGAGTATGAGGGTGACCTAACTATTTATTAGTGACTAGCTGTTGCCCGCGTCTTCGTCCGCGTCAATATCTGTGATTATGATCGCGATTAAAAAGTTTTTAAAAGAATATATTATAATATATGGATATGGATTAATAATAATGTTATGTTGATAAAACTCTTTGGAAAATAATTGGCAATAATGCATTAATTTCGACCTTTGATTACCATAAAAAAGGTTATAATGAGTCAATCTTAACAGATAGACATATTATACTGTCGCGGACGTTTTTTTAGGTTAATTAAAGAGAAATAATTCTTTTATACATATTTTTGGGTAACTTGAACCGTTTAGGTTCAAGTTACCCAAAAATATGTAGCAGCAGCAAAACAGCAGCGCACGCAACGGAAGCCCTCAAATATGGATAATTTTCCCCGGTTTTTCAACATTTTTCACTGATGCTTCGCTCCTATCGGTCGCAATGTGATGTTATATAGCCTAAAGCCTTCGCTAATTGGACTATCCAACACAAATTTTCCAAAGACTTTTTCAATTCGAACCAATTGTTCCTGAGATTAGCGCGTTCGAACAAACAAACTCTTCACCTTTATAATATTATTATGTAGTATATTAGTATAGATCAGCGCTGTACATAATTTTGTACTCGTATCGTGAGTTTGTTGAATCCTTATGCAAGGAAAACACACATTTATTATTTCTAATCTTATCGTGTCTACGTCAGAATAAATCATACCTTCGTGAAGTCCTGGAATTTTTGGAGTTTTAACATTTGTACCTTCTTCTAAACGAATATGATCTCCTTGTGCCTGGATATCGTTATCAGCTGGAAGTTCACGAATTTTACAAGAAACCTCTGTAGTTTTCTTGCTAGTTCCACCTCTTAATAAGTTATTTGCTATACGTAATACCTCATTATTATCTTTCATTTTGTCTTTTATGTCGTACAAAAGATCATTTATACGTTTGTTTCGTTCCAATTCCTGCTGTTTTTGTACACCTAGCTTCTTATTCGTTTCTTCTTTGCAAACAATATCAATGTCCCATAATTCCTTACGAACGTTTTTAGATTCTAATATTTCATTTTTTTCTGGAACTTGAACAATATTTTTGGGATGTAATACTTCCTGCGATATCTGTAACACATCATTTACTTCTTTGATAAAATTATGGCATTCTTTCGTTCTCAATTCACAGCTGGCTTTACTTTTGTTGATTCTATCTTCATGATTTATAATTTCAGCATTAAGATTACTTATAGCAACATTAATTCCATCTATATCTGACTGAGTAACAGAATTTTGCGTATTATTATCCATCTCTTTTGGTTCCTCGGTATCACTTTCATAGTTATCTTGATTGTTAGTTTTGGCTTTTATTCTTAGCTCACTATCCTCCTTTAGTTTCTGATAAACTAGGTTAGATTTTCGAGAATTTTCCAAGGCTACGTTTACATCATTCAACAATTCGTTCATGCTATTTAATTTATTGGTAATATCTTCTCGTATTAATAAGCTTAGATTTTCTGCACCATCTACAATATTGCGTGCGAGGTTTTTCATTTCTTTAAATTCTAATTCATTGTTTTGTGTATTATCATTGTTTCCTATTTCATATATATTTTCCAAAGTATTGTGTAACGTCTCTTCCATTCTTTGGTCAAATTTTATTTTATTCTGCTCATTGTTAGAAGTTAAAGTTTCTTTTGATTCTGTACAATTACTTGATTCATTTTCCTCAGTCGAATCTGTTATAATTTGCTTGATACTTTTTTCTTCGTTATGTTTATTTTCAATTGGCTTTAAAATATAATTGATACTTCTTAAAGCATTTTCAGTATCTTTTAATTTCGCTTCAAAACTTTTTGGAAATACATCGTCAACATTCACAATCTCATCTTCTGCCTCCTTTTTGGAATATTCTTTTACTTCCATTGGCTTACAACTAAGATCGAGTTTCACAGGATTATCTACTAAAGAAATGTTCATTGCCTCATTAATCATGTAACTATCTTTAATTTCGTCAAATGTAGTACGTCTGATTTGTCCCTTTATAAGCTGAGATGACGATTCTTTTAAAATAGGATCTTCCGTAATGGTAAATTTTCGCGATTCATCCTCATTTTTCATTTGTTTGGGATCTTCATATTTATCAGCTAATTTTTGAAGCATATCTTTTGTTTCATTAAAGCGAGTCTCGTACGACTTATGGGTTAATTCTGTAACGACCTTATCCATCGTTTGAAATTCTCGCTCATCACTACTAGATTCGTGGCTATCAGTTGCAGATTCGGCGTCGTAAGTTTTATTAACTAATTTTCTTTCCGAAAATTCATCGGCTGACCTGAACAAGGCTTGCATGTTTTTGTATTTTATTTTTCTAATCTTCTCTATATCGCCGTGTGCTGAATTGAGTTCATGAGTCATTTCTTCGAATGAATCTATGTTTATTTGGTCATAGGGTACAATATTGCCCCTAGATCGTCCTTCTCGGTCAGTTGTAATTTGAATTTGGCGCGCTTTTTCAGCTATGATTGGGTTATCTTTTATCATATCCTTTATTTCCTCAGACATTAAAGGTTTATTGTAATCCGGGATATCTGTAAACGGTTGACCTGACATTACCTCGTATTCAGATTTTACATCTCCAGATCCTGAAGCTGCGATATAAGGCACGTTTTTTGGGACACCTTCAGTAAGAGGCTTTAATTCATTTTCAATTACATTATCAATAACACATTGTGGAAATTTAGCGTCTTTAAAGAATTCTTTTAACTCACATCGTTTACTTTCTATGTAAGCCGGGTCGTTTTTACAAAATTCATTATTCATTTTGTTAGTCAAACTAATTTGTGAAATAAATGATACGCAAATGCGATTGTCTCTTTGGTAAAAAATGTAATTGATGGTTGCTACGATACATTCTTGTTTTGTTTTGTCGAATAAGAGGGAAAGTTTTTTTGAATTTCGAAAACTAATGGAACTATTGACCAAACCATAGACATTAGAGGATTCTGCACATCACACCGTGTCATACCATGACCGTGTTAGATGTGGTGGGCAAGCTTTTAACAGTACTTTACACGCAACGCAAATGTTTACAAGATCATTTATATTATACTGATTTGCCTTTGTCAATTCTTGACCGTACTTCGTTGTAATTTTTGGACCATAATCAATGGAAACGCAGATCTATATTATATTATAATTATATAATATGAAATCAAATTAATGAATATACATAATAAAGGGGGTGTGTATTAATGAACAGATGAATATTAGAACGATTTAAGATAAATTGCTTATATAATTTTCGGAATTAATGGATAGCTCAAAATTAAGAGAGAACTATGATAACAATGGCAATACAGAAGAAAATATTGGATTTAGTTATATTAAAATTAAGTGTTTTTTTTTAGTCTTATCATAATTATTATGTCCACGGATAAATAATGAATTGTACAATAACGATAAACGCAGTTATTCTGTCACCGACCACCGTAGTGTTTCATGTTAGATAATATAATAAGTATCTGTGTTTTGTCACCTACCTATCATATTTTTTTCTCCGCTCCAGTGTTGCCGTTTTAGCGGATATGTCGCTAGATCTAGTGCAATTTTAGAGTCTTTAGCGCTATATTTTTTTTTCAGAATTATGCGCTAAAAAATATCTAACGGAATCTGGCGCAAACTAGTTTGCATCACAATCCACTAGATATAAGTTAGCAACCAAGATGAAATGCGTATTTATTATTGGTGGTGTGTCGGACGCCTAAAACCATAGAGAAATAAAAGTAGCGAGTCGATTTCATTTGTATTTCTCAACCAAAATGTTGCTGATGCGTTTAATGTTTCATCTCCCTTTTATGGTATAATGTAGCTCTCTCGCTTTAATATTATCTTAGCGTAACTAACCGAGAAGAACTGGTATTTCTTCCATTGGAGTTTCATCGTAGTTATTTTTGTTTTGTTTCATAGAAAGTAAAACGTTAAAATAAATTAAAGGTTAATATTATAATGGAGGTACCACTGAGGAAGAAGGCTTATATCCATATTATGAAAAAAAAGGACAGTAGCTAGTACAGGCTCATCATCAGAATGATGTAGAAATGTTTAATTAAGTTGATTTTCGAAATGTTAAATTTTAATGAATATAATTTAAATTTTATGTAAAAACATATTAATTATTTTATAGATGTTATAATATGAGTACCTACTTATTTTTATATTTACAAATCGTTTAGCGGAATCTAGTGCATTTTAGAAGCCGGATATTCGCAAGATATAGCGCATTTTTGTTAGGGGTATAGCGCATTTCATACTCTTTGGCTCATTTTAATTTCGTTCAGCGGCAACACTGCTCCGCTCTAATTTTAAATTGTTTATACTGAATACTCATTACTCTATAATCTATATACTTACATTGTTGTTGTATTTAACATTATAAATAAAAAAAATAGAGAAGCCCTAGTGCTTAAAAACTGCTATAAAGGTGTTGTTTCATAGGGTTTCCTCGGAAATTCCTCTCGTTACGTCGAAAAGCTAACTATGACCGATGAACGAAATTTTCGTTCATCGTACTACGAAAAAGTCGGATGTCGCGGCGTAGAAGAGAAGAAATCTTTGGAAATTCTGATGAAAGAGAAGCCATGGGATAGAGTGAAGCTGAAACAATTCTGTTTGAGGTTCACAGTACCCGCTGCGTATAGAAATTTAGTATGGAAAGTATTATTGGGTAGGTACTCCATTCCATTTGATTAATACCCTCGTTATTGCAGTGTTATTAACTTTTATAGTAATCAGTCATTCATAATGTTACGACTATTTCCAGCCAGGTGACTTTGGAGACTAGACTTATACATAAGTCTTAGGCAGTAATGAAAACTAGCATTTAGTTTTAGTTTAAAATTTGCTCGGTAAATCAATGCTTGGATAACTAATTTTCGAAAAACGAACCACTTTATAATGAAATAAAATTTAAAAGTCAATTATATAGTATTTGAATAGTTTCACCAACTTTCTGAAAGGGAAAATGAATCCAGTATCCTCTAGTAAAGCTAGAACAGTCCCCACCTATGTTTTAATGGTCTTCACATTCTTTTGCACACTGAAATTGATTCATAGATGAATTAGACACAGATTTCCTACGAAAGTAGTTTTAATAATTGATATTATATTATAACTAAAAATAAAAATTGATATTATATTATAACTATAACTAAAAATAAAATTTGCTTAGAAGATTCTTGTTGTTGAATTTAACTTATGAATATTGTAATCTTAAAAGCGGTGTGTAAAGAGACACCCACCTAATGCATCCATATATTTTCCTTGGACATACATCTTATTAAAATGTTATACCCTTTCACAGATATTCTACCAGTGTATGCAGATTCACATCAATTTGTAATGGAACAACGCACAGAACAATATAATGATTTACTCTATGCGGCTGAGATGTTGGATCGAGTGGAGATGACTGCTCCTCGCAGCGAGGTGCTGTTGGCCATGTGGCTGCTGGAACTGGAGGAACGAAAACCACCTATATTTCCTGAAACTCATTGCTCTGTATGTGTTTTTAAATTAAAACCTTTCCTTATGAATTTGCTACACACAGAAGAATGGATGTAATTTGTGTCTTTAAGTTCTTAAATTTCTAAAAATTGTCTCTTAAACTTCTAAGATTAAAACAGATGTTAGCAATTGTTTAATAAAAAATTATAAACATATTACTCGGTGAATGGAAGAGTCTTTTGTGCAAGTAAATCTTTATAACCAACAACAATAAGAACTGTACTACTGTATAGCATTGCAGTTACTTTATTTATTTAATAAATGCCAAAGCTATTTTAGAATCTAGGGTTGACCTGTTTACAGGATTTTAAAATGTATCATTTTTTCACATTTATTCTAGTCAGCAGATACATTTATCCCAATAGCAAATACACTACTAGAACTCTATGACAATGAAGTAGATGTGTACTGGCTCAGTAAAGGCCTCAGTGAGATTGTGCGGAGTATGCAGAAGGATTTGGTCAAACTGAAGGAGGCTTTCCAGAATATGCTTGAAAAGGAAGATGGGGAACTATATAAGTAAGAATGGGTATAAGAATTTACTTTAATCCACTCAAACGTCTGGGCGATAATAGTCGCCCCAAAGAATTTATTTGCAACATGCTTCAGACCCATTCAAAACCATTTTTTAATACAGAACAATCTAATGTAACCTACATGTAGCTTTATGAAACTCTTCAAAGTTTTGTCTGCTGCCATAGTCGCCTTAACATTCAATGACAAAATTCATTGGGCGTTTGTGGTCTATGGCGACTATGGTCGCCCGGACATGTCAGTGGTTATATATATACAATTTCATACTAGCTGACCTGGGTCATTCGTAACATTGATTTTTATGTATACAGTTAAGCCTATATAATATTATAAAGAGGAAAGATTTGTATTTTTGTATTTGATTGTAACTCAAAAACTACTAGACTGATTTTGAAAATTATAGAAAGCTACATTATCAGCGAGTAACATAGGCTATTTTTTGTGTATAGTACATCAATACTACACCCGTGTGAAGCTGGGGCGCGTTGCTATTTATATATTTTCTCACCTTTTAAACCTTTGGATTTCTACAAATATTTCAAAACCAAAATTAGACAAATCATTCAGCTGTTAAGTTTTTGTGTGACTAACAAACGTCAATTTATTTATACAAATAATACAAACCTTTCTATATAAACTGTTAGATAAATTCAATTTACAGTTATTATTATTTTTTTCAGTCATTTGGTTGAAATTAATGCATTAGACAAGTTGCCGCTCACTAAATGGTTCAACTGCTGTTTTGCTGGTGTTCTGGATGATAGTTCACTTACTAAGTATGTACAAATATATATCTCAGTATTTTGATCTTTTAAAATTAACATATTATATTTATTGACAAAATGTTTCTTTAACTAAAATATCAGGTCAATAGGAATACTTATAAGTTTATGTTCATGCACATGTGTACATGATTGAAACTCCCATAAAATACAAATTCACTGTATATTAACCTTTTATAAATATATTTTTGCATTAATAGAAATAAGGACACACTTTTAGCTGGCTTCAATGAGAACGAATAGAAAAGTAATGTAGGTAGAAAAATATTCATTGTAATGTTATTAATCGCGGCAACCCACAAATACACATTTTGACTTTTAATTATGACAGGTGTTATCAGTTTATTATGTTAATAACAATGTTATATCCAATATACCTTTGTTATTAAAGAATCATTTTGACTTGTGCCATCTCTTAATTTTGACTGACTATTCTGACTGCTAGTAAAAAATATATAGTAGGAAACCACCTGACTGACCACGGACTGCTACCAAGTGACCATCAAACTCTTCTGTCATCATATTACAATAAAATAAAATGTTCTGTTTCACTCATGATCTTGTATGTCTTTGACATTTTTCACCCATTCTTACAACATCTTAATGGCTAACTTACTCTTCACAGAATTTGGGATAAAGTGTGCAGTGGTGCACCAAAGATCTTATCCTTTGTGGCCGTTATGGTGGTGATGACTCTCCGCAGGAATATACTTAAGGCCACAACCGCAGACCAAGTTCTTAAGTGTGCCTCTGAGGTACTGTTCAGCTCAAAACATTTTGTTTTCATATTTTTGGGTGCACACACCAGCTTGAAATAATATTTCTTTAAGTAATATTGTTCCCCAGTTCAATCTTCGTTAACTTTGGTAGTTTACACCATATGCCAAAGCATTTATTGCATTCTATATTCTCTCAAAAATGCTTGGTTTAGCTTTCTAAAAGTTTTGTCTATATTCACAGATACCAGAACAATGTGAGGAAGTGGTGGCAAATAAAGCCATTGAGTTATGGCAATACTATGCACAGCCGCAGAATGAACAGCTCAAGAAATGATGCATGACCTTCTAATGAGCAAGTCTCATTAGAAGTAAAAGAGATACCATGTGATATAGAATGTGGACAAGGGTGGATATCAGTGCGGCCGTATTGTTAAACAATACAAAGGCTACCTTTAATTTTATGGTGACATTATATTTTAATTATAATGAAAGTAATTACTACCCATTCACTTCGAGAAAGCCGCCGTCGACCGTTATATGTCACAGCTAATGCTACGTTTACACGCTTGCCAAGCCTTTGCAAGCCTCGACAATCACAAGCGTGTAAAGAGGGCGTTCAGCTTGGCTTGCGTGAGCTTGTGGGAGCTTGCTGCGGATCCAGTCGAGTGTCGGTTTTTTGACGCAGATCAAAGGGCGTTTGCGACGCATTTACACGTTGGTCCGCATTTAGTGGCCATTGTGATCTCGCGGCGACTAAACTCCTTGCTTGCACTAAAAAAAATAAAAATGAGTGGCTGGTCAAATGAGGAGACTCTTTCGTTTCTGGAGCGATTGGAGAGATTATCAAATTAGTCTTTTTCATCCACCATCTTTGTGGCCGTCGAGCTTTCCTATTTTTTGTTTCACTTTGCTTGCATTTCAAATAAAATTATTTTAAACTAAATGCAATAGCCGCCACAAGTTCGGTGTCCGCCATGCTTGGATGTATGTTGCAGACTGACGCATTCACAAGCGTGTAAACGCCTTCCAAACGCCAAACAAGAGCTGTGGAGGCTTGGGGCTGTTTGCCGTTTGCCAAGGCTTGGCAAGCGTGTAAACGTAGCATAACGATACTGTAGACACAAATATAGAAGAGAAAAATAAAAAAATTACAGCTTTATTTTACTGGCAGTAAATGTAAAATTAGAAGGATTTAATTTTTATTATTTATTAACGTTCATAACTTTACATTGTGTTACCTAAATGTCATTGCTTGTGGCGGCGTCCATGCGTCGGGTTGTATCTCTCCCTAAAATATGGCGAGGGGGCCGATGGCTGGCCATGCGTCATGCTCGTGAACGGGTGCTACTTGTGGTGACTGGTCGAACTTGAATTCGTGTATGCGGTGATATTAGTTATTTCGACTATGTATTTGCGTGTTGTTCCCACGAGAATGTAAGTGCGTGCATGCCTACTGCTGATAGAGGACAAATCTTGTTTTTTTTCTGGTTTATATTTTTTTATTATTATAGTTAATTACTAGATGTCATGTGGAACATGGTGTAATGGTTGCAGCGCCTTACAAAATATTTAGTAAAACAAAAATTTGGCGATTAAAAAGAGTGACGAAGAGTTTATTTCCGTCTTCTCTTGCATTCTACGCCCTTGATTTGAGAACTGGCGTTAAATGTAAAATTAGAAGCATTTAATTTGTATTTTTTACTGACGTTCATAAGTGTACATTGTGTTATCTAAATGAATAAATGATTTGAATTTGAAAAAAAAAAAGAGATTTGAATTTTGTCTGATCATTCGAAAAATATTTTTATCCCGACGTTTCGGATGCTTTTCAGCAACCGTGGTCATTGAAATCACTCATTTCTGCATCACTATTATCACTCCATTCTGTGTCGCTATAATCAACTTGAGCGTCCACTGAAATAATTAGTTCCTTTTCATTTCTTTCCTGTTCAAGAATTATAGTCATTAGTATATATGTATGTATAACACATTCGTTCAACATAAATATGCCCGCACGTTCGTATGTAGTAAATAACAAACCAACAAACAAAAATCGAAACACGGCAGCGTTGCTATCCATACTAACCGGGCGACACTTGAGGAGCGGTATGAGGAAGCAGGGCGGAACGTAACGGATTCTTGAAATGAATGGCTAGTAAATTCTTATACAATAAAAATACAAACTACTTAGATACATGTACCTATTATTATTATTATGTAGCGTACTACAATAAATGCCGACAATGGCAGCAGACAATGGCAACCACAGTCATAAACAACGTCTTACTAATCCTCATCAACACCTGCAGGAACAATAGGTTCGCAACGAACACAGCGACCAACCAGGTAGCAGACTCATTGAGTCCTCGCTAACACTTAGCGTTTATTGCTACCCAATTGTTTTACTTATATATATTTATTTTAGTTAATAAATATGCTTCGATAACAGTCTGAGTTTTACTTCTGCGAGAGCAACATCTATCAGTGACTTCTATACCTCAGTACCAGTACGCGATATCTATGCCCTTCAGGCAACAATTCTATTAGAGACACGCAATCTCTAAAGTGGTGACCCCGACGTGATCTTCACCGTGCCGACGTGATCTTCACCGTCCATTGGCAACCGTGAAGAATATTCCGCAACGAACAACCTGCGAAGCCTGCGACGATTCTCCGCACTCCGCAAGCAACTTTCATTACATCTGGAAGCGTACACTACTGGCGAACAACAAGTCCTTCGCTATCAACACTATATACAACCAGTATATGCAAAGCCTGTCACGATGCAGTATTCTGAGTTCTGGCGTGACAATCCACGTTTATGGTTCGACATGTTTGAAGCCGTAACAGCCAACACAGAGAGAACAGACGTTCAACTAGCGTATCTCGTTATAACGCATTTGAACAAACAAGATCTCGACTACGTCAGTGATCTACTCTCCACGCCACCAAGCAATGGTTTCTACAACGCGATCAAGGAGCGACTCATCTACACATTTCAAGAGTCAGAAATCACACAATTCGAGAAAATATACAACATGAAACTTGGACATCAACGACCTAGCGAAGCTCTACGCAGAATGCGCCAACTGTCGCGCAACACAATACCAGACTCAACTGTGCAACACATGTGGTTTAACTTACTACCACAACACGTTCGTGCAATTCTCATCGCCAGCGAAAACATTTACCAACGCATCATCTCAAGTGAAGACAACTCGTTCTGGACGTGCCGTCAAATTACCGGTACGCTTCGCTTGAGGGGGAGCACTGTAGCGTACTACAATAAATGCCGACAATGGCAGCAGACAATGGCAACCACAGTCATAAACAACGTCTTACTAATCCTCATCAACACCTGCAGGAACAATAGGTTCGCAACGAACACAGCGACCAACCAGGTAGCAGACTCATTGAGTCCTCGCTAACACTTAGCGTTTATTGCTACCCAATTGTTTTACTTATATATATTTATTTTAGTTAATAAATATGCTTCGATAACAGTCTGAGTTTTACTTCTGCGAGAGCAACATCTATCAGTGACTTCTATACCTCAGTACCAGTACGCGATATCTATGCCCTTCAGGCAACAATTCTATTAGAGACACGCAATCTCTAAAATTAAAATATTGTGCTCCTTTAAATAACTTGTTTTACGAATATATGACAAATTAAATGATAATGCTTGATAAAAAATACTATTGTTATTAATTTACATCTAACGTTTGTTATTTCATGTCTCTTATGTAGTGTTTAGTTTATTGGGTTTTAGTTTTGGAATATAAATAATTATTATTTATCATATTTATTTATCGTAAAATCTAGAGCTCCCATTCAGAGACGCTAGGTATTTATGAATATCAGTTGGAATAGAAATCGGGCATTTCTCTATCAAATAAATAATGCAAATGGATAATGGTACGCAATATTAATCAAAGTCAAAATAGTTTTATTGGTTATTACTCCTATGAATACATTTTTATAAGAATACTATATTTTTTTCCATATTACCAACTTTACCTGTAGGTAGCGGTAACTTAATCTGAGGTAGCGGTACATAAGTGTTTACAAGTGTACTTGTGTCTTTTACCTAGTGTTCATAGAATGTCATTTTGACATAAAGATTTGGTTACACTGTCATGCGCCGTGTTCCGGCGCCATTTTGCATTTTTCAATAATGTCAGCCAAATCATCAGCTCGCAGTTATAGTTAAAAAAAATCGTTATAATTACGAAAAAATATTGTAGTTTTTCATTTCTTAGAGTGAAAGACACCTTGTGTGCAGTGCAATGGATCGTTTTATCAGCATGTGGAAGGTTCGGGAGTTGGCGGACAAAGTGTAAGTCCACGCAATATTTTAACTAATTTATATGTAAATTACGCCCTAGACTTGTGATTTTAAATATTTTTTAGTATGTAGGTGTACATTAAGTATTTCTTTGTATAATGACAATCAATAAAACAGAGCTATATATAGTCTTTCATATCTATCTTTTTAACAATGAAATTGAAACATCAATGCTATTATATGAAAAATTACACTGCAGTAGCTTTTTTTCTTTATTTTTAAAAAATCAAAACGATAATTTAATTTAGAATATCTTATCATAAAAAATATATAATAAAAAAGGTAGAATATCTATTAAAACATAAACTTGTGCCTTGTATAAACCTTCTAGATAACTTGAACAGTACTGATGAAGATTGGATCTCTTTGAATTGCTTGTAACGGGGGATGTTATAACTATACTTGTTGCTGCTATCATGTTTATTAGACAAGACTAGACCATACTACTCTATTTTTATTTTACTTTAACAGGAATGTAGAAGTACAATTATTTATGAAAAATCCCATAACTAGAGTTCTATTAAATCATCATTATATTTTTATTTTGACACACTTTTGTGCATGATATAGGATTTTATAAATCCTAGGCAAATTGTATAAATTCACTTTTTTGATCAGGCAAGGCTTTGAAGTCTTCAGATTTTACGATCACTGACTACTAGCCTTTAAAGAAAAATGATCAAATACCCTATACCTCACGGAGTTCACCTCACTTTTACAATATTTATGTGTTCTTAATATTTAGTAGACTTGTGTGGTTCACAAAACACCAGATTCCCCTTGAAGAGATTACCTGATAATGATAATCTTATCACTTGTATGACAGATGAAATAATTATGTAGCAAACCTTATCTATGAGATTCTAATTTAGATTGTTATATTTTGTACATGTAAATATTATACACATCTCACAATTTAGGTATAGTTTTTGACCCTTATTTATTAAATACTCTTAAGCTTTCCAGTCTATACTGTTGTATCTCGTTTGTTCAATTGTATTTGTTAATGATAGTTTGATAACAAATCAAATTTTCCAGATATTAAGCTCATAATGCATTGTTATGATATCTTATTTTGTTACGATAAATATTGTTGTTATGAAGCGGGTATCAATGTATGATGATCTGAGGCAACTAACCCAATTTAAGTATTTTGTATGTTATAGTTTTTGATAACATAAATTGTAAGAGGAGTTTACTTGAAATAAAATTTAAGCAATAGTAAAGACCTTGATATAACCTTTCACTTGACTTTTCAATGTTGTAAGTTCATAAGTATGTACATATAAGTATTTTATTGGCATTTAACTATACCTTACAATATTTAAAAATGAACAATGTAAAGATTGTGCAAGGTGTGTTTGTTGTTGACCAGTCTAATATGTAGAAAGTCCCCGCACCGCCGCCTTAAAAGCCCGTTCACCTCCCGCCAAACATATAGAACTGTGAACAAAAAATAATGACAAAGTAAAAGTCACTAGAACAATAATTTTAGCAATAATCAACTATGGGCTGATTTATTGTTTTGCATTGCGTGAGTTTTGTTTCTAGTAAGAATCATGTGAGGGGAGAACCCGGAAAAATCAGTCAACTGACATTATTTATGTTTTAGTTAAGAGACCCCAATGAAAATATTATATCTTGGTATTTTTTTCAGGATTGTAATAGAAAATAAATAAAGTAAAAAAAGTCCCTTGAATTAATGAAAGAAATAATTTACTGTATAAAAAAATACAAAATCTCATTGAATATTTCAGAACAAATGTAGTAATGAACTACACAGAAGTGGAGGGGAAGGTCAGAGAAGCCACATCAGATGAGGCATGGGGTCCCACCGGGCAGCAGATGCAAGAGCTGGCTTTAGCCACCTTCACATATGAGCACTTTCCTGAAGTCATGTCTATGCTCTGGCGGAGAATGCTCCATGATAACAGGTCACATTGGAGACGGACTTATAAGGTTTGTATTGGCTTTCATAATGTTGACAGAATAATAATAGACAAATTATGTATACTGGTTAATTTACTATGGAAGTTTAGCCGAAATATCATATAATATAAAATCTTACACTATTAGAAGTCCTCTTTCTTAGTGTATAATAATCAGGGGCAGATTTGAAAGCCCTAGGGCCAAGGCCTATGTAACATTGCTGGGGGGCAGCAACTCAACCAATAAAATTAAATCAGGAAAGTCAGTAAATAATAAAGTTACCTCAGTGTTGTTGGATACTGATGCATACCATTTTTATTTGTGAGTTTCTAATGTTCACAGTTTTCTGCCACCCCCTAAATTTTGTCAACCTAGGCCCTGGCCTACTCTCCCTATAGGGAAATCCGCCCATGATAATAAAATTTATTTTTATTTAAGTGCAAATAGCAGAGGTGTTTTAGGACTATACTATACAAATGTACAAATTATTATGTATATTACTGTAAATGTCACAAGAACCAATAACTATTGACACAAATTAACATCAATGGAATGAAATATAATTTGGTTATAAATTCTTAATCTGATTCTATAAGTGAATTGTTATTCTTTTTGAGGAATAAACATATCTCGAACCTTAATCTGAAATATAATTACACCAACAGTGTTTGCTCCTGCTGAGTTATTTGGTTCGCAATGGCTCGGAGCGAGTGGTGACGTCAGCCCGGGAACACATCTACGACCTGAGATCTCTGGAGAACTATACCTTCGTTGATGATCTGGGGAAGGATCAGGTATGTGTTATGCATTCTGTGTGGTAGTGCCTGTAATTGTTGGCCTCGACTTCATGCAACATTGATGTGTACTTTGAGTTAAGCACTGGGAATCCTGAGTTTGAATCCAGGTGAAACAAGGTTTTAAAAAAAACAAGTTTGGATTGGAAACAAAAAAGCAAAATGTAGTCCTGTACAAATAATAGATCCATATAGCTGATTCAGACAGCGACGACGCAGTGTTGACGATGGTCTAATTTTCGCTGTAGAGTGAACCGTACCGTAGTTGTAAACCGTAGTAGTGTGTAGCCGTCATCATAGGTGCGGTCATCTGTTTTGGTTTGCATTTGTGATAACATTTGCTGTAACAGTTGTAACGGTTTTTTTAAGATAATTTTGACAGCACTCTGAAGGCCCATCAACAAATTGCCTATTAACCAAGAGAAAAATCAGTAAAGCAACAATGCTGACATTTTATCTTTTGGACTACTGTTATTAGATTTTTTTAATCGTATTTTTTAATTGTATCTCTATTTAGATCGTACAATCCTTAACGCGACACTAATAGCCTTGTATATCTGTCCAGGGGGTGAATGTGAGGCATAAGGTCCGTGAACTGATAGACTTCATCCAAGATGATGAGAAATTGAGAGAAGAGAGGAAGAAAGCCAAGAAGAATAAGGACAAATATATAGGTGAAATATTCCAGCTCTATATAAACATTCTTCAAACAAAATTGAGGGTTTCTTTAAAAATATTTTAAATATTTTAAAAATATGTTCTATGATTTTTCAAGTATTTTTGAATCTTAAATATTAATGTTTTATATTAAAGGTATTTGAGAGTCTGGTCCAATGAGCTGATGATGTGTTGCAGGTATGTCGTCAGAGGCGATGGGCGGGATGGGCGGCATGAGCAGCATGGGCGGGATGGGCGGTATGAGCGGGATGGGCGGCGCGGGCGGGCGCGGCGGCGGCGGCTGGGGGGAGTACAGCGATAGGAACACCGCCTGGGGTAACTTTCTCCCTCTTAATATTGTCTTGTTTCTCTTTTTTTTAAACTTCTCTACTCTATGTTTTGCAGTTGAAGCCATTTATTTCCCAAATGAATACATTGATTTGAGAAACAAAATAAGTTCAAATTTAATTCTTACATTCGGAAACTATTACATACAGGAATATAAGTAGAAACTGTTAATAATGACTAAGCAACTACAATTCTTATTCTTTATTTTGTTCATTTCTCAGTGTTATAAAATGTATTAAACAAATTTTGTTTCTGTAGTGTTCATTAAAGTGTTTTTGTTTGTTTGTACATTTGTTCCGCCTTGAGGCTCTCAAGCTTAGCCTTAATTGATGTAAACGGGTGTCAGGGTGTGATGATGAAACTGGAAGGCTGATGATATTTTTATTTAAAAACATTTCTATAACATCTAAATTGTATTAATTCATTCACATGGAGTAAAGTTACTAGTGGTAGTGTTAAGCATAAATAATAGATTATGATAATGAATGATGGATTATGATTGCGTTTTGGTTGAACTGTATTAAACTACCAATTTCAGAGGAGCCCAAGGAGAGGAACGACGACGAGGATTACGAGAGGGAGGACTCGGACGGGGAGTACGGGAACAGGAAGCCGCAGAGGTAGACCTGTTCTGTTAAAAATACTATAATATAGTTTAAATCTCTGTACGGTTCTTTCAACTGTGTACATACATGTATGCGCGTGCGCAGGTCCCGGGGCCCGAGCGCGAATGACTCGCGGAACGGATTCCTCTGGTCACTCATCACTGGGTCTTTTGCTATTACAGAAACTGTGTTCGGGGGACTGGCATGATGTCTGCCTGTCTACACTATTCTTAATGATGTATTTTGTATTTGAGAGGTATATAAGCAAAATCAGCAACGTCCATTGTTCACCTATATATTATTATATTATATAGCTAACGATTCCATCTTTTAGGCTTCAGTTTATATTACTGGGTTAGATTTAAAAAAAAAAAAAAAATCTTGATAGATTTAGTTAAGAAATACAAATAACAAGTTATTATCAAGTTAGTATCAATTGATTGAGATGATTTTGAATAATACAAAGATATATTAAATTTTCAGAGAGAACGTGTACCGCGACTCGGAGGCGGCGGAGGTGTCGGAGGGCGCGGGAGGGGCGGAGGAGAGCGGGCCGCGGGGGGAGCGCGTGCGCGGCCGGGACCGGCACCGCCCGCTCAGCATCAGCCTGCGCAGCCCCGCCAGGAACAAACCCGCTACCCCCGCCAAGAAGATAGACCTCGGTAACGTCCGTGCAGTTGGTATATACACGGGGGCCAGTCGCACTGGCGTCACTAGCCTGAATTTAATAAAAATATAAAATTGCAAGCATATAGAAAGCAACAAACAATACAAACTTCCTCCTGCCCTTGAAACAACTAAGCCCATTGCAGCGCTTGATGTTCTGCAAGTAATTCGTTCGACGTTCTATATTATTTGATATAATTTCACAATAATTGCAAGTTATCTAACGTATCGTCCGCGGTTCCAGGCGCGGCGGCCTCCTACGGCAAGGTCGCGTCCCAAGCGACGTCACCGACACCGACCGCGATAACGACAGCGACAACGACAACGAACAACTCGCAGGATCTGCTCGACGACCTGTTCAAGACGTGTCCGGCGGGGGGCGGGGCCGGGGCCGGCGGCGGGGCGGGCGAGAGTGCGGGGGGCGGGGCGCCCGCCGCCTCCGCCCGCGTCGCCAGTCTCGTTGAGGATGATTTTGATCCGAGGTAATGATAACAAACATACAGTACATGCCGTGCGATTCGATGGATCGTGGGTTTGAATTCCACCGGAACGTGTTTATAATTTTCTGTAAGAACGTCTTCTCCATGTTTGGTAACTCCTAGCATTAAAGGGATGTAAGATTAGAATAGTGGTCAAACAACTGTTTATCATGAGGTAAAAAACAATAATGGATAAGTTAAAAAGAGAAAATAGAAAAGCGTGTGTAAAATGCGGGTTTAAGTCACACAGTGCTATAAAACATATTAAGGTGACACTATTCGACATTTTTTCCATAGAAATTTCGGGGGGGTATTACTCCACTATTTAGCACCGTATATGCAAAGTTATACATGATATCGTTTTATATCATTATTAATTTTGTCTGTACGGAAACAGAATGGTAAAATAAAAAACCATTAAAAAGTTACGAGCTACCAAAGATTCGTTTTTATGGCTTAAATTAGTAATAAAAGAATTATCAAATTTTCAAAACAAAGTCGGTACCGACAAAGCACGATTATCGAAGAATACAATAACTTTTATTTGTAATTGATTTATGCAGTGGGTTTTTCATAAAACTCGATTTTCCAAAGGCTTTTTCGTATTTTTTTAGACGCCCCTTTTACTATGAATTATCGTGCATCTCACTTAATAATGACTGCCCCAGTGCGGTGCGGGAGAACAGCATGCTTTTTGGCCACGCCCACCAGTGAGTTCGAGCCCGCGACTTGTGCAACCTTAACGAAAAAAGTTATATAAACTACCTGTATGTCCTACCTCAAGTATCGGAATGTAACTCGCAGAGCGGAGGAGACGCCGCCGGCCAGCAGGGAGGAGTTCGGCGACTTCGCGCACGCGTTCGGCGCGCCGCCCCCCGCCGCCGCCCCCGCCGGGTTCGCAGACTTCTCCGGAGCCTTCGCCCCCGGTGCCGCCCCCGCCGCCCCCGCCGCCCCTAGCGTCCCGCACGCCGACCGTAAGTATAACGTATCTCAAGACTGCTCATAGATGGCGCTAACCGGCTCTGGGACTCGCCTCATACTATAACTACTGTTAATGCAATTGCCAACGTTCTCCGGATAGCGGAAGACACGTCTGATTGGTCAACCGCCGCCCGAGCTAGCAACAATTCGCTAAGAACCGACACCGAGGTACCATACAAATTTATAAGTATAAGTGTATATATGTCGGCGATATGCCAGACTTATTGTGTTCGGACTCCATTATAATAGAAAAACATACGTAATATCACTTGGTTTATTTTCAGACGATTTCTAGTACAGAACTGTTCTCACTATGAGCTGTCATCCATTTTATACCAAACATGAAACAACCGTTATTTTACGTTAAACAACTGCCACTTCATGTAATTGAAATTACTGTACAATACATCATGAAATATAGTTCAAAAATCAACATTAATATTATAATGAATTTTACATAACTTCAAATGATTTAATTTACACAAATTACAATTTAATTATAATAACCAAACACCACTTTACAAAGTTCGCCAACAGATGGCGCTACTTAATAGGATGTAAATATAATCATATTATGTTAATTATCACTTAAAACATAAAAATAAGTGTTACACTAATGTTATTTAATTCTAAATGATTTTACATTGAAAGTTTCTGAAGTTATATAAATAATAAGCAATAAGTTGAATACAAAATGTTTTTAAAACAGTTAAACAGTCAATACAATGTCTAATAATTTTAGAGTATTTAAGTTCTCAATATTATGATCACAAATAGTTATTTAAATATCAATCCTAAATATTATAAATACTTTTGTAACAATATAATCATCATATATTAATTTGCGCCCATATATACTACTTTGGAATAGAGGAGGGCGATAACTGATTTCTTGGTTAACGAAACGAAACTGTCTGTTGAGTTTCAGGAGAGGCTACATCAATTCGCTATTTTTATATATAAAATTACGGGTGTGCTGTCGAACCGGTGGTCGTTGCGATTCACAAGAAATTATTAAAAAATGTCCATACAGTTTCAGGTCCTACATCGAACCTGGACCTCCTGAGCGAGCTGTCCCCCCCGCCCGCCGCTCACCCCGCTCCCCCCGCGGGCAACGGGTTCGAGCTCGACGTGCTGACGTTGACCTTCTCGTCCGCCACGCTCGGCGCGCCGCCGCCGCTCGGGCCAGGTGAGAGCCGCCCCGCCACGCACACAGGGTGCGAGAACTCGAGAACGGCTGAACCGATTTTAATGATCTCTTATTTGTTGGATTTACAGCCCACGTCTTATAGCCTATTATAATTGATGACATTGTAGAATAAAAGTGTATATCTAGATATTTTATTTTTGGAGCCAACACTGGCAGGACAACGTCTGCCGGGTCCGCTAGTGCTGTATATAATGTCGGTAATCATTTGGATTATTTACAATTATGTTCCTGTTCATCTGTTATTGGTTTTATTTAAAAAAAAAAATATTCAGTCTCTTGCACACTTTTTAGTGGACAGTGATTTATATGAAGTTAACTCTGACTTTGTTTGATTGATTAAGCATTTCAAAAGAAAATTTACGGCCTGCAATTAAAAATAACATAGGCTGAGTGAAGTGTCGAAATTATTTTAGCTCAAAAATACTAGTAAATGTGTAAGATGGTTCAGCACAGAATTGACGAATGTGACGCTTTTTTATTGCTCTGTTTGCTCAAGGCTGAGCATCATTCGGCAGGTGTACGGGCTGAGACGAAACCCACACTGTCTTTGATGATAATTGATAACAACTTGATATTTGGTATATTTATGTATGATGTTAAATGATACGCGCCGACGCCGAGCGCCCGCGCTCCAAGTGAAGACTTCGGTTGTTTCTTTTGTACAGAGTTGTTCCTCTTTTGGTAGAAACACATTGTGAAATCCATTCAATACTGGCAATGCCTACTCTCTATATTTTATCAAAATCTTTACCGATACTTAAATATTTATGTTATGTTTCTTATATTTTTGGTAAGTTGCTCTATATATATATATATATTTCGATATTTCTCGTCACTTGATCAACGCCTCCATAGTATATATTCAGTGTAGCGTGTAAGTGTTCGATGTGATTTGATCCATTTACTTTTGGGCACAGTCAGGATTTTTTTATTTCCAGACGACGGTGGGAGAAGCGCGCCTCCGCCCCGCCTCCCGCCGCCTCGCTCTCCGCCCCGCCCCCCGCCCAGCGCCCCGCCCCGCGCCCCGCCCGGCGCCCCGCCCGCCGCCCCGCCCGGCGCCCCGCCGCGCCTGCGCACCGCGCTGGACGCGCTGGCGCAGGCGCTGCAGGACGGCCCGATAAACTCCGAACTTCAAGCGAATAAAATAAAGTCGTGTTTCGAAAATCTGTTTAATGTCCTCCCCGGACCCATCACTCCGCAGAAACTGCTCGGCTCGGACGAGAAGCTCGTCGTTGGCGGCGCCCTGGAGGCCTACAGCCGGCTGCTGTCGGTCGTCTGCAGCCACCTGCTGCCGCTGTGGCCGGTCTTCAAACACGAAACAGTGGCGCTGTTCACTATCGAAGAGAGCTTTCCTCTGAGTCAGGACTGCCTGCTCGTGCTGGGCGGCTTCCTGAGGGAGGAGCGCGGCGGCGGGGCCCTGGAGGCCCTGTCCCGCATCTTGCTGAAGTACGCCAAGAGTGACGCGGTCCTCGCCGCGGTCGTGGACTGCTGCCGGCCCGCTGGGGGACGGGAGGGGGACCGGCTGCGAGCGGAGTGGGAGAACTACGTCCAGCATTTCCTAACATTGCCCGAACGCGTCGCGAATCGCTTGGAAATTAAAACGCCGAAAGAATTTTCGCACGAGAATTTTTCATATATAGTAGTTTTTCAAATAGTTCGATCCTTAGATTTCATGGCGGAGAGCACGTACCGGCAGGGCGCCCGGTACGACCTGACCTGCATCTCGCATCTCGTGTCCAAGTTCCTCACGTCCTACAGCAACACAGAAGCGTTCTTACATTTTATCGACATCGTCATCGCGTGGGCCGACGGCGAGAGCGATCCCTGCAAGTTCGTCCGACGGAGACTGACCCAGTCGCTAGCGCGGCGCATGAGCCGGCCGGCCGTCGATAAGTTCTGCCCGTATCTGTTCAGAAAGTGTCCGGTCTCGTCCGCAGGAGGCGAGCGACCGATCGAGACGGTGCTCGGCGATAATATCGACAGTAGCACAGACTGGAATGAAATTTTAGTGTACAAGCTACCTTATAATGCGCATTTGAAGGATTATAAAGATACCACGCTCCAGGAAAACCTTATTTACTATATCGCTACGAGTAAGAACTGTAGAGTTATTTTGACCGATTTGATTCTCAGTTTGAGCAAGGTCTGGGCCGATGTCGGGTCGCAGAATGTGGCCGACGTCAACCGGCACGTGTACACGTCCACGCTGCTGCTGTTGGCGGTGAAATACAGAGTCGTTTTGTGGAAACAGCGAAGAGATGACTGGAATTTATTACCGTTAAAAATGATTTTATTCAAGGGCATGTCGAAGCATTTAGACGTCCTAGCTCAAGAGTTTAGGTGCATCGGAATGGCCACGATCGAGCTACTGTTCCAGATGTTATCTGAGGTCGATGAAGCTGACAGAGAAGCTGTCAGTAAACTGAAATTTGATTACGAATCAATGGGAAATACGTCGGTAGGAATATACAAACTCCTGAAAGAAGTGACCAGCAAGTGCCTCATAGACAAGAATCACATTCAGCCGCTCAACGAATCGAGAGCTATCAACCTCAATAAGGTCTTAGATCTCATCGCGTTCAAAGTGGACGACGTGGAGAGACCCGTCCACAACTCCGTAATAACGTGCGCCGTGAAAAGCCCGGAGCAAACGAAGGAGATTGTCAAAACTATCATATCTGTGAAATTGGATGAGCTGAAGAATCACGGCGCCGGCGAGGAGTTAGACTCCGACGATGACTTGCAGCCGTACGACATGAGCAACGACGTGTCGGTGTCGGCGAAGAAAACGCCGCACTACCTGAGGGATTTGCTCGACATGCTCCGGGATGCTAAGGACCAGGAGAGCTTCGAGGTCGCCCTCCAGTCCGCCGAGCGGCTGGTGCGGGAGCAGATGCGGCACGAGCACCGGGCGCTCGCGGTGGAGCTGCTCGACCTGCTCGTGCACCTGGACGACAAGTTCCACGTGCAGGACTTCGACAGCACGCGCTTCGCCGCCGCCGTCGCGGTGCTGTGCGCTGCGCCGCGGCCCGGCGCCGAGCACCTGTGCCGGGAGCTGCACGCCGACGTCGGCCGGTACTCCGTCGCCACCAAGATACTCATGCTTGACGTGCTGGCCGAAGCCGCGAACAGGATTGCGGATCTCCGCCCGACGGAGCCGAAGACGAGGGCCGAGACCGAACACGAGAAAGTCGATGAGTTACACCCCGAAGAGGTGATTCGACGGAGGCTCGTTAACAAAACTCGCTACTTTCACACTAAACGGGCGCATCCCTTTTCCAAAGCGAAGAAAAACCAGTTCGCGGCGGTCGCTGACTATTTCTTCTACCCGCTCGTCGGAGGTTTCGGGCGTCGCCAGCTGACGCTGAGCCGCCACAGCGCGAGGCAGGACGTCGACAACGTTCTGCTGCTCAAGTATTTGTCAGTCATCGGGAACATTATTTTGGCGTCGAAGAACTGTCCGAAGGTCGCGCAGTACTGCGGGGAGGTGCTCCCGATGGTGCTGCACATGCGGTATTCCCCCGAACCTAAGATCCAGACGTGCGTCATCTCGATCGTAGCGTCGATAGCGATGGCCCTCCCGCCGAGTATAATGAGGGATGAATTCGCCCCAATGATGTCGGAGGTGTGCGCCTGGCTCATGGACTATGTGAATGCGGTGGAGTTGGATATGAGGGTGAGCGGGACTAAGACTGAAGCGGCGTTGTTCGCGGGGCAGGTGTTGCGTTTGATCGAGACGAGTCTGTCCCAGTGAAGTGTATGTAATTACGAGTAAAGGCTATGATTCATAAATTGGCTTCGTTTCTTTCGTTCTAAAGTCTTGGTATTCGATAGAGCGAGACAAAGCATGTTTTAAACATTTCAAACTTATGAATAAGACTGTATATATTTGTATCGTATATTTTCTCCACTCACTAATGAAAAATCGTTGAGAATCGCTTAGAAGCGTCCTGTCTCGAATTTTTTGCAAACATGACAAATATTGTGTAAATAACGCTAACGTAAATTAATAATACTTTTTATATTTCACTCACGATAACAATATTTTTAAGTAAATATATACGTTTTAGGATAGATGAGAGGAGTTAGATTATACTTTTTCTTTCCGTATATTTGTCTCACTCGCACTAATGAAGTTTCCTATTCTCATATAATTAAGATGTAAGTGGGACGCACAGTGTTAATTTTGTATGTAAGAATAATAACTTAGCCGATTAGATTATATAAATTATTGTTATGTACTTGTACCCACCGTTTTTCACAAATAAATCCTTCTCGCTGGAATTTGTTTCGTTTTTTTAGCCCCTCCTATTGTTGATCAAGTGACGAGAACTTTGTTTTGTTTATGGATATTGACAAAACAGCTTAGTAGCCTCAAAACCCACGTTATTAACGTTCTTATCTAAACGCCTCGGGCTTAACATTTTCCCGTCATCAGGTTTACAGCCGACGCCGCTCGACCTGCTCCAGCCGATCGTGCCCGCGAGCCACCCACCGCCAACGTCGACCAACAGCACGAAGCCGGCCGCGAAGCTGGGCGCGACGTGGGCCGACACGACCGGCGCCATCAACATCGACGTGGACAACCTGCTGGGCCCCCGCTCGCCCAGGGCGGGGCCCGCGCCCTCCATCAACCAGCTCAAGTCGGGCCCCAACAGCCCGGCGCACCGACCGCTGAACGCCAACACGCTGCCCAATACGCTGCCCAGCATGCTGCCCACCAACAGCATGGGCCCGCCGTCCTGGCCGGCGCCGCTGACCAACATCAACAACAACTTCCCCATCAACAACAACGCGATGAGGCCGCAGAATCAAAACTTCCTCCAATGATATTTGTTATTGGCAGATGTATGCCAAAGTTAATTTTTGAGCAATGAACGGTTATGTCGGAATAATTACGTACAAACTTATTGTTAGGGCTCTGAGTGGGGGAGAGGGGGGTCGGTTGCACGAGCACACCACGCGGACGTAGTTTAGGCTGCGTTTACACTGACTCGCCACCTCCCACGTTGTGGTATATAATCGCTGGGAGGCAATAAAGCCATTTCCCTCTCCTGCAGTGGAGATATATCATTTCATAGCTCCGCTCGTCTTTTCGTTTCAGTGGAATCGCAACCTAGACCGGTATATAGCTGTTAGTTGAATACTATTTTATTACATATATTAATTTCTTCATAATATAGGATTAGAACATACGAGCCGGTGTCTGTTTAATAAATGCCACCATTGAATATTAAACGAATATTTTGTGGTCACCGTCTCCTACATTAATCGCGTTCCCTGTTCTACTGTATAAAGACGTGGACTTGTATTATATAAAATCTTCAGTCAGTATCGGCATAATTGATAAGAATATTTTTTTTCTTCAATTTGTCAAAAAAATGAGCCCGAAATATCGCAGGCTGGTTGTAAACGACATGTTTAAAACAAAATGTATTCAAACACCAGAAACATTTACTTTTTGTCATTCCATAAAACTAACAGCATTTTCTTTATTTAAAAAAAATGTAAATATTAATTTTAATGAATAACTAGATTCATTGCTTAAAAATATAAATTGTAAGCGTTAGAAATGAGTGGGTTTCCATTTTTATACGAGTTTGATATTAAATGTGTGAGGAGAGCCGCGTGTAAATCGTATAGGTGCATATCAACGTATATCATATGATATTATTTTATGTTCAGAGTCGCCTCGCCTCGAGTAGCAAGTAATAGTTTCATTGAAGCGAATTACTGATGCAGGCACAAGCAATATTTACCAGAACATTCACACCGAAACTGGACGCTGTTAAGCAATACAGCCCAACAGTCAACCCACAAAATTATAAAAATGTTATTTTTGGTACCATTCGCTTCGGTTTTATTGGTATAGCAATCAAAGTAATAGAATTTAGTGCATTATTGTTAAATATTATATCGCGTGCTTAAAGGTAAAAGGACTTATAGCATAGGGTTAATAGGGATTTGTGCTGAAAGGGCATATAATTTTTTTTTTTTTGCCATTCGTTTTTAAATTGTCTGAAACGTAAAAATCTGTGAAAAAAAAAAAGTTGGTATCCTAAAGCTGAAAGGGCCTATCTCAAGACATAGGCCCTTTCACCTTTAAGAAAAGTACTACTTAAAGGTAAAAGGGCGTATAAAAAAAAAATTATTTTTTATACCAAATGGTCAATAATAGTTTCACAAGACAAGTTATACTCAAATAACAGCCTCATATACAACGTTTGATATAAACAAATAGAAAATAAATCAATCAAAAACAAATTACGTAAAAATTAAGTAAATCGCCATATTGAATATAACTACTGGCGCCGTTCACACAACAGCTGTTTAAAACAACAAAATCTACTGATTTTTAAACGACAGAAATTTCCCGCCAGTCGCCATATTGGATACTGGTGCTGCCACTGTTGTTATTCAAACAGCTGTTTTCTCTCGATTCAGAGTCTGTTTACAATATTCTTCAAATCACATTTAATAATTTGTATAAAAATGCTTTATCAAATATATAAATATTATATTTTGATTTTATTATTTATATAATATAGAGCAAGAGGGTATGGGAACAGTACCAAGATGAGTCCGATGTTTTTTTTTAATTAAACATAATTTTATGATGATTGTTCATGTTTATAAATTTTATGATAACTATTTCTTAACATAAAAAGCGAGTGTTTTCTTAAACTACGAATTTTTAAACTACAAATATGTTCTTTTTTGAGCTGGCCGAAAAAAAAAATTATATGCCCTTTCACCTTTAGATCACCAAAATTTCGAAGTCTTAAAAGTAAAAGGGCGTATAATTAGAGTCATAGGCCATTTTACCTTTAATTTTTTTTTTTTCAATTTTAAGCGTAGAATGTGTCTACTAATCGATTGGCATTAAAAAAAAAAATATGTGCCCTTTTACCTTTGCAAAGGTAAAAGGGCACATAAATTGTTATAAGTCCTTTTACCTCTAAGCACGCGATATACATGTTAGGGTTTCGTGCCCGCTAGTTTTTTTCAATATTTTTGTTATAAAACGATTTAAATGATACATAACTCTTTTAAAATATGTACTCCAGCTGATAAGGAAGCGATTGGTATCAAAATTTATCATTTTGTGGATTGGCACTGTAATGCTTGACAGCATCCATTTATGATTAAAAGTAAAAACGATATAATTTTGGAAAATTAGGAGTTTTAGTTATTTTTATACTTATTTCAAATTAATATCGAAACATTCCCATATAAAATTACTTTTTCTGACTGATCTAATGATCTCTAATTAATTTTTCAAAAATTTACCATTTTTATAGGAAATATTAGAATTTTATTAAAGAATATTTTATTATTTTTAGAAAAGCAATATCGAGTATTATTCACTATCATTAAAGTACTATGCTATATAAATATATTTTCGCTCATCTTTGTATTGTACAGTCAGCGCTGAAAATATTGCAATATAATACACTCATTATTCAGCTCACTTATAAGTAATAATTATTGTAACAAATCATGAATCAATCGAGGAAATTTGTAGATCTTTTTCCTTTTGGCTTTTCTATAAGAATCGAACGCCATTTATCAACAAATAGATAGCACCCCCAAGAGGTTGCTGCCGGTGGACGTCGTTGTTATAACTTTGGATAGAATATTTTTATACCCGCTTATGACTAGCGGTAGTGTAAGTGTTATGTATTTATATGTGGCATAGCGTTAGTGTTAGCTGTATAGAGCTTGTTCTATTGTTAATATAATTTTAATGAATCATATACGACTTATTGAATAAATAGTAGGTAAAATGAAAATCAGTCAATTCAGACTCGTTTTATTATATTTGAATTGTTTCTTTTTGTAATTGGCATACCTGTAGGGTTATTCACGATCATTCGAAAACTTTCCGTTCCGATATTACAAGATTTCGTACCGATATATCAAGCTTTCTATCATTTTATACTAAGACTCTAATCGGAAACTCCCGAAGAATGCCGATGCTCAATCCTATGGGAATTGTGAATACCATTTTCATATCCGGTAAATACGAAACAACTTTCAGTGGGAGAGCGGAGCATTCCGGGCGGATCGATTTCGAATGATCGTGAATAGCCCTACTGGTGGGATATATACATATATTGATAATATTAATGATAATAATTAATGAAGAGAACAGCAAACATGTTTTGATACTTACTATTTTAATTAAAGTACTTAAACCTTCGTAAAGGGCAGGCTGCAGTGCAGGGGTCAGTGGACACTTGGCACTACTTAGAATGCACTTTTGAGTATGGCCGGTCTGCGTCACACGATAATCTTGAATGTTATCTTTCCCTTTTTGAGGGTCAAATATAAATTATTATTGCCAATAATAGTTTGTGACTAGCTCCATCTTCGCTATAAGGTTATAAAGCCGAACGAATTTATTTGAATTTTGAAAGTTCTGAAATTGTTTTGACCAAGATGTCGCTCGGCTCTGAATTTGTTGATTATGGTTGTGTTATGTCGATGGCAGCTCCGTAACGTTTAGACTTTTAATTTAATTAGAAACCTGTAGTTGTATTGTTCTGTCGTCGTACTATCGGCATCAAAGATAACTTGGTAGACCTTCGATACCCGAGCACCGACAATGCGCGAGAAGTTATTCATATCGTTTTGTAAGCAATTTCAAATGATTTCTCATACAAGTTCGTTCGTGCTCGGGCCTCTCGTCCCATTGCTAGATATCATATTCGAGTACAATGCATTATTGTATTGACTCCAACCTCTGTAACATCCAGAGTAAATTTCGTCAAGTGAGTTATATTTTTTGCTGCTGACTGTACTTGTATAATTCAGTTTTATGTTATAATAAATGTATACTGTGTAGTGTAAATGGAGCAACAGTTTGGGACCAAGACAGTCGCTACGCTAAGTTATTATTTATTAAACATTTCACTTATATTGAAATTATTAAAAAAAACAATTAATTTATTAGTCAAAGTATATAAATAACATTAGAATGTTCTTCAAAACGGGCGAGGGGAGCGGCCCATTTATGACTACACAGTGACCCTGAGTGCTTCTCGGTGCGATTTCTACCGGACATGGCAATATTTTAGTTGTGAGTATTGTATGAATTTAAAAAGGCCAATGTTATGGATATAACGGAGTTAGGGCGGTGGGTTTACTGACTATGACTATACGATATCACATAGATATAAGATATCCTAAATATATATTTATTTAAGACTATATATTACGAATATTATTAGCCTATAACGCATCGTAAGAAATATATCATTTTTGAATGGTGTATTGTATCGTATGAGAACTGGCCACTAACATACATACAAACAGACTGGAAATGTATCGTTTTCGTTATAGTATACACTGCATTACAGTAACAGCCTTGTAATGGATTCTGTGGACCCACCTTTGTATATAAAATATTAATTAATAACTTACGTTCTTCCATTTGTTTGAGATTTGAAAGCAATAATTATAAAGTAAAATTTTATTTCTAGTTGTTTCATGAATAGTTTATTTGCGATTTTTTTTCGATAATTTAGTATCGCCAGTTGTTCGCACAAGTTTAGAAATTATCGTGTTATTTTTGTTTTGTAACTAATACACTTGTATATAGGAGTCTTAAACAAACTGTAACATTGTAAACGAACGACTGTTTACGGAAATATGTATTAACAATAAAAGATAATAAATAACGTTTCGTCCTTTATTTTAATCAGAAAATAACTGAATGTTCTCTGTAATACCTTCAGTGCGTCTAGGCCAAGTACCTACCTATATAGTTTGGTACAAAATACAAAACCATTACTGCAAGGAGTTTTCGAATTAATATAACACTCAAGTTTTATATTCTAGCACCATTTAAGTAAAAAGCTAAAGATTATTAATTCTAAATGAATCTTATTGTGGTGAAACAATGAGCACATGAAACTTCCAAGCTTTAAAAAATAATGACGTGATATCGAGGTCTAACTTCCTTCACTCACGTCCGCGATCTGAACACTGATGATAAACCGATAGGTGAATAACATTCTCGCTCACCGACAACCTCCCCCTCATTCAATTTAAAACTGTTATACATATAGCCGTCTCGCTCATACAATATTAACTGAATCTGACGTACATATAGCCGTCTCGCTCATACGTGATCCCTCACTCGCACAATATTTTACGTGAATGTGACATACATATAGCCGTCTCGCTTATCCGTGATCTCTCGCTCGCACAATATTATAACTAAAACTGAGATACATATTATATTATTAGCTATTCGCTCACCTAAGACTTTTCACTCTTGGTTTGATGCGCAAAATATCGATGTATAGGCATCTCGTTCGGTTTGCTCTCTCACATACTGTTTTGAAATTTCGATATTTTCCTTTGGAAATACAAGGATTTCCGAAATCTATTTCAATAAACTGCAAATTAGGCCATGGGTTCGATTCTCAAGAGTAATCTATGAAATATATACGAATGTGTAATTCAAACATGTATGGGAGTTCACTCATTAAGTTATTATAAACGTTTACTTTCTTCGCTGATAAATAATAAGATCCAACAAATAATTTTGATTAAAGCCATTTAATTGTGAAAATTGAGCGCATTTACACTAAAATAACGCTTACGCGTAAAATTAAACATACGTCATCAATTAACTTAATAATAAAAATTGACATCAGCTGTTTACCGCCATTCTTTGTCATGATTTATTTCGAAAATCTTTAACAAAAAAAATCATGACAGAAAGACAAGCCAGCGGGACGAATCAAATCGCTACAATTCATTAAAATTATCACTTAAAATAATACTGAAAACGATACAAAATATAATAATTTTAACATTCAATTTTAAAAAAGCAGAATCATTTCAAAAAAAATATTCGCTACTCAGTCTTCTAAGCGATATCAAAATACTTCAATAAAAGAATTGGAATGGCTCCAAATTATACAATAATTAAATTAAAATTACAAAAATAAAGATTCATGATACTGTAAGGTTAGACAGCTGCCATCGCGGAACACCCGACATGTAGCTGCGAGGGGCCCCTGAGACATGTAGTTAGCTGTTAGGGGCCCCTGCGACATGTAGTTAGGGGCCCCTGAGACATGTAGTTAGCTGTTAGGGGCCCCTGAGACATGTAGTTAGCTGTTAGGGGCCCCTGCGACATGTAGTTAGGGGCCCCTGAGACATGTAGTTAGCTGTTAGGGGCCCCTGAGACATGTAGTTAGCTGTTAGGGGCCCCTGCGACATGTAGTTAGCTGTTAGGGGCCCCTGCGACGTAGTTAGCTGTTAGGGGCCCCTGCGACTCCCGACGGTGGGGTGTAATTCGTTACTTTATATATTTTTAATTTAACGGCGGCCTTTATTAAATTAGTTACTCAGAAAATCTTTAAAAATCCAGAACTATTAAATTAGTCATTTTAATAATTAATAAAAAACCAGACGGAATTACTGTATAAAAATATTTGATTGAAATCAAAAATATTCTCTTACATTAAGGGACAGTTTTTTTAATAAGCTAATATTGAGTGTGAAGCCTGGACGAAGTGTAAACAATGTGAGCTTTTCTATTCCTATTCTAAAAATATTTAGTGTTATTGTGTCTGAAGGAACTCGAGTTTCATATAATAATAAGTGCAGAGCAAAACGTTTGTTTACTTAAAATATTTTAAAATTATTATTCGATTCTTAAAAATAACTTATTACATTATTATGCCGAACCGGACTTAACTAAAATAGCAATAAAAATAATTTCAAATAATTCAAATAATTATTAAAATAGATTAAAACAAATCGAGAGCGAGTCAAACGTCACTACAAGTGCTCGTCGCATTAAATGTTATCTATGAGTTCTATGACACTGTGTAAGGCACCTTATGTTAATCAACGTGTTTCAAGCAGATATTCCCCATCATTACCGACTTATTTTCTGAGGCCTTCAAAGTATTTTTTTTATATTATCAACATCAAGAACGATTTAAGCAGCAGATCATTATTGCACTTAATTATTATTCTTTTTCATTTTTTAAGAGTAAAATATCAAATTATTAATTATTAAACCATATTATGACAATCACAGCTGTTGCTGTCTCACTCTCGCATGAGGTTCGGATATGAGACGCCCGACAACACAATGTCAACTTAAATAAGAGCAGATCAATCGATTACTTTTAAACTGGTAATTCGAAATTCGAAATTTAAAATTTGATTTGGAACTGCTAATGTGACCATTTGCCGGTATCAAGCAATCTGTTTGGCCGTTGGAAACGTCGATGTCCAATGGCAGAGAAGGCCTCTGGCGGGGGCGTGTCGCGGGGGTCGGCGCTAGTCGAGCGGGCCGGCGAGCGCGAACATGTCGCCGTCGCGGAAGGAGGCGGCCACCGTGTAGTTGCGCGCGAGCAGCAGCGCGGCCGTCCGGTTGCGGGCCGCCGCGTCCGTCGACCGGAACTCGATCACCTGCCGGACATAGCCGTGTATATGTGTTCAAGAGTAATATAATTAGTGTAATTAAATGTTACCACAGAGTGGTCATAGATGGCGTTATGCATTATAAGAAATTTGGAGGTTAAGAAACGAGTCTGTTTACCGGACACCGGTGTCATTGTCAGTTTATTCTAGAAAATTAAAAGCCACGTTGGAAGGTCAAACTGGTGTTTTTGTAAAATCTTTTTATAAAATCCCGTACAATACAAAAAAACTACGATACCAAAAAACAAAGAATATTCCTAGCGAAACTTCAGCTTATTCAATATGCACAATGATTAAGTAACAACCTATTGTATATGCATCCCACTTTATGATAAGTGATCACCGTTGATCAAGATATTACAAAACACTTGCATTTCACCTTCCGCAGAGTAAACAGCCATATTTATATACAACTGGACTATGCTCCAGGATCTCAGGTCAAGTTGTATGATTACTGAGGAAGGGGTCACGTGTGTACAGTGAGGCGGGGGTCGCGGGTGTATAGTGAGGCGGGGGTCACGTGTGTACAGTGTGGCGGGGGTCGCATCTGTACAGTGAGACAGGGGTCGCGTGTGTACAGTGAGGCGGGAGTCGCGTGTGTACAGTAAGGCAGGGGTTGCGTGTGTCTGTCATTTAAGCATCTCGCCTCTCCGTAGAGGCGGGGGTCGCATCTGTACAGTGAGACAGGGGTCGCGTGTGTACAGTGAGGAGAGGGTCACGTGTGTACAGTGTGGCGGAGGTCGCGTGTGAACAGTAAGGCGGGGGTCGCGTGTGTCTGTCATTTAAACATCTCGCCTCTCTGTAGAGACGGGTCGTGTACAGCGAGGCGGGGGTGGCGGGGGTGGCGGGTGTCGCGACAGTCACCTGCAGCCGCACGCGCGGGTCGCCGACGGGCAGCAGCGCGAGCGCGGCGGGCGCGGCGTCCCCGGCGAGCAGCGCGTAGTGCGCGCGCGCCGCGTCGGCCGCCAGCAGCACGGTGTACAGCGGCAGGCACAGCACGCGCGAGCTGAACGCCGCGCCGCCGCCCTCCGGCTCCTGGTAGCTCACCTGCCGCCATTTAGTGTACAGTCGATATACTTCATAAAAGATATTAAGAGCGTAAACACTTGTCACACGCACCGCACGGCTGGCGGAAATATTAGACATTTTCGCTGAACTGTAATTTATTTTCTGTAAATGAACCGATATTGAAGAAACTTTTTTTAAAGTATTTTATAAACAAAGTAAGGCTTAGAACCAGTTGAGTTGTAAAGAAGTACACATTTTACCCTATCCAAAAAAGAAATATATATAGAACCACTATTTCTTATTGTTCACCTTTTGTGCCACAGAACATCAGTCAATGATGCGCTATCGACTTACTTTTTACTTGTATCATTCGGAAATCCATAGATTGAGACTAAATCGCGCACTTCCATCTATGTACGTTACCCGGACGGAATACAAAAAATTATAAACATGTCGTCCCGATGGGATTCGAACCCGCGACCCATCCAAGTACCAGGTAGGTGTTCTACCAAACGCCAACGAGCCCAACAAAAATGAAGTTATGAATTATTTAGTAAATATTCAAGATGCCTCCAACCCGCACCTCTCTCGGATGGTTGGTGGGGCTGAGGCAGGCGTGCAGCGCGCTGGCGGCGCCGCGCAGCGCCAGGAAGTCGCGCGGCGCGGCGCGCACCACCACGCCCCGCCAGCCGCGCGCCGCCTCCAGGTACGCCGTGGTGGGCTCGCGCCCGCCGCGCGGCAGGAACTCCACGAACGTGCCGTTGTACTGACCGATAGAAACGGACGAGTTTGAGACGATTTAATGAGCTTGGCCTTGAGGAACACGATTCATAATAATGTTGTGAAGGAAGGGAGGTGTGCTCTTCCTCCAACCTACAGGGAGGATCCTCGATCAATCGAACCACTGACTGGCCGGCCCTAAGACCCCCATGGTTGATGTCGAGATGTTGTATATATACTCAGCGCTCCGAAACATTTGTATAGCGCGATTCAGGATTAGACTTAAATTTTTGTAGCAGATTATTTATGTTATTATTGACTGGGTATTAGGCATTATTATCATTTAAGCATCTCGAAAACTTATGAGCTTATGAAGTTTTAGGCAACATTCCAGTGGGTCACTAAAATGATCATATTATATCTAAACAGATTCCCAGACTATGCTATTCTTGCTCTCAATATCTTTAGACGTCACTGAAAATCAAAATTTCTCTATAAATAAAAATAACTAGTGTAATGAACACAAATAAGTCTCTCCCACCAATGGATATTGGACTCTAGTTTTGTATTCTGTTTTCATATTACTGTGGGATCTAAAATGTATCAAAAGCTATGATAAAGTATAAGAGTAAAACAGATGACAAATTTGAAAAAAATACAACTATGCATTAATTTTCTTCCCAAATCCCACAACTTATTTAATATAATTTTGCTAAGAGACAAAAAGTTCAGTTTAAATAATAATGAATACCAAAAAACAACAGTAGTTATGTTGTCGCTCTGAAGTTTCGACGCTTTTCCGCAGCAGCAACAGATGTCACTATTACCAACGTCACCGTCACATTTACTAGTGGGGGTGTCCACTTTACCGACAACGGGCAGGCGATGATGATATAAAAGCAGAGTTCCCGCCACGAAGAGGCATTCCGTGTGTACCAACTAAAGTAGTAGAAACTCTGCCCAATTGTGGGTAATAATTACAGTGTCAATTTAATAGTGATCTAAAGTGAATTATAGCTAAAGTTATACTTCTGTATCGTAGTATCTGAGTGGATATAAAGTGTAAACTTTCATGTTACATTAAAGGTGTATGCATTAATGGTGTTTTCTTAATAGTACTAACAATTTCCCCATAAAGTCTATCCAGCACTTCGACTCTGTCAGTGATCTTCGGTTCGGGCGGAGGGTTCTTGGGTGGGCGTGGGGCCAAGTGTAGCTGCCGCACGTAGGCCACCAGCGTAGCGGACTCCGCGGGGATGCGAGCCAACTCGTAATCACGAGACATGTTCAAACGGAACTGTTGAGCACCGAGTGCTGAAATAACAATTACAAAATTTTAATAAAATACTGTATACATCCAGTAAATTATTTTATCCAGTCTGACCCGTGACCATGGCAAAGCATAACAAATGTCGGTATGAATTGCGTTTTAATCCAGTATACAGTATTTTATTTAAATGTGTGATACTAGCGTTAATTAAATACAATATTAATTACAACATTATTTAGTTCTCTCTAAACCTTGAACTATTTCTAAAATTTATATTTAAGAATATGAATAGGCTTGTTTCAGGACAAACATTGTTGATTGAAAAGGAATAGAGAAAATTTACAATCACCGCCATCAGCACAACTTATGCTAGTTGGGATCTTATTTAATTCGAAAATAGTTCTGATTATTTTAATTTTTTATAATTTTTTCATAAATTGAAAACTGCCCTAGATTAGTTTTTTTTTGGAGAGTGATTTATCACAAGTGTCTCACAGATCAGGAGTAACTTGTATTTACATGTCCAATTTATGTAAGAGATATTTATAGACTTGGACAAAAAGGCTTTTATACAAAGGAATACATAGAAGAAAGAAATATTTCCAGAAACTGAAACAGCAATAAACAACAAGATTTTTATAGGAACTTATATTAGAGCGCCAATAAGGAAGATTCAAATGCGTGGTGACCATTTAACAATCTAAAACACTTTTGATCAAATGTTGCCAATTCACAAAAAAGGCAGCCTATACAATAATTTTGATATTATTTTTCAGGATAAAAAAGAGTCTATTAACAAATACATAAGATGTATTAGAAAATCAGTAATAGAAGCCAGGGACAGAGCCATAATCAGCCACTATAACTCACCAACTGTATCCATATAGATTAGCAGCATTGTCATAACAGTCACAAAGGTCAATACAAACAGTATGGCTGGAAGCAGTTTCCTATATAACTCATTGGGCGGAGTTTTTGTAAATGATGGAATACTGAATCTGGATGTTGGTGCGGGCACTAGCAGCACTGGTACAGTTGTCTTCGGTGCTGGTTTTGGAGCATCTTTAGCTCTGTCCACTGGTTCTGCTTGAGAAGCCTCTGGCAATGGATTTTCTTGGATTTTCTGTAATATGTTTAAACATTTAAAATGACAGCATAGTAGAAGACAGTTCACCTCAAAGTGAGCGATAATATGAGACATGCTTACATATCAGGTTTGTAAGCATATGCAAGCATTTAATGGAATAGTAATGATTCAATTTGTTAACATATAATATATAGTTCATGAAAAGACTGCTACAACATTCATTATTTATTAAAGCATAGAGATGCCTGTATTCTGATACTAAATTTATGTAAGTGTTCATGTGTCATTTCAAAATATTTAACATTAATAAACCCTGATCTTTTGACCATGTGCAGTTATGTTTTATTATAATTGTTAGAAATCCTAGATACAATAAGATTCAAAAGTTTATATCAAGTTAAACTTGAATTATTTGGTAAGGAAATCAGAGATCTGGAGATATATTTACCATATTTTATATTTTGTATCACATACTATAAATTTAACATCACACAAGCCAAAAAAAACAACGCCAGTCGACATTGACAACAACTGTTAGGAGTTTTTGTTTAATGACACATGGTCTAGCTCTGGGATACAAAAAAAAGCAACAAGGTTGTAGTGTAGACTTTTAAATGAGAACTCTTTGTTACATACCTTTTCCGCCATAGTACTATTTCATAAAAATGCTACGGAAATATTATATTATGCTTTCTCAAACACGAAATAAAGCACACTTCGCACTCTTGTAATATTAAGTTACAAAATATGTAAATTGCATAATTATATTATAATCAATGTGTATATTACACTTAAAGGTTTCTTTTATTCATTGTTAATTATTTTATTTCAATACGAAACGAATCATTACGAAAATAAAAATAAAAATTGACAAAGACAAATGTGAAATGTCAAATGACAGGTGAATTCAACATCAATATGAGTCACCGTAATTTGACAGTAAAAAAATTAAACTTAAAAGTATTGCCATTTGTTAGCGTCGTTTTTTTTTAAATGTTGCAAGCATTTAGAAGAATATTATTGTAATGAATATGAAAATATTCCACGCTGCGCTATGCACTAGGCACTACGTATGTATGTTGGTCTTAATTTTAAAATACATATGAATACACGTACTTATTACGCGCTGTTGCTATAAGTAAAACTAACTACTAAGTCATTGCAACTTTCGAAGTATTTTATTATTATTAAAATGTACTTGACTCAAGTCAGCTTTCTTCCCGTGCAGCGCCATTGTGGCGGAACGAGGCATCATGTTCTTCCTATCGGCCGGCAGAGGGTAGCATGCTCGCGCCCTATAAATATAGGGAAGTCTTGTGGATAGGCTATACTGGAGCCCGAGTTTTTGGTAGCGGCGCTTTGTGGGTAGCGCAACTGTAGCGTAGCATACCGGCGAGTAGGGGGACTAGTTGTAAAAAAAACTCACTAGCTACCGTTATTTAACCAAATCTTTGGTTTATAACCCATAAAATACAATTACTAACGGTTAGTTATCCGACTGCGATCTATAAAGATGATATTTATTGTATTTGAGCTTAGCTTTTACACGACTTCCCCAAAAAGAAGTGTAATATTATTTTGAAGATAATAGGTACTGGGTACTTCTTGGGTACTGAGTTAGTGGAATAGAAACCATACACAAGGATATCAGATAATCAGGCTGATTGAATGTCAATTTACTTAGTGAAATATTTATTGAATTATTGCAATCATAGTGTAGAGAGGGGTTATATCGATCGTAGGTAGCAAATAAAACTCTTGATCAGAAGGTATTAATGTGAAGGAATGAATGAGTCAATCAATGAATATATTTACAATAAAAATGATTACATATAAACAATAAAAATGGGATAATAATACAGAATGTAAAAGCGAGTTGGTAAAAAATAAGTTGATCTGATTGGCGGATTCAGATCACGCCACATCGCGTGCGTGTGCGAGATGTAAACTTGTTCAAACTTGTCCGCGCCCGCTATTGTTATAAATACGGCACACATCCCGCGGCGGCCTCACATTGCATATCGCGAGCTAGAGCTCGCGCGCGTCGCGCCGCGAGTTCAATCCGAGTCCGCGCGTCGAACGGGTCGCTCCTCACTGCACCGTCGGGGTACCTCCTGCAGCCTGCGCTCGCTGGGTTCTGCATCGCTGATCCTCGCACGTACAGTCACGAAAATAGTTCTTTTCAGAACTGTCTGCTTCTCTGTTTCTGCGATGATAGACGTCAGCTTGTTGATGAAATAAATATGTTGGTGTTCTCTTATTTTTCTCTTCCTCCTTGGTAATTGTAGCAGACATCAGTTTGATGTCTGTGAGGTAAAGGTAATGAGGTATTGAAGTAGCCTGGTATATTGGCTGCGCAGGTATAAAGGTAATCTGGTATGTAGTGCAAGGTAAAGGTATATGATAATAGTAACTTGACTATTTACGATGGTAAGTATATATGTATGCACCTACATAACTCCCCCTCAAGCGAAGCGTACCGGCAGTTTTATATTGCGGCCGGCACGTGTCCTTGTAGGCACTAAGCTTGTGTGCGTGCGAGTTGTGTTCACTGAAGCGTGACGAGTCGTTGCTCTTGACCTACTTTCGCGCTCGTTCGAATTTGTATCTTCGCTGCGTAGTAATACGGTCGATTTTTCAGTGCGGTCGTTCGGACTTGCTTCATTTTCTTCTGAGACGATGTACGCTGGCTTAAGGCGATCTATAGATATAGTAGATATACGGTCGTTGACTTTTATTACGAAATATTTCTCTTTGCGTTCTATAACTTCATATGGACCAGTATATGGTTGTTCTAAGGGTTTTCTTGATGAATCTGTGCGTATGAATACTTTCTTGCAAGTATGAAGATCTTGATGAATGAAGATAGGTCTATTGTTGCTATGTGGTTGCGTAGGTACTTGAGGTTTGAGTGAGTTGATTGATTTTCGAAGTTGATCGACGAATGAGTTGTCCAAGGTTCGATGTGTCACAGTTTCATTGAAGAAATCTCCGGGTAGTCGTAAGTTGTATCCGTAGGTAAGTTCGGCGGTGCTTAGTCCGTTGTCACTTCGCATCGCAGCGCGAAGTCCAAGTAAAACTGTAGGTAATTCTTCGTCCCAGTTATTTTTTCCTTGTAGTCTGGCTTTCAGCGCTTGTTTCAATGTACGATGCCAGCGCTCGACGATGCCATTTGACTGTGGATGATAGGGTGTAGTACGAGATTTTTCTATTCCCATAATCTTCATTAGTGACTGGAACAGATGGGATTCGAACTGGCGACCTTGGTCGGATATTAGTGTTTTAGGAACACCGAAACGAGATATCCAGTGTTCGTAGACTACTCGGGCGATGACGTCAGATGTTATTTCGCTAGTAGGTATTGCTTCGGGCCATCTTGTGTGTCGATCTATTATTGTTACTAAGTACCGATGTCCTTTCGCTGTAGTAGTGAGCGGTCCAACTATGTCTATATGTATGGTTTGGAATCGCTCGCTTGGCGGGAAAATTCCTATTGCGCTCGATGAATGGCGTTGTATTTTGCTTCGTTGACATGATAGACATTGCTTCGCCCATGCGCCCGCGTCGAGGTTAATTGAAGGCCAAAAGTATTTTGTAGATAATATTTTACGCGTTGCGCGTACACCGGGATGACTTATGTTGTGAACTGCGTTGAATGCAAGTTTTCTATATTGTAGCGGTAGGTATGGACGAATATTTGAAGTTGAGGTTTCGCAATATAACTTGATATCGGTGTTAGGTATGTTTATATACTTCAATGTGATATTATCTTGATTTTTGAGTTCTTGAATTGTAGTATCGTTTTCTTGAGCTTGTGCGATCTCTTGATAATTTAAAGATGTGGGTAAATTAATTTCTTCTATACGGCTGAGTGCGTCGGCGACTATGTTTTGACTTCCGCTGATATGTCGTATGTCGGTGGTGAATTCGCTGATAAATAATAGTTGTCTCGTTCTTCTAGGTGTTTCTGAAGGTGAAGGAGTCTTCGTAAGAGCGAATGTGAGCGGTTTGTGGTCGGTGAAGATAATTACTTCACGTCCATCATAAAGTTTTCTGAAGTGCTTCATTGCCATATAGATCGCAAGTAATTCTCTGTCGTAGGTACTGTACTTAATTTGCGCGTCGGAGAATTTTTTCGAGAAGTAGCCCAGTGGTTGCCAATGGTTTTCGACGTATTGTTGAAGTACGGCTCCTGCTGCTTTGTCGGATGCGTCGCTAAAAATAGCTAACGGAGCTTTGTGCACGGGGTGAGTGAGTAAAGTGGCGTTTTTGATGCTTTCTTTACACGATTCGAATGCTTGCGTTGCCTCCGGGGTCCACTCGATTTTTGTTTTGTCTTTTTTCTTCGTGTTGTGAAGATATTTATGCAGTGGCTCTTGGACTAAGGCAGCGTTTTTTATGTTTTCGCGATAAAAATTAAGCATTCCGAGGAATCTTCGGAGTTCCTCGACGGTTGTAGGCTTCGGAAAATCTGAGATAGCTTGAATTTTCTCGGTAGGCGGTTTGATTCCGTGTTTTGATACGATATAGCCTAGGAATTTTACTTCTTCTTTTCCAAAAACGCATTTTGCGGGATTGATTGTGATTCCGTATTCTTCTAGTCTTCGAAATACGATGCGTAGATGTTCACGATGCTGCGTTTCCCTTTCAGAGGCTAAGAGCAGATCGTCGACGAATGAAAATACGAAATCGAGTCCTCGCAGTACTTCATGGATGAATCGTTGGAATGTCTGTCCTGCGTTCTTGAGTCCAGGACACATTCGAGGAAATTCGAATAATCCGAATGGTGTGATGATGGCTGTCTTCTCAATGTCTTTTTCATTATTACATATCTGTTGATATGCGCGATTTAAATCGACTACGCTGAATATAGTCTTGCCGGCTAGTTGGTAGGTGAAATCCTTGATGCGTGGTATGGGATATCGGTCGGGTTTTGTGATTGCGTTCAGACGACGATAGTCTCCACAGACTCGAATATCACCATTTTTCTTCGGTACGACGTGAAGTGGTGATGACCATGGGCTCTTGCTTGGTCTGCATAGGCCTTGTTGGATCATATTTTCGAATTCTTTTTTCACTTGTTCGTATCGATGAGGTGGAATAGGTCTTGCTCGGCAGTATATGGGTTGACCAGTTGTTTCGATGAAATGTTCGACGTTATGTTTTGAATTTAGCTTCATTGAGGTTATTCTTGTTATGCCGGGAAATTCTTCTAAAATGTTGTGATATGTTTGTTGTTTGTCGATGCTTCTTATAGTAGGAATACTTGTTGAAAATGCAGGTACGTTGATTTTCAGATTGGTTAATCCGTCGATTAAACGTTGATTTTGAAGATCGACTATGAGATTGTGATGCTTCAGGAAATCCGCACCGATGATAGGCTTGGATACTGCAGCTACGATGAATTTCCACTTGTATGGACGTCGAAGATTGAGATCGAGTTCGAGTGTTTTCTCCCCATATGTAGGTATAATTGTGTTGTTGGCGGCGTAAAGTTGGAATGGGAGTGGTTCGCATGTTGAGCCTTTCTTCTTCGGTATGACCGATATATTGGCACCGGTGTCGACCAAAAAAGTGAGTTTCGTCTTCTTATCGGTGACGAATAGGCGGTATGACTTTTCGTGAACGCTGGATTCCGCCGCAGCCAACGTTCGATTTAATTTAAATCTTGCGTGTTGTTATTAATATTCTTGATGAATGAACACGGCGTCGTACATTTTCTGGCTTCTTTTCCGAAACGGCGATGATAATAGCAGTACGGAGATCTTGATTGTGATTGTGATCGCGATGATGATCGATGACGTGATGAACTGCGGTAGCGGTTGAAATTACGACGGCTGTTACGATGATACGGAGATGAAGAATTTGATTTTAATTCGGCGATTTCGAGTGAAAGTTTTTCTATTTTCTTCAATAGGTATTCAGCGTCGACGTTTGAAGTTGATGATTGCGGTTGATGACATGATGAAGATACTGCTGCTACTTCGTGGCTTTGTTCGTGCATCTTGTCGGCAAGTAATGCGAGATCGTCGAGTGCTGTAGTCTTCGAGATCGTGTCGCTGACTACGAGTACGCTTCTGACGTGGGCTGGTAGGTGGTTGAGCCAAAGCATTCGTAGGGTCTTCTCAGGTAGGCAGTCTCCGGCGAGATCACGCATGCGCCGTAGTAGGTGACTAGGTCGTTGGTCGCCTAGTTCTAGTTCAGATAGCAGTCTCTGTAGCTGACGATTTTCGCTGTCTTGGTATACAGAGATTAGACGCTTCTTGAAGTTTCTTCAAAATATCGCTGATGTGATCGATGTCGGGCCTCTCTAACTGATAAATTACAAGTTGAGCGAGTTGTTGCTGCGTTCGGTTGGATTCGGCGGTGGCGGCTTCGAAACAGTAGAACCAGGATTCTGTTTTATCACGCCAGAACGGTGGAATACGCAGCGCTAGGGAAACGGCGGCAACTTGATTTTCTTCGGCCATAGTGAAGAAATTTGGGCAGAGTAGCAGGCTTCTTGCTTTATTCTTCTTAGGCAGAGTAGCAGGCTTCTTTCTTGCCGGGCAGAGATTCTTCCTTATTGTTGTTCGTTCGGGCAGAGATTCTTCCTTATTGTTGTTCGTTCGGGCAGAGATTCTTCCTTATTATTGTTCTGCTCGGGGTCACCACTGTAGAGAGGGGTTATATCGATCGTAGGTAGCAAATAAAACTCTTGATCAGAAGGTATTAATGTGAAGGAATGAATGAGTCAATCAATGAATATATTTACAATAAAAATGATTACATATAAACAATAAAAATGGGATAATAATACAGAATGTAAAAGCGAGTTGGTAAAAAATAAGTTGATCTGATTGGCGGATTCAGATCACGCCACATCGCGTGCGTGTGCGAGATGTAAACTTGTTCAAACTTGTCCGCGCCCGCTATTGTTATAAATACGGCACACATCCCGCGGCGGCCTCACATTGCATATCGCGAGCTAGAGCTCGCGCGCGTCGCGCCGCGAGTTCAATCCGAGTCCGCGCGTCGAACGGGTCGCTCCTCACTGCACCGTCGGGGTACCTCCTGCAGCCTGCGCTCGCTGGGTTCTGCATCGCTGATCCTCGCACGTACAGTCACGAAAATAGTTCTTTTCAGAACTGTCTGCTTCTCTGTTTCTGCGATGATAGACGTCAGCTTGTTGATGAAATAAATATGTTGGTGTTCTCTTATTTTTCTCTTCCTCCTTGGTAATTGTAGCAGACATCAGTTTGATGTCTGTGAGGTAAAGGTAATGAGGTATTGAAGTAGCCTGGTATATTGGCTGCGCAGGTATAAAGGTAATCTGGTATGTAGTGCAAGGTAAAGGTATATGATAATAGTAACTTGACTATTTACGATGGTAAGTATATATGTATGCACCTACAATAGCACCGAATCTCTTTGAAATGTTAAAAAGAGATGTACTTAATCTCTGTTTAATATTACAATGAGCTATTTTGTTTTGTGTGCAAACTGGAGTGTCGTAGTAAGAAGTCGTATTCTATGGTTGAGTAATAATTTTACACAGTTAAGGGAAAATCTTTTATTTTTAAATTTATTAAGACAGTAGTACATAAAAGAAACAGCAATTTTTCTCGCAAGATTGCATCCAATCGTTTTTTAGGTATATAAAATGTAATAATTATAAAATACTATTCATATTATGTACAATAGCAATATTATGAAATCACTCTTAATTAACTATTGATAATAGCATTATTATTGTCCGTTTAATGGTATTTTTGATCATCTGTTAATTTAATTTGTATTAATTAATATTATATAGAGTACGATGAACTAACATGATTCATTCAAATATAGATTTTACCCAATCAATTTTATGAAATCCTTTAAACTAATTTCTTTTAAAAGAAGTTAAACGCAATTTACTGAATTATTATGAGTAAATGAATTATCTATTTACACGTTTTGTACTGGAGGTGTCGGAAAAGAATAATTAAAAGGTTTTACATGAATAAACGCAAATCATAAAATAAATTAATATTTTATTATATTTCAACGAATGTTCATCCTAAAGACTATCCGAGCTAAAAAAATTAAATGATATTGAATTTTTCATTTAAGGCAAAAGTATTTATTAGCATACAAATATATATAATATTATTACTATTAATACAGTTTGTTTTATCAATTTAAATCATCAGTTAAAACAAAATTTGTAATCATGCACTTTACGCCTTTTCCTTTAATGAAATATATATTTACATATAATAAATAAATATTATACGCTTCAAATATAATTATTAGGTATATTTAAATTAATTTTATTTTGGTTTCTTCATCTCACCTACTTTTTTTTAAATATTTAACACCCTTTTTATCATGAAACGTACTGAAAATTAAGTAAAGGCAAATATATAGTGTAAACTTTTATAATAATAATATATTGTTTGTGGTCATAATAACTGTTCTGAACTAGTCACTATAAATGTACCTATGTATCTGTTTTTATTTTTCAATCAATAGAGTCTGGATAACGAATGTAGTGACTGGAAAAGCGCGAAAAAAGTATTGATAAAAAAAAATATATAATTATTGTATACTTTAAAATGAAATAAACATGTTATATTTATCTAAATACATAAAGTATTAAAGCTATTTATTTGTGTTATTCCAGTTTTTTTTAATCTTATTTTGGGGCTGCCACATAAATATTTCGCCGCGCTTTTTCAGTCTCAACTTTCCTCTTTTAAGAAGTATATGACGAAAACAAACAATAAAATTATTATAATTTTACATTCTGATATTATAGTTTTGTGCATATATATTGATCTACATCTAAAAGTAAAACGAAGCATTCCTGCATGACTAGGCCGCCCCTAAAATATCTTCTACATTAGAAAAGGTATGGAAATAATGTTGTTGACTTAGATTATTTATATGTCTAATCAAAGGTTGTTGATGATAAAAATATTTATTCAAAATGTGAAAAGAATATTTCATTTAAAAAACTCAAATTTCAAAAGAGTTTGATCTTTCATTAGGTACATACTTCAGTTTCATAAAAGTATTGAGAAAATTTAAATATGTTCAATTTATTTGTGCGTTAATGAACAAATTAATAAATTCGTGGTGTAATTAAATTTAAATACATATTAACAATACGCTGTTTCATGATATAGCTGGTCAAAATTATTTTGAGCAAAAAGTAATAAAGACCGTGTATTGAATTAGAAAGCCACAACTTATCATAACATATACATATATGTCCAAAACTGCAATTCTTAATATGGTAACACCATAATATCTATAATACTTATGGAGGGTAGAGATAAGGGGGAATTTCTCATATGGGGCTTTTCTTTCAAAAGTGTCCATGATAAGCTGTTAGATTATAGTTCCAAAACCAACTAAAAACTTTAAAAGGCGCTGATGACCACGATGTGATTGGCGATTATTAATGAAGTGAAGTATGCCAAACGGAAACAGTAAAGTACAGAAGTAGTTGTACTGAATAGAGTAGTTTAAAAAAATAAAGTTAATGAGTATGCAATTGAAAACGTCATTATTCAAAAGAATTCTGAAATTTTTAAAATTATTGTTATATATTTAATCAATGTAAGAAATTACTTTACTTTACAACTAAATTTTTGAAAGTCGTTACGGACCGGATATGTATCTTTCTTCGTTTCATTCTGTCCTACTCTAACAGTTTTAGGCGCTTTCTTTCAAATGCAGTCATTAGCTTACAGCAGCGCCACCTTAATTTCACATGACTTTATGGACACTTCTAATATACAGAGAAATTCCTCCTTGTCTCTACCCTCCATAATAATACTATAATTTATATATTTTTCATAAAAGTTGACAGAAGTCTTGCTAAAAGTCTCGCAAGCATATTATTAAGCCACACCAATGTAGTATGAAATATTATTGTTTGATATTCAATTAAATTGATCATATTGTGTTCACACAACTATAATAATTATTATTGTCGAGTCTAACTTAATCTAACACCACTTCAGGAATATTTGTTATTTTAAAGATACAAATGTTTGTAAATATTATATATAGATGTATATATATATAATTAAAAAAGTAGCTAATGACTAACAAATATTATATATTAATAATTTTTTTAAGCGAACTCCATTAGCATTATTTTTTTTGTTTGTGAGCAGATCTCAAGAATCGCTTGGCCGAAATGAAAAATGTTTGTGTCTTAATAAACTTTCAATTTTCGTTTTTGTTCGACAGTTTTTTTTTAAATGCCGAAACATTGGAAATGTTAAATCGGCTCCAATATGCCGCAGCGAAGCGTTGTGGCCCGCCCTGTGCCACCTAGTTTATTGTGTGAGCGTCTTATACTTTAAGCTTGTCTTAACTACCTATAGAGATTATTTATTGTCAAAATTACAACAGTCATAAGATAATTTTAACATAATAAATTACGTAGATAAAAATTCGAAAACATTTCTAAAAATCTATAACAGTTTTATTGTCAGCACACATGCTCTTTATAATTATAATAATATAGTAAATTTAATTCTAATATTATTGTCAATATTACATAGTTTGAGAACATTTATCACTTTAAATATAATAATTTGAATATATTTTCGTACCGAAATCGAATCCATATAATTATTTAACATTCCATAAAAATCTAAAGAAAGATTTCAATCTTTACGAATTGTTATTGTCTCAGTAAAATTTATTATGTCTTTTTTACACATTATACTACCGAAAGAGAGATAAATCAATTGCGCATTAATCTTCCCCTTAAATACAATTTATCGTATATAACTATGAATAAAATCTCTAAATAGGTCTACAAACTTCAAATAATTCTAAAATTTAATGATAGATGCACAAATGCGCTTTTTAAATGTTTCGATATGAAATTGATATTTTGTATATTGACATTAATACCCTTTCATAACAGCTGTACAATAGGAATCGAGCTCCGGTTCTCCAGCGATAGTTTTAGTACCATATAATTTATATTATCGTCTTGAAATATATACAAACTCTTTCGGCCCGAGTTTGAGCTATCTGTGGGTCGACCCGAGCCCGGTAGGGTCTGTTCCCTCTATCTTATCTGTGCGTAAGTGACAGCTGTCACGAGCGCCGCGGCCACCGACAGCGCGGCGCGCGGGGCGGGGGCGGCGGCGGGGGAGGCGGCGCCCGGCAGCGGGACCGGCGTGCCCGGGTCCACCACGTGGATCTTCCAGCCTAGATTATTGTGCGTATAACACTGGGAAAATAACACGGCATTAATTAAAATAAAATACTGTATACCGGATTAAAACGCGATTTATTAATGTGTGATACTCGCGTAAATAAAAGACAATACCTTTTACCATCCGGTAATACTAATATAATGAACTTGCAACGCGCCCCGGCTTCACACGGGTGCACAACACAATAAATAGCCTATGTTACTCTTTTGAGTTTTTAAAATCGGTTGATTAGTTTTTGAGTTAAATCGTAACAAACAAACAAATATTTCTTCTTTAAAATATTAAATATAGATTTTTTTTAACTTTATTCAAGTAAACTTTTTAGGAATAAGCTTAACTATAGTACCTTTTTTGTTATCTGGGTGGAAATCATCAAATATACTTCAGTTTCTGGAGTTAAACAGGGTACTAAGGGGGTATTTTTAACTACATTGATAGACGAGAAATCTCGGTCAACAAATATCTCTACTTTTGACATTAGAAGTCGAGTTGTAAGTGTTAATGTCATATTAGACCCGGAAGACAAAGCGATAATCGATTAAAACACGAGAAACCGGTCGGCAAAATTTTCTCGTAATTGTCAATTGTCATCCCGGGGCGTGGCGGGGCGTGACGAGGTACCTGATAGTAGAGCAGGTCGGGGGTCTCGCGCGCGACGGTCCACTCGAGGACGGCGGGCTCGCCCTCGCCGCACTCCAGCTGCAGGGTGCGCCGGTACTCCTCGAAGGTCTCCGACGTGGCCGACTGGTCGGTCGTCTTGTGCGTCCACTCGCAGTACCGCCCCACTATGCACATTCGAGCCCATTACACACCAGCACTCCGCACAAATTGCAAACTCTATAGAGAGTTCAACTCATCTTCGCGCGCGGCACCAAGTGTGCGTGCGCTTGTATGTAATTAGACAGTTTTAATTTGTGTGGCAGTGACGCCAGTGATGCCAACTTGGGAGTTTTTCCCCCAAATTTAGGGGGAATAAAGATGACCTGGGGTTTCTTTTGGGGGTAGATTTATTTAGGGGGATTTTTAGGGGGTACTTTATTCAAGAATTATTTAGAAAAAACGCACGATTTTATACAATTAATATATATGGAAGTATGTAAAATGCAACAGGTATTTCATATTACTTGAAGGTATTTTTAGATAATTCATATTTGAAATTATCTCTCAAATCGAGTGTACAACAATTTAGGGGTTTTAATCGACATTTAGGGGTATTTGAAGGTAGGGGGAACATTTTGTAGGAGTCGGCATCACTAAGTGAGAGTCAGTCGGTGTCCGAGCAACACGTGCCTTTATCGCTATTATTGCACGGGTACAGTCGTTAAAAAATATTGTTAAAATCTAGCTTTATGAAAAAATTAGAACGTAGGTATGTAAGTATTAGTATGATTTGATTAAAAAAAATAAAGAAAACCATATTTTTATAAGATTGACGATATACTTCAGCCATATGGCATAAAAGTTCTTCGGCTGCCACCATATCATTTTGAACTAAACCCAATTGAAAATGTATGGAAAATTTAAGCTTCATCGGAGCTTCCTTGATAACTTCTAACTATAAACTCATCTGTGGAAACTGATCATTGACCTTCTGGATATATAATATAATGTTTAAACTAATTCTTGATATTGTGTGGCTGTCCAACAATCCAGCCACACTCACCAGCCGTGGGGTACGGATAGCCCTCGTTGTCGTAGGCGACGCCCGCGAACACCCGCTGCTTCCTCTGGTCCTCCTCCCGCTTCTGCCCGAACCCTCCCTCTGAAGAGTCACTTATGTAGAACGGATGGAACCTGGAACAACATAATATAGTTATGTTTTATTATTTAAGAAAAAAAATGCTTTAGGGGGTAGTTGTACAATTAGTATTATAATATTACTAGTTCAATAATTGTAAACACTAAGGTCATTAGTTCTATTTTGTAAGAAACTCGAACTTCACCGAAACCAACGCCCAACTTGTGTATTTCTCAAACTGTCAAGTAGTAGCTTTCTTAGCTTGGGAGTTTTGATAGATCGCCACAAAAAAGGTAAAATAACATTTAGTGCAATTTTTTAGGAATATTTTTTTTTGGGTTTTTCTTTTATTGAAACCTTAGGCACGCCACTGGTAAGTACAAATTATTTTAAGCACTTATACATTATTGTTCATATAATATAGGTATTTTATTGTTGTAGTCCATTTTTGACTCTATTTCTCAATACAAGACTTTTCAAGTGGCGATGCTCACGGTCGCTCGGCTGTTTTATGAAGGCCTTATAGAAATTAGAAAGTCTTTAATTATTATTGTATTGGGCTAAATCTTGTAGGTAATAATTAATATATTAGGTATAATATTGTTACTTGGCTGGGTTAGTTCTGTCGTCCCCGCCCTCCACGAGGAAGGTGTAGGTCTTGCCGCGCTCCACGTAGATCTCGGGGATCAGCTGGTCGTTGATGTACCACGCGATGCCCCACGACGGGTGGCCTGTATGGACAGATTATATTATACACCTGTAGCAGGTTCGGTATCAGCTGCTTTAGTATACCAACAATTCATAAAATCAATTCTTTTTTCAAATATTTACCGTATGGTAGAAATCCGTTTGTAATCTCATTGTCTGCATGAAATAGAAATTTAATTTATTAAAAGATAAATTGTAATAGATGTTTCTAGCATAGATTTAGTTAGTTTAAGCTGTTGTCATGTTGTACTGTGTTTGTGAATAAACGTTTTATCTATCTATCTATCTAATATTCAATTCAAAATTCTTCGAATATTGCCATTGCACTTGAGGGCTTGGCTATGTAAATACAAACGCTTATAAAATAAAGACAAAATGCTAATCAATTAAGCAATTGATTCTACATTATATTATAATATTTTGTATATTGTATAGCACTGCCGAACATTAGGCCACCGAAAGCCACCAAATGATATTTCATTGGCATCGGCGCACACAGCACACACGGTCATGGTCGCCGGCTTCTCCTCACCCCGTATGTAATTAGCGGCCGCGACTGGTGGTCGCCACCGTTGGTTTAATGTTAGGCAGAACTTACTTTTCGCTTTTTTTTCCTTTTTGTATCACCATTGACAAAACATCACCAGAAACACATATAATACAAAGGTTCAACATGTTAAGAGTGCAGTATACCCGTGATAGGCGTGTACCCGCGCCGGCCGCCCGCGGGCCCGATGCGCGCGGTCAGGTTGGCGGCGCCGGCCAGCACGCGCGGCGGCCACGGCGCCGGCCCGCCCGCCTCCAGCTCCGCCAGACCGATGCACGTGTTGTCATTCTACAAACGATGTTTTTATAGTACAGGGCAGGGGTTCCCAAATGTATTTTGTCTACTGCCCACTTTGAGAATAAATTATTTTTAGCACCCCCTCACCTACCTAAAAACCTATAACTTCAAATTAAATTAATTAATTTTTATTGTGAGCTATATTAGCGGAGATCAAATATTCATTCTAAACGAGACTTTTACTATAACCCGCAAGAGTTAACTTGAGACCTGAGCGCAGCGCAGTAGGTAGTTCAGGTCTCAAGTTAACTCTCACGTTACGTTAAGCCTCTGCACAACGTCCCCATTTTTTTTTTTGGTCTCTTACCGCCTTTAGGCCTGCAGCGCCCACAAGTGGGGGTTATCTCCCACTTTGGAAAAGACAGGTATAGGGGTCAAAAGGGCAGGTGGCTCACGTGATGGTAAGTGATTACCACCACATGAACATGTTTGCATCACTCTACACTCTACAGGGAGATCACCTACATCTCATCTATCGATGTGACACACACATCTAAGCAGTCCGCTGATTCCTCCCCTCGCGTTGTCTCGCTTGCTCTTACGAGCGAACGGCAAAAACGCTTTAAAAGCGGCTGGGTGCGAGAGAGTGCACGTTATGACTCCACGTCAGAGTGTGCATTCACACGGATACTAGCAGCGCCGCGGTGGCTGGGGTGAGAATTACTACTTATCCCAGAGAAACCGTACCAAGCGCGCCTATAAGGCCTGTTTTTCTACGTACATCTGTTCTTTGATATTAGTGGGGGGTACCCAGCGCGCAAATGCATTCCACTCTTTAAAAAAAAAGGTAATGTATGGATTACCATAGCACCGAAGTCGAGCTGCACGTCGCTCCGCGTGGTGTCCATGAAGGAGTGCGCGTTGGCCTCGGCGCGGGAGTTGAGCGGGCCGAGCGCCGCGATCACGGACTGCGAGCGCGACGACAGCACCTCCTTGTCGCGGGCGGGCTCGCGCGCGCCCAGCGGCCGCCGGTACGTGATCGTGGTCACGCCGTCCTTCTGGTGGCCCGACACTGTGCGACAGGTACAGGCAAGATTCCCAGGGTAACACAATAAAATGAAATAAAATGTTAGAAACAATCATATACTTTCGGTTAATATCAGTGCCGGTGCTAGGGCCACTGACGTTCTAGGCAAGAATATTGTGGCGCCCACTTTAGGAAATCAATGTCGGACGTTAATTTTCTGCTTAATTTTAGATATACTCGTATATATCGTATATTTTCCAACGGTTTTATTTTCAGTCGACAGAGTAGCCAGATTACGATATGCGTGAGCAGGGCGTAAGGCATAGGTATTGAGGGTATGCTGGTATTTTCTGGAGGTTTCAGACCTCGGGGTCCCCCCAAATTTGTCACTTTATCGCGCGACCCCCTAAAACCGGAATTGTACGGCTTTTTAAATTTCGCCTATCCCTATAAAAATTGTCGGATGTGCATTCTGAGCCATTTTCTTTTTATTTCCCTTATCACTTAAAAAAAGATTTTAAAATGCAATAAATTTTTTTTTAAATATTTAATTACACGGAAATAAATTACTGTTATGATCTTCGTTAGTATGTAAAAATCAGAAATCTCTTTTTTAACAGTAAAAAGTTAAGTGTAATCGATTTTCACATCCGACGATATTAACAGCTATACGGCTAGACGGTTTCAGTCCAGAATTGCAGTGATCTAATTTTTTAGTATTAGTATATATAAATGGTGTGATCATGGTCAAACCACTTATCTAATCAGTTTTGATAAATTTTGAGAGGAGATTGCTTAAACCCAGAGGAATGACACAGGTATTTTTGTATCCGGGATACCATCATAATTTTTTTCATAGGATAGTGCCGTAACTTTGGTGGTGGTAACCAATGGTGCCCAAATACAGGGTGCATTCCGTGCAGTAGCGCAAAAATGGCCAGATGTGGACCAAGTTTTAGGTCCTGCATGGATGCAATTTTAAAAACTCGTCTGGGGTACATAAAAGGCTAGTAACACACTGCATGGCAGACGGCAGTATAAAGCCAGTTACCCACCCAGAGTGACGTCGTTGCTGCCGCTGAGCCTGGCGTCGGGGCACACGCCGCGCTCGCCGTCGCACTGCGCCAAGTGTGTGATGCTGTAGTCGGCCGCTCTCGGCTGGTTCGATCTACAAATACCCATAACATTAACCGTACGAAATGTTTCTCATCTTTTATTATAAGGACATATTAAGAATGGAGCTTCGTGTCGGCGTACATCTTCCCACCGAGCTATCAGTGGCGTCGCTATGCCAATGCAGCCAATGGGATCAGATGTGTTTGCCACCTTTATTTCAAAATACTTTTTCGAGGAAGCCGTCATAAAAGTTTTTAAAAACCGCAAGAAAAAATGCAATGTCTTAAATTCTAAAATATATTAACACAGGCACTATGCTCGTATTGTCATTGTGCGGTGTGTAAAATAAAAAAACTATTGCAATTTTAGTTTTAATTCACTTATTATACAACCCAGCTTTCAGATGTCTACTGCCGGGTAACCAACTTTTCATCCAACGCTCGACAGTCCACGTTCGTTATTATAGTAGGTAAGGTTCAGGGGGAGCATCCATTATTTTTTTGCATTGGCGCCCGATGCAAAAAATAAAAATAAATAAATAGAGGCTAGTTACGCCACTGCGAGCTATAATCTGGGTCGCTTAAAATCAAGTGTTAATAATTAATATACAGGGTGGAAAGAATCAATGGGCCCTGGATGGAAACCACTTTAAATCCTTAAGATAGATTATTTAACTTAAAGGAAACATTCCTTTATTTTTAAAAAGAAACAAAACTGCATTCAAAGATTTTCTAAAATTAGCTTGTCTCACCCGGAAATCGAACCAACTAAAAATTCAAAATTTAAACATTCGCTAATTTATTCCACTAATCGATAGAATCAACGTTCAGGATAAAATCTCTCTAATAAACATTGGGTCTTAGAAATAAAACAGGTCATGAAATCTAACATTTATTTTATTTTATCATCAGTTCTAATACGAAGGACACATAAACTGACAGAAAATTATTGCCTAGCTAGACATTGATAGTTGATACTCGAACTATTTAAAATCACAATATTGTAATTTAACTAATAAGTTGTTTGCAAACACTAATAATTTAATAAAAATTAAAAGATCCCTTGTTCCAGATACACTTTAGTCCTTTTTGAAATTCACTTCGTGTAGCTTTCTGAAAAGTGTTGTGGTGAATGCTCCTAATAACATTTTCTAGATCAAACCTTAGCTTTTCTACGGTTTCATAAGACTTTTTGAAAATAACATTATTACATGGCCCCATAAAAAATAGTCCAGAAGCTTCAGGTCTTCTTGCAGGCCTAGATGGATCTTGCCGGTTGTACCGATCCAGGAATTGAATTATTCGCCCTGGAAATTCTACTTGTCTTGCACCATCTTGTTGAAAAATGATGAACTCTGGCTTATTTTTACTGGGGCCATGTATAAATGTTATTTACAAAAGTCTTATGAGATCGCAGAAGAGCTAAGGATTGAAAATGGTAGAAATGTTATTAGGAGAACACACCACAACACTTTGTAGAAGGCTCAGGTGAATTTCTAAAAACACTAAATTTGTACATCCGGAACCTTTAAAAAAAACTTTAAAAAGAACAATTTACTATCAGTTAAATTATTAAAGTGTAACAAGTAGTATTTTTAAATAATTCAAGTATCAATGTCCTGATAGGTAATAATTTTCTTTCATGTTTAAATGTCCTTCATATTAGAGCTGATGATGAAAATAAATGTTAGTTTTCATGATCTGTTTTATTTTTAAGACCCAATATTTATCCTGAACGTTGATTCTATCGATTAGTGGAATAAAATAGCGAATGTTTAAATTTTGAATTTTTAGCTGGTTCGATTTCCGGGTGAGACAAGCTAATTTTAGAAAATCTTTGAATGCAGTTTTGTTTCTTTTTAAAAATTAAGGAATGTTTCCTGTAAGTAAAATAATCTATCTTAAGGATTTAAAGTGGTTTCCCTCCAGGGCCCATTGATTCTTTCCACCCTGTATAAATAGGTTCCTTATGAACAAGCATTTTCCTTCTTAGGTCGCGTTATCATTCTCCATCAGGTGAAAAAGCGGCAAATAAACAGAAGTCATTAATATATACCTATAAGAGGGAGATAAAAAATAATTTATTTACATTCAGAAAAGCATTTAACACTGATTCACTGATGACTTCACTTTCCATATTTTTTTTGTATATTGAGACTTCAATAATAAAAATACATTATAAACTAGATTATTGGAAATGAGAGATCAAAACTGTCACGTAATGTCCAAATCATAATCCGATCCTTCATCAAAGATTATTTTAAGATCTGTTCTCCGAAACTTTATTTTAGTATTTTAGCCGTGAATTATCTTTATAGAGAGACAAACTCTGAGACAAATCAGGTTACAACAAATCTTTAAAATATAATACTTACCAAACTCCTGGATTGTCAACATTAATGCGACCTTTAAAATGTTAGATACGTTTTTATTATATATTTTTTTTAAAACATATTTTAGCAATTAATAAAAAAATCTGTATAGTTTTACCTATTATCCCAATAAGCCACCACCACATCGGCGCCCAGCATGGCGGGTCGGCCTTCAGCACCGGAAATGCCAAACGCCATATACTGCTCTTTGCGAAGACGCGCCGCGAGCGTTATTTGTACTTGATCGCCCTGAAATTTATCGAAATCTAAATAAAAAATGCATCAATTATATTATACTAGCCGTCCCCGCCCGCCCGCTTTGCTGGGCGAATTGTAAAGGATAGACGAATATGAACTATCCACATAAAGAAAAAAAAATAGTAAAGGGTTGATGGAATTCAAAAAATGAATAGCCTAACCTTCTACAATTAATTCCGCGTCGAATGGTCATGGTATCATGCCGATCGGTCCAGTAGTTTTCAAGTTTATCGATAACAAAGAAAAAAAAGTTGCTTATATATATATATAGATAGATTATCTATATTATAAATGTAATCAATAACACTGGTCAACACATAAAAATTTTCCTGGCTACTGTTAATCGTTTTTGACTAAATGAAGTGTGCTGATTACGAAAACAATGCTAATATTTATCTAGCAGCTCTTGTTTTTAAGTTATACACAGAATTCTATATGCTTACAAAAAATATTTTTTCGCACATAGTAACTGTAATAGTTGATGTGGATCTATAGAAAAATGCATTTTTTATGATTTCCTTGAATGAACAGTTTGTTTTAGACCTCGACAAATATTCCAGTAGTAATCTGCAATCATCCCTTTCCTTATATCGTTCTTCCATTATTCGTATGTCTTGATGAAATCTTTCACCCTGCTGCTCGCTATAATCGGCAAGATTTTTAGGAAATCGATCCAAATTAGAGTGTAAATAACAAATTTAAATCCTTATGTTACACCCCAGATATCTTAAATTTTACAACAAGTCTTGTACTTATTTGAAAATAGTTCTCTGATTAATGATTCCCAGGAAAATTTTAAAGATTACCAAAATGAATGATTTCCATGTTTTCTTTTCGAATTCATTGATTGGATTGAACAAAATTTGAGTCTTTGATAAGCCGTCCAATCTGTAGGCCATTTAAATTACCCGTTTTTACCTTATAGGATCTGTTACTTGACTAAGGGTGAAATCCGAAGCAGTGTCATAGCTTTCTTCTTAAATTTTCATGTAATTTTGTTTTCAATAAGTTGAGGATGTCGATGGTACTGGCATATATTACTCAACAGAGTGTGGCAGAGGTCTTTGAGTCAAAAGCACCGTCAGGTATGACCACCTGTGCGGGTTTGAAGAGTTTATACCAGCAATGTTCACAACAAAAATATATCAATCATTACATCGTTTTCGCCATATTATTAGTGTCCTGAATTTTAGGAAGGATCTTTTCTCACTTGACCATTGTCGTAAAGATACCACACAATTTAGGCACACAATATTTGGCACCCTTGATTTGTATTGATTGCAAATTTTCACCCCAAAGTAGTTGAAATATTCAATTTTTTCGAGGTCCGTGATAGATTTACTATACTTTTTAAAGGTATATTCATAGTAAATTAAACAAAAACTATCTGGATCGTTCAAACAACATCTCCTCTTCGTATTTATTGTATTAATTAACGCCAATAACAGATGTGATAAGTAAAACTAAAGTACAAGTATGAACCTACCCATAAATTTTAAAAATTAAGATATCTCAAAAACTATAGCTGTTACAAAAAAATACGTATGTGTAATGAACTTACCACACCAAAATAATCTTAATTTGATATAAACATTTTAGGAAAATTTTATGAAGTTGAAAATTGTTGACCAGTGTAATAGTCCTATTACAATATCATTGTGTATCTCCAATATTAAACGAGTGGGATGAATCTCATGAATCCATCTGCTATGGCGGAATATTTTTTACAAATAAATTGTTTTAAAACAGCACATATATAACACTGTACCTTCATACTGGCGAATAGTTGGAGATTTGAGAGTCGAAATTGGTGTCGTAGATTAAATATAATATACCTGGCCCGCATATAAAACGTTACATACATGAACCAATGATAACGAATACATTACCGCACTGCTCTCTAAATCCACCTAATTAACCGCCTCCAAGGCTCAGTGGTAAGCGCGATGTTTTTAGCACCGGATGTCCTGCGTTCGAATCCCGGGGAAACAAGATATAAAAAAATGTTTCGGTTGGGCAGGGCACAGAAGGCTGATCTAGTTGCCTGTATTACTTTTTACGGTTACCGTTAAATCATTTTTCTCGTATCTCTTCTTTTCCTTTTTCCTATTTTTTTTTTCATTTTTTACAAAAGAAATGCGATAATGTGAATTGTATACAAAAAATAGCTGTTTACCTTTACTATATTCAGGATACCAATTGCTTGTAAATGAAAGTTATAATAGTTATAAATTATAATATAAACTATGCATATCTTAATATGAATAATTTAGTATGGATGTCTTCATAACCGAATCCCATTATGAATCTACTTATCAGTTATTTAAATGACTGAATTTTATTTAATTTTGCAAAATATTGCAGTATCCATAGACAATTTCTGTATTTTTATTTATATTTCGAAAAAAGATTAGTAGAATTTCAAAAACGTTACTTCTTAAATCAGTCAAATACAAATAAACAAGTTATACTACTAACTAGGTACTGCTAGTCTATGCAAATAATTATTTTCCAGTTATTTCATCATAACATTATTATTATAGAGACGTCATTTAACACAGGCTTATATAAATTAATTAATAATTGAATATTTTAATTTCTAATTTAGTTAAAAGAAAAATCGCTCAGTTTTCTCGGCTAAGAACATGGAATATTTCGTAATATACATGGTTTCCGCCCTCGTGCTCACGTAAATTAAATTATGAAATATGAGAGTTGAATGTGGGAGGGCTCGCCTTAAACGACGAGGGATGATAATAAACATTCGAGGAAATTGCTTTAAATTCACTGGGAGAGTCTGGCGAAACATTCATTAATTGTTTTTATATTTGCGTAACGATGCTATTTGCATATTAAATAGATGATTAAGATTGTACTCGTAGATGTATTTTGTGTAATTCTTTCGATTAACTAAACGTGATTCAATCGTTTTAAAAACAAAATTATAGATCCATTGTACTACAGCTTTTTCCCGCGACTTTGTATGCGTGGTGCTTAGAATTTGACGGGCTCGTTGTCGTATTGGCTGGTAATTTATATTCCGATGAGTTCCACGGGTTCGATTCCTACCGAGTTTGATGTGAAAATGCTTTGTTATTCTGTTTTCAATAATACATTCAGACATTAAACAAGCGGGAAGAACATTGTTGGTTATTTCTTTCGATGAGGAAATGAGTCATTTTGAATTTATCAATTAGGTTGAAGCATTGTCGTGGTATCTGCAATGTCAATAAGATTGAAGTGTTTAAAATTACTAAAACTATAACTAGAATAACCCCGTTATAAATAAAACAATAATCACCTGTATTTCCCATCGTATTTGCAGCCTTTTATCCAAAATTTCCTTACAGTTATTTGAGGAACTGTACGGTGTTTGAGAAGTGGTTGAGCTAGTCTGTAACACGGCATTTGAAATTAAAAAACGTTACGAGTAAAATCAGTACATAAAATGTCACAGTATGACTTGCCGGCCTAGCATGACAAGCGCGACAAAATTTTGTCTACCGTTTTCTCGTGTTTTAATCGACTATTGCTTTATTTCTTTCGGGTCTAACAATTACACTTAAAACTCGACTTTTAATATCAAAAATAGATATATTTGTCGATCGAGATATCTTTTCTGTCAAAATTGTCGATGTCGAGATATAATATATCGAGATATCTTACATCTTAGTTTGTCTTCTCTCGTCCGCGACATATCTCGTGGCGGTCATGCTAGCCCGGCTGGACACACGTCCCGTGATTACTGATCATTATTGCCTGATTACAGGTAAGGTTGATCAGTTGATCAATCCTTCGTACTTTGCTGAATGGAGGCAATTCTAAGTAGTTTTTCACACAAAAAAAGTGTCAATTATTACGTCAATATCAATTATTAATATTGAACGTTAAAATTATATCAAAAGTGACGTAATATCTATGGGTTAGTTAAGAACAACATATAACAGCATACGCAGACTAAACATATGATTTTCTGTATACTGCCGTTATTAATAAAAAGGCTATCATATTGTTATTACAGATGATGTAGATTAATAATGAATTTAAGCAAAAATACCACTTACCGGATTATACCACCAAGCAGGCTGTTCAATGTTATGATATCCCAGGGAAAGCGGAGAATAATAAATAGAAACCAAATATTGATTAGTTTATTAGAATCAGTCTTACACCACCCTGGCAACACCAGAAACTAGACGAACATATATTTTTAATCGGCAAATGTTGCACATGAATTTAATTTATGGCAATATTGATGAATAACATTTATCTTATGTCTGCACTGGACTTTTTATAATCAGATTCTTAATTATATCTTACTTTTATAACAGCTATTAAATATCATTTAAATTATCAAGAAAATGTGAAAATGCAGTCATCAGAAAAAAAATCCGTTCAACCAATCCAAGTAAACAGTTGGTTGAAAACGATGACGTGTTAGTTTCGACAATTTGGCCTTTGACGGTTTCCTTTTAATCTGAAAAGCGAATGTTTTAATTATACAAAAAAAAAATCCATCAAATTGGCAGCGCTGCAAAAGTAATCATAGTCCAGGGAAGCATTATAAAAAATAATTTAAGTATTAGTTGCAACAGTAAAATACTTCTTTTAAATAAAATACTGTATACCGGATTAAAACGCGATTTATTATTTATATTGTTTAAATTATTTATCCCGACGTTTCGGATGCTTTTCAGCAACCGTGGTCGCGGGAGACTGTTGCTGAAAAGCATCCGAAACGTCGGAATAAATAATTTAAACAATATAAATAATAAATCGCGTTTTAATCCGGTATACAGTATTTTATTTAAATGTGTGATACTCGCGTTAAGACAAAGACAATATAAAAATACTTCTTGGTTGTTACACAAATAATTGTTTTATTAGGAACAGTAAATTAGACACAAGAATAAGAAAAGAAGAAAGAAATAAGAATTGATTACGATTATTGCATGCAAGATAGATAAATAATTGAATGTTAGGTACATTTGAGTAGGTATTAGTTTTCAACACTGGAGTAGCTCTGACACTTGTTAGCTTAATCTATTATAATAATTTACACGAAACTCATCATTAGTGATTTCTTTAATGTATCGGAAGCCATACTCAAAACTTACTTATATGTAAGTTTACAAACCAATAATATTTTTTTTATTTAGAGACATTATAAGGAAATAGTTTTGAATTGTCGTTATTTTTCGAAACAGAGTTATCTTTATATTCAAAACAGGGGCGAAGTAAGATGGACAAGAGCTACGGTGCATAGAGGCATGAGGAATCGTCCCAATGGAAATGGGTATTAAATTAAATAACGCAAAACTGATCAAGGACGTTTGGCGTTTGTATTGAAAGATATCTATTCTTATTAAGGTTCATTTAACATCTTGAAAAAATAAAATGCTTTATGAGTAGGCTCGAAGTTTTATAGGTTCGAGAGCAAGCTGCTCCCCGCTTTCCAAACGCAATGAGGCCCTCTAAGCATCGGAGCACTAGTGCCTTGCACCACTTATCTATACATATAATAAAACTGTAGAAGTCGAATGTCTGTGCATAGAAAAAAAACGCTTAAAACCGAGTCAGGGAGATGTATGAAGTGAAATAGTGTTCTCTGTCTGTGCAAGCTAATCTCCGAAACTGATGGACCGATTTACATGAAATTTTGCATTTTCATCCCGGAAAATTAAAGAGCTAACAACATATAGGCTTTGTTTCATCGAAATCTAGTGATAAAATAAATAAATAAATAGACGGATTTACTGCGTTCTACTGCTTTGAAATAGAATTATTCAAATCAGTGAAAAGAGATGATTCTACCAAAATTTTGTCTGTTTAAATTTATCCGTAGAAGCTTGACGGCAGTAATATCTTTGTTTGTTTCCTGATGCTAATGTAAATATTATCCTTTTCAGACTCACAGTAATCTTCGTCTGTCCCAAAGCAGGTGGAACGTCCAGGTCCTTAGGTATGTAGACATGCCCGAAGTTATGTCTGTACTCGACGCACCAGACCGCCAGCCAGTCTACGTCGTAGGCGGTCAGCTTGCCCGGCAGCTGGATCTCTATGTCCTCACCCTGGTAGCCGCGGAGAGGGTTCAGCGAACCCATCTCGTTTGGGACCTAGCGCAAGTGGTTTGTATGTATAGTAGTAGTTGGTAGAAGGTTCATTAAAAGACAAGAGACTAAAAGAACCATTTCAAAAGGACAAGGACAACTGCTGCCAAATAATGATAATAAAAATCACCAGTGTTCGGAATAGGTGCATTGATTTCAAACGTATATGTTATTATGGATATACTTAAGGGATTCCGGAACTCTAAAATATTTACGACATTTTTTCACGAGTGTACGTACAGGAAGTCTCCAAAATTTTTAACACAATTGTATGAATTTTATGGAAAAATTTCCGGAAAATACCTAAACTTTCCGATGTGGATTTTGAATAATGCACATCCATATGATGCAACTGTCAAAAATCAATCTACCTACTCTCATTAATTGTAATCAATATACAAAATTATCTGGAAGACATTTTTCATATATAAAACTGACTAACAAAAAAATAAGAAAATAGAATCTCTTTATCTTGGCACTTTAACTTTAGTACTCACTTTAGTCCCAAAGGGATTAGGTTCACTTCCATTTCCGACCCAGAAGTACGCGTCAGGCCCGGCTCCATCATAATGCAAGTTTGGAATGTAGAATGTTTTGGCGTCCAACACGCTGATGTTGCCAGATCGCAGCCCGTGCGCCAGTCGCTTAAATTCTGGTAACACTCGCGGTCTAGGAGGGTCCAGACCGGGGGGGATGAACACGTCGCCAAAGTTCACCTAAAATTGTTCACGGTTTGATGTTTTTATGCAAGTTTTAAACATTTAATCACACATGACCAGTTTTTAATCCACAATCACTAACTAGCATAGCTTTTACAATGGAGTTTCAAATAATAGCTGTTATTTTTTAATTATTTTTTTCTAACTCGTTGCCGTGGTTGATTTCACTTGAGCTGTTTCAGGGGCCTAATTAAATGTGTATATAAAGTAATACTTAAACAAGTTGAAATATTTGGATTCAAATTGGATTAAATGCGTAAAATACTCGAGCTTCTAGTTTGAACAGTCAGTGGTAAATTAAAAAGTTAATTTGACACAAGTGAATTTGGCGGGAAGTCGCGAACGTGCGCGCGGCGCTCACCCGCCTAGCTACAGATTCTAATCGATATTTTGGCTTTTCACAGACTGTCATTTGTTTGATCCTCATTATAGACGTTGTTAAAATATTTACGTTATTTGCGAATATTTGCGAACGGATATTGAAATCATAGTAAAATATTATAATATTTTAAATTTATTACAATATAATTATGTTATATGATAAAGTCGAGGTATTCAATTACGTACTGTAAATCTTCGACACCAGACGCTGATCCACTTGATATCTCTAAGACGTTTGCCGCCGGGCAATCTCAGTAGAATATCAGAATTGCTATGTGCCGATAGCACTGGGGGATCCCTGCAAAACAAACCAAATTATTATATCTTCAAGCAGATCCATAGAAAAATGACACACCTTATAACGCTTTTAAAACATTTACATACATGGATTGACTGTGTGAAGAATTATATGTGTTTGAAAGGTGTGACTGATGATATGGTGAGTAAAATGAGAATGGAAAAAGAGAACATGCGCCGACCCCATAAAAGAAAAGAAAGGGAACAGGGCAGGAAGAAGAAGAAGACATACATTAGTGATTTTAGCTATTCAATTCAAGCTGTATGCACTGGTCTATGTCGCTAAATACATATTTCGCTTCGTTTATTTACCTACTATTTTTAAATAATCATCTCGCTGACGTATTCTTTACCATTCATCTGAGTAATTACTACTATTAGTTTTTCATTCCTAAAACTATTGTGATACAATATTAACCCACTTCCACACAAAAAATTAATAAAACCAAAATATTATTTAACAAGTACCTTACCGTTACCTTATAAATGTGATAGAATTACCATCGTATTTTCAAAATAAATATTATATTATATTTAGTATGTACCAGGTACCTATATGTATATTAAGTAATAAAAAATAGTTAATTTCCATGTCTAATGGAAAATGTTTTACTAAAACGATGTGATTCCTTTTAAATAAATGGCTGATATCAATCACTATCGTTGTCGGCACGCTATCGTTACGAGTATTTATCAAAATAGTATGAGTTTCTAGGAAGGCGGGTGTTATGAAAACGATTTACTGTTTAGGAGCTAGGGAAATATAATGCAAACAAACATACGTAAAGGTGTAGGATAACTACCTACACTCCCGTAAACTTTAAGAACCTCATAACATTATTCTTGTTTTTACAAATATTTAATAAAAAATATATTTGAAATTATGAAATTCTCCCTTTGACAGTTGGCTGACAGATATCTGGGCAATATAGGAATAGTTAATACAATATTTAATTCAAATCAGACAGCTGTTAGCTTCCAGCCTGCACATGGCCACGTTTGCTAAAAATCATTCGAAATGCCGCGGCGAATTTTATACTATTTATATACGAGTATATATAATACATTTGAAAATCCTTCCACGTACCTACATTTATAGAGATACAATATAAATACCTGCTAGGGTAATCCTCAGGGTACGGCACCAGAATGCCTTCCGGCGAGGGTTGGGGGGTGTCCCCTATCCAGAAGTAGGCATCAGGGCCGGTGCCGTCGTACGCGAAGCCTCGTATGAAGACGGTGTGTTCGTCAACCGCGTACACGGTGCCCCGGATGCCGTGCGCGTACTGCGTGAGTCTCCCGATCACGCGGCCGTAGTGGGGCTCCGGTCGCCGGCAGTCAACACCTGAGGACGGCATGTCTGCATTAAGCATGACCATCGAGAGATATCTCGCGGACGAGTGAAGACAAACTAAGATATCTCGATATTATAATATATCTTTTTGATCGGGTGGGAGGAATATCTAAATTCCAACTGGGTAACGAACCACCGTTCATAGATGGAGGTTTCACAAAAAATGTAAAGAAAACAAGGCCTTTGGTTGGAATATAATCTGATATAGATATTCTATCTCACCAAGTCTGTGTGGCTATGAATGTTGTTAGGCATTCACATAATATACATTTTTTTGAGTATGCGTTATCTCGGGAGCACACGCTTAACATTACGCACACTAAAACAATTGTATATATGCACGCTTGACAACATTCATAGCCAAACGGACTTGCATCATGAGATATCATATCTACGGGTGTTATGTATTTAATAAGGTTTCGACAGACTAGGTGGTTTTGTATATTTTGTTATTGTAACTGTATTTATTTCTTGGATGTGTCAATAGTGTCTACTTACACTTATATTAGTGTTTATTTTATGTAATAAAAAAGCATTCAGTACAATACAATATACTGAGAGGAGTCATTAATAACTTGAGTTATTAACAACAATATTTAATGTTATTTTTAATATTCCCTAGTTTTAAATTTGTACCCATTGCTGTGTTTTCTATTATTGTAATTGTCTGATTCTATATTAACTTGTACGTGTTAAAATATACTGTAAACTGCCATCAAGTATCCTCTTAATATTGTATCTACCGGCATATTTTCAAGAATCTAAACCCAGTAGTTGAAAAAGTAGTTTGTAATAATTTGTATAATGAAGAAACTACATAAAAATGATGGTACACATAATCGCGCGGGCGTATTTTCCTAATATCCTGAAGGGAACGGAGCCCATTACCGGATACTCTGATTGACGTCCGCCCTGCGCTCCGCCAGATTGAGATTTGCGACGTAGGGGTCTCTCTAGGGCTGTCTCTAACGTTTTGACATAAACAAATACAGACGAATTGCGAACCTCTTCCTTTTTTGAAGTCGGTTAAAATGCTCGTCAGTCAGTGAAGCAGTATTGTATGTCCAAAATGCTCGTTAGTCAGTGAAGCAATATTGAATGTCCAAAATGTTTAAAATCGACGACTACAGATGAATACTCCCGGTGAGGGAGGGCTTTGACGTTTAAAAAACCTGATATTATAAGAAGTCTTTCCGCGGAATACTGAAACGATAATCAAAATTTGAGGGCTTCTTTAAATGTTTCTGTCTTTCATTTTGAAAGAGTTAGAGATACTTTTAAGTACACCTCAATGTTGATTAGCGTTCGAGAATTTGGCCATTTGAGTGATACTTATTTATCATTCTTCTTTTTTCGATTTAAGAGTTTTTTTTTCTTTTTCTAGAGATCGCTTCTGAGGATTAAAGCCACCATTAATTGTGTCTTAACTCTTAAGTCATTGTTAATTTACGTATTTGTTTCTATAGTGTTCAATAAAGTTTCCCTTGTTGTTTCAAAAACTCTTTAACAAAAACTTAATAGAAATAAACTGAAATTCATTAAATTTCCATTTATTAGTATAATAATATATTGAAAGCTACATCGTACCAACCCTAGCTCACCCCAGCCTTCGCCAAACAGTTAATACAGTTTTGTCTTCGCATTTCGATACTCCCTCCCCTGCAGCAATTCAGTTTTCTACACATTACAAAAATCTGTCGTTAATCGTGTAAAATTAACTTTTTTTCATACATATTTCATTTGCATATTTTACCGCAAGATACCTACTTAGCAATTTGAACTGGCTCTGTGTTATGATTTAACCCTTTCAGTCACAGTGGGACCCTTTAAAACATCACCTCAGAGGTCTAATATTGAACCAATGTCTGAAAATACTGGTCAGGATCAGATTTTGAAAATTCAAAATGGTGTACTCAAGTCGTTGACAATGTAACAATAAAAATAAATTAACTAAAATCCTACTTTATCAGGAATATTCCTTTAAATATTATACATTAGAAATATATATTTCAGTTAATTTTATTAGATCATTCTGAACCTTAACATGTCCACCATAACAGATCCGCCATTTTCAATTTTGAAAAACAAATGTCATTGGATTCGTAGTCAGCGACCCCAAAAACCCCCGAGTAGGTACCAATTTTTTATAAAAATCAGTGTAGATGAAAAATGCATGACTGAAATGTTTAAAAGAAATAGCTTTCCTCAAATTCAATCTTTCAGTGTCTGCGTATATTAATTACTAATACAGAATTACAGATAGACTTTAATTGAAAACGGTTTACTATTTAGTGTAGGTAATTTTAATTAGATACAGTAATAACATCGAATCGAAGTATATTTTTTAAAATCGTTTATAAGATTTCTCGCGTTATTTATGTATGTCAAATATCCATAGATAATCTTACTTGATGATAAGTCAACCACAGGAAATCGATTAATCTTGTGCCTTGACCTATTTTGAAACCGAAAGTACAATCTGCACTTCACGGCATCATCAACATTCATCATGTTTGAATACGAATTGAAACAAAGAAAACTCATTTGACCCCACTTCAATCATCAATCCTTCTGTTTGGATAAATTATATATTTGACGGACTCCTTGGCGCGTTCAGTAGAACACCTGCCGTGCGCATCGATTAGCCGTGGGTTCAAATCCCACCGGGATGACATGTTTATAATTTTCTGTAAGCATGTCTTCCCCATGTCTGGTAACTTCGGGCATTGGACGGGTGTGAGGAATATCGGAATTCCGACCGGTTAACGAATCACCGTTCATAGATGGAGAAACCGTAAAGTTACGGTTTCAGTCTATGGAATTTCCGATTTATCGAAGTAAAAAGTACGTCGACAGCGCATCATTGACTGATGTTCTGTGACTTATAATGACCTACCAACAAGTGAACCTCATGCTCGTCTGTCGATATTTAACATAAAAAAAATCCATGAGATCGACTATACTTTATAATGTATGTACATTTTCCAGATATTATTCGTGACAGCGCTACCAGAGTACCTGTCTAATATAATCGTTCAAATCTCCCCTCAAAAGTTCGGCAGACAAACGTGAATTGTAGCGCAGTAGCCATGTGTCGTTCATGAATGAATCCTTCAATTGGACTAGTTCATTTATATCTATCCTTCTTTCTCTAGTTCAGTTACAATTCATCTAGTTCAGTAGTTCAGTTAGTTCACTAATTCTGCGAACGACGCAGAATGAGTGGAACCGAACTTTCCCGACAAAACACGAATTAGCACGTCGCGTTATGTTATGATCACTTCTCACGCTCGAGCTCCGTTGTACTGAAATAATTTTCTGTTTCACTCACTCTGATTCTAACTACCGGTGATACATTTTAGTGAAATGATATGAGACATTTTAGTTCAACAGTACACACCGGTAATAGTGAGCAACTGAACTAGACTGAACTACTGAACTAAAAGAGCGATATAGTTCACGGTGACGAAAAGATATATACATATCTTTTCATTTCAGTGACACATTCTGCGCATGGCTATAGCGCAGACGGTACGAACGGAGGGTTTATATAAATATGTAGACGGAATCCCTTTTACGAGGCAAATGGTATAATTTTACATAACCTATAAATTCAGTCACATTTCCAATTTATTCGGCATTGAAATTGCTTACAGTTCAATATTGTTTCAATTCTATTGTGATGCATGGTAATACATGGCAAGAAAAACCGTGAAGTGCACATTGCGCGTCGATCTGTCTATGGATTTCCGAAAGCTCGAAATAAAAATAGGTAGACAGCGCATTATTGACTGATGTCATGTGGCTGAGTTATCATCACCTACCATCAAGTAATCTTAACTCGTTTGTCGATAGTTAACATAAATAAGGTTTTCAATTCTCAAAGGAAGCATGTTGAAATTTTCGACACAAACAAAAGTTGCACAGTATTATGCTTTATTTTTCTGTCATGTTAAAGTTCTTCAATAAGAAGAAATTTCGATCCTAAATATTTTATTACATGTATAGATTGTTATAATCATAAAATCGAGGGTATTTAACTTGTATCAGCTATAAAAGTCGGTCTATGTGAACCTTTTTAAAGCCTTCAAAGTTATTATCCCTTCTTTTATCTGAAGTGAAATGTATAAATGTATTGAGTCGCGATGGAGTTTGGTTTATATCGCAAAACCGCTGAATTTGAATAAGACGTACGTCGTAAACCCTTTCAATAGAAAACAATGTGGAGTGTCCCCTCGCCTCGTGAGAGGGACGACTCGAGTACGAGAGTCAGAAAATTTTTGGAATAACTTGCATTTTACGTGTGACTTTTATTTTATTAGGAATTTTATTTTCAATCTTCCTTCCTTATGGTTTAAAATTTACTTACTACCAAAATTTAAGCTTCTGATTTATGATGTTTTGAACAATGTTCAAAATCGAGATAGAAAAACATAATATCCACCTATGTTTACTTTTTGAAGTTATAAAAGCTGGAACGTGTATTCTACACACAATTCACGTCTCTACAAATGGTGTTTCGTTTCCCGGATGGAATTCCGATATATCTCCCACCCGTTTATGCTTCTGCTTATGAGAAGCCGATGCTGAATTCGAACCCGCTATCCATCAAAACGCAGCTCTTAGAAAAATAATGTTGCAATTGTCGAATCACTTTCTTGACAATAGAACGACAAAACTTCGCGCAGTCACGACCCCTCGTAAAGTATAATGACATTAATATTGCTCTATTAGATCGCCGCACAGTCTCAGATCCAACAACCATAGACACGTGCAATCCTTAACGTCTTTCTCTACCTTGATTCTTGAACTGAACTGTCAAGACAATAAATCCCATGCATATCATCTCGATGTATGGAAATCCACAACCTGCTGGTTCCTTAGACACTTTCTACCTCACACAAACACCAGCTGTTGCCTGTGGCCTGCGGGATTTCCGAATCGATACACAACTTCATGCTCTGTGGTATTGCGAATGTCTATGAATGACGGTGATCATTTACCATCAGACGAGTCACCTGCCTGTTTGCCTCTTATTCTACTAGGTTTGTAGAGCCTATTTACAAAAAAAAAAACCTTGACCAAAAATGAAAATTCGGGCTTCAAAAAAACCTCAGTAAATTGCTAAAGTTCCGCTCACAAACATAAATGCCATTTGAGTAGTTCCATGGGTGCTTCGCTCACTCCGCTCCAATAATGTAAAGGCATATTATATAACAATACGATACAGCAACTTGAGTCGGATATTCTATGATCGATCTATACGTTTATTCCATATTTTATTCCCATTTCAAGTAAGAATTGCTATAAAATAGCGATTCAATTTATATGGCAACGGTTACAAAACGCGCCATTAGTATTCGCTCCTCAAAAAGGATGAAATTTATTTCGCCGACGCGAAGTCACGTATTCACGAAACTCTGTTATTCCTCAAATGAATGTTCCTCGAGTTTTCATTTAGCTTATAATAGCAATATTATATTTTGATCGATTGACGAAATATATGTATATTATCGGGATATTCGAGTAAAATGCATATTAATATATTATGTGCTAGTTAAAATGTTTTCCAAAAGCAAACGATAGGTCGACTAATATATTTATTAAGCAAAATAGACATTCTTTATAATTCATTATTAATTATAATTAGTACATAATTACATAATATTACACAGCTTTTATTTATGTATAATATTATAATGTACTTATCCCTTTCGCACATAGGCACATTTGTGGTTTGTGAGCCTTTAAAACCGTCTGGAATAACAAAAAAGTTAGTGTTTGAAAATAATTTTAATAACAAGAATAATAAGTAATTTTAAGTATTGTTGGCTAGTGTGTCAGATAATATTGTCTTTTATTAACGCGAGTATCACACATTTAAATAAAATACTGTATACCGGATTAAAACGCGATTTATTATTTATATTGTTTAAATTATTTATCCCGACGTTTCCAGTCTCCCGCGACCACGGTTGCTGAAAAGCATCCGAAACGTCGGGATAAATAATTTAAACAATATAAATAATAAATCGCGTTTTAATGCGGTATACAGTATTTTATTTAATTGTGTGTCAGATTTTCCTGTTTTATAGACTGGCGAGATATTGGAGTCCAATGTCTTCACGAACATTTGTAACCTATATTTGCTTTAGATATTTAGGAAGATATTTGTATCTTATTTTGTATTTAGAAAAAAAATAAGAAGTAGAGTTGCAATCTTTATAAAAAAAAGATTTAATTAAGGATTAGATCCGTCCAAAGTTCCTCGATCAAATCAGCGTTTCCCATCTTATATTTTATGCACCCCTATACAATATATCTTGTCCCTTCTCCTCCTTGGTCCTATTATCATAATGTAGGTTGGTTTTAGAAAGAAAACGTTATGAAAGCTCGACGCGCTACGAAGTTTCACATTTATAATTTTCAATATAAATATTAAAAATATATTTACTTTTTAGGTTTAACATTAGATAGCATAAGCATAATGGAAACAACATGCTATTAGAAATTAAACCATATCTTTAGAATAAAAGTGACATAACTCTAAAAAAAACAAAAAACTCTAAAAATAATATTTTCTAACCAATAAAACATTATCTGCCTTACATTAAATCAGGAAAATAATTACATTGACCATATTATAATCGTAATACTGAGAATTCTCCATAATATTTTACGTTTACCCAAAAAGAATAAGAATTTGGAATTAGACCACTTCACTTCTAAAGGTGCGATATATTGGTTCAATTTCCTTGTGGCTTGTGTCCCTCACTGACTTTTAGTAGTATTTAAAAACAATACTTATGCTTAGGTTTGAATGTAGTTTTGAGACTTGTCAAACCATTTTTTCTCTATAGAAACTTGAAATTTTGACAGTTCTCAAGAGTAGACTTATGCTTGATTAACGTCTCGGAACACGGGCCTAAAACACTGAAAGCCAAAGTATAAAGAGAACAGTAAGTAAATTGCGTGATACTATCAAGTTTGTCAGCACGTACTCCAACGCGTATAAAACAATAAGTATCTGTTAACGGCGGCGCCTGGCGTGCTGCGATTATGGGATTACGGTCCACAATCTACTTAACGGCAAAGTATGGCCCGATAAAAAGGCTAATTCAATATGCTTAAGTGAAGCGTGTGTGAATGTCAATTATTTTCTGCATTTTATGTATTGCAAATAACTTAAATACACGATTATTGCCACTGCAGATACTCAAACAGTTTGATAGTCGAGATGACAAAGGAGCTTTCCATCACCTAATCTTATATCTATCTATCTATCTATATATAATATAATATATAATATATAAGCAACTTTTTTTTTCTTTGTTATCGATAAACTTGAAAACTACTGGACCGATCGGCATGATACCATGACCATCGACGCGGAATTAATTGTAGAAGGTTTTAGGCTATTGTATATTGTATATATATCATTTTTTGAATTCCATCAACCCTTTACCATTTTTTTTCAAATTTATGTGGATAGTTCATATTCGTCTATCCTTTACAATTCGCCTAGCGAAGCGGGCGGGCGGGGACGGCTAGTTATTTATATGTCAAATAATCTAAGAACCTAATATGCAAACCGTTACAGCGCTGATTTTCAGCCTTAATCACTCTGAGCTTAAAATGCATTATGAACTTTAAAAAAGAACCAAAACAAGAAGTCTCCCGCGACCACGGTTGCTGAAAAGCATCCGAAACGTCGGGATAAATAATTTAAATAATAAATCGCGTTTTAATCCGGTATACAGTATTTTATTTAAATGTGTGATACTCGCGTTAATAAAAGACAATATTACAAAACAAGAAGGTCTACTCAAAATGAGAAGAAAAGCCTATGTAGAATAAAAAACTATAAAAAAATATGAAGATTATTTTAAAATTAATTGACTTAAAATTTAAAAACTTCATTATGAAAATAAAGAATCTTTAAACCGTAATTGAGTAATTGAAACTACCTAAAATTATGTTGGTACCAAGTGAGAGAGTGAGGCCTTCAGGGCTGCCTGACTGCGAATACAGAATACACTTCCGGACTACGAACTTTGGAAAATCCCAGGATTAGGCGGATATTAATTAAATCACCTTTGTTTCTACTTTTAATTAATTAATAATAATAACTAATATTTATGAGTTATACAAGGACTATAACTGTCCTATTTCTTTATTTATAAAACCCGATATTCCAGGAACGCACACCAAAAATTTCACAATTATTTTTCTATACATATTCTCATAGAGCGTTTTCTCATGTAGAATGCTAATTCGTCGATATCGAACAAACAAAATAATCAAGAATGGCCCTTCGCCCTTTCGCATGCTTGCCTCCATCCACTCCTATCTTTACACGCGCCGCTGAATATGATAAAGCATAGAAAGACGTAAGTCTTTCCTTTTCATGATGGCTACCCTAAATTATCTGTAGAAAACGTATACGATGTATAAAGAGGTAAAATTATTTTGTTGTGATTTCTTAACTCTAAATTCTTCAAGAAAGCTGCACTAATAAATATTATAAAGTTTGATTCTACTCTGGAATAACTGAAATAAAACTATTTCTTTTTTCTTCAATGGAAAGCTACATTATTAGCGACCGATTTAGACTCTAAATTACTGTCCAAAAAGTAAAAAAAAAAAATACCTGCATAAACGGGTGATGATTAAAGAAAGCCGTGTATATTAAATATATAATATTATGGCTTTACTAGTTCCAGAAAATTCTTGATAACTATTCTATTAATCGAACCCTTAAAAATCTAAGATCGAACTCTTATAATTTTAAGTCATTTTGTGATGTTAAGAGAATATTTGTACTAAGTATAAAATATTATGTATAGTAGAAATAGTCACAAGTATTTATAAGATTTTGAGTACATATAGGAGATCATATAAAATTACTAAAACGCGAAAGACTCTAGGTTAATCTCACGACATTTCAATGTTTGTTATATGACACAGATCTGAACCGAGGGCAGATCATCTAGTGAGTTTGTATAATAAAATAAATAACGCCAAAGAGTGTTGCAACCCGCAGGCAGGTTTTACTTAGAAGTTTTTTAATTAAGATTAGGTTACATAACAATGGCGGTCGCCGGCTCTATCACTAATTGATAGCGTTTCTAGCGTTTGATCATCACTAATTGGTTTTGTTCTAGTTTCCCAGTGGATAGCGGTTGGCATTATTATTGTTTAATCTATCTATAGTTTCATACTAACTTTGCTTTTTTATGTTAGGGGATTACCACATCAATCAATGAAGCACTGACAACTTATTTTTTTACACTAAAACTGAATCGCGCAATATGCACTACCAGTGCCGGCGTTAGGGGGGGACACGGTGGCACAAAGGCCCAGAGAGCGAGTAGTTTTTGCGTTATATCATAACAAACAAACAAACAAATCTTTCCTCTTTATAATATTAGTATAGAAGTATAGTTTTCTAGCTGGTGCCTGCGAGTTGCGACTTAGTTCGCGTACTCTTCATAGTAAGCTGAGCGTCTAAGCAAGAAACTTCCCTTCCTGATATTGCTATTTCCCTTTTTTTATCTCCTCCATTTCTGGTAATTTTTATTCAATATACTGAAGTTTTGATTCCACTATTTAATCGTATTTATAGCTTTAGTCTGAGCTTTATTTAAACAGCTAGTTAGCCTCTAATCTCGTAGCTTCACGGTCCTCGTCGAGCGACGTGGGATAGTAATGAATGTCAAGTGCATATTACTGGAACACCTCGCCGTGTGACCTTATTGCTAATATCCTTAAGTGCAGAAAGCTTAATCATTACAGGTATCCTGGCTTAATGAAGATAAGTACTAAATGAAAGCTTTTAATTATTACCAACTAGAAAAGCAAATATTCTTCTTTTCTTTGCCCTGTTCCCGAAGAAAGATTTGTTTGTTTGTAACGATTTAACTCAAAAACTACTAGACCGATTTTATAAATTATTTTACTAATAGAAAGCTATATTATCAGCGAGTAACATAAGCTATTTTTTATTTTTTGTGTGTAGTTCATCTACATTGTACCCGTACGAAGCCGGGAGGATCACTAGTTAAGAATAAAAAAATGTAATGTATATGCAACTAAGTAATTTAAAGTAAATAAAAGTATTTAAGAAACATTATTTTGTTAATATTCAGGGACAGTTTCCGTCAGTCAGTGGTTAGCTCTTTTAATTTAGCACCGTAGATTTGAATCCCGGGGAAACGAGACTTAAAACTGCTTCAGTCGGGCAGGACATAGAAGGTGTAATGATCATTGAAATAGACACAGAAATGTCCGCCCCAAGTTTCTCCTTTTATTCAAACTTTTAAATGAGACGAGTACACAGATTAATTGTGTTACATTTTAATTAAAGATCATTGGGAAGTGACTCTACTGATTGCCCATTTACCCAATGTAAGTTTCTTGCCTGATGCATACAATTCTAAGAAAAAAATCTAAATAACACGTAACATTCTTAATATGTCATACATCATTTTGTTTCAATACTTTTCTTGGTGTTAAGAGCACGCGTGTAAGCAGTTGCTTTAAATTCTTGGATGTCAATTATTACCTTTGAGTGTACAAGAAAATGGCACCTGACCTTAGGACTCAGCTTGCAGGTAAGAGATGGCCTTGTCAATATATGTCCACTGTTAGATAAACTATAAATATGAATAAGTAGGTCAAGGGAGACCAACTACCTGTCAATTCAATATGAGGGCAAATCAAACGTATATTATTAATCCAATACAACCAGTCTATTATTTCGAAGTCTAGTATTTCGAAACCCAAAGACTGAGAAACCAAAATACTCAATATGCACCACACGATTTTCCATCTATGAATGATAGTTACCCGGTCAAATTTCGATATTCCTCCCGCCTGTATAATGCCCGAAGTGACTAGTAGAAAAAACATTACATTAATATTGTGTATATTCAAACATGTTTCCAGAAAACTATAAACGTGCCATTTACCTGGCGGGATTCGATCATCGGACCGCAAGGGGCTCGCGTTGTTGTACGTTTGGTAGTACACCTATTACTTGAGTAACACAACGCCACCGATCCCCTCAAAAGTATAGTTGATAACATATAGTTTATAACGTAGGAAATATATATAATAGAACAGATTGAACTAGAACTTACCAGCACATATTATAAGAAGCAGTGCTAGAAGCGGCGACCCGCTTCGGGGCGGAACCCGTAGCGTCATTGGCCGAGCGCCGGGGGCGGCCAGCCTCGATCCACAAAAAGTGATAAAACCTCTTTGCTGTCAAATCCTTGTCTGCAGACTGAGCTGTCAATGTCACTTGTGCGTTGATTCCAAATTCAAAAACCTCTGCTATAATTGTTCCTTTTAAAATTTTGACGCATATTATGGCATATTCTATTGTAGTTTGAATTCATTATTATCAGAACTATAAAATCTTTTTTTTTTTCATTTAACCTCCATGCAATCCTTTATTGTTTTGATGGTGCGTATGATTGATCTTCGCGCACCACGTTCACTCTGCGTAGTTCCGCTAGTCGCACTGACTAAACTTTCACTTTTAGCTTACACAATATACATCCGTTCACTTTTTAAATCTTATTACGATTCTACCTCTATTTATTGTCGGCAAAACAGTCTTATTTTACGTCTTGTATAATTGATTTGTATAATGACCTGTAAATAAACTAAAATAACGTTCATAATGATGAATTGCCACCAGAGTTGTCAAATACACTTGTAAATGTGAGAAGTACCACTATCAGAAAATAACCTGGCGTACCAGCCGCTAGGTGTGTTCGATATAGGTAATCAAAATTTATGACATTTACTAACACAGTAGGTGTGCCAAGAAACCTTTAACCTTTCAAATAAGTATCAGTGTCTATTGCTGCAGGATAATGACGTCATCGAGTAATTCAAAGTTAGTAACTAAACATCGAGTACAAGTTATATTCAAAACGTGGTCTAGTTTCGTAGTAGTTTAATTAGAATAAAGCAACGCGACTGAATTGATGTCGTCTTGACTGTACGTCGACTAATTAGGTTTCGCAAGTTTGAACTGTTTGTCTTGAACATCCAGATTATATCAATATAGAGATATCGTAATTTAGGATAATTATATCAGCTATATGCATATAGTTAATACAGGAGAAATAGTTTAGTAATTCTGAGTATGCATATCTGATGACGTATAGTATGATGATGTCGAAGCCATGTAACAAGTCCCACGGCGAAGTCTGGAACTAAACGTGACAGCTCCGTAATTTTATCATTAGTCAGAAATGCGCGAAACGAGTTTATTATGCGCAAAATATTATTGGGAAATTGAGAAATATCAAGTTGATGGAATGTTAGGAAAAGTTACACTTCTTACTAACAGCATTTTGATACACCACAGAGGCGCCACGGCTATCGGACTTGAGACGAAAGTATAGTATATTTTGTCATATCATTGCTTTGGTTTTAGTAAATGTTAGAATATTGATTTCGATTATTTATCTATGATACTAAATTAATTTTTATGGACTTCTATATACATATGTATTATGTACCTATATTTTTATTCGTAATATTAAAATTCGGAGAGTTGGAATAAATGTCAGAGGTGAATAGTATTTAACGATAAACTACGGGAACACCTACGCTCTCCCACTACCCACTCAATTAAATGATCAAGAAAAACTATTTTTGAACATGCAATTACCTACTCTACTTTTGGAACTTCTGGTATTCACTGTTCTTAAATTAACCTTATTATTATTATTTTTACTGAATTTCGCACCACCATCTCCATACTTCAAGAACTCGGAATCAATCAGCGCTTATCAACCTTGGTGCAAGCTCGTATACTCAAGTTCTTTGGACACGTTTCAAGACGAGAAAATGACTCCATAAAACGCTTGTTTGTGCAGGGCAGAGTGGAAGGTACTAGGCCTCGTGGACGATCACCCATGCGATGGACTGACCAGATTAAATCTGCCGTAGGCGGCCCATTACATCAGTGCTCTCGGGTGACAGCTAACAGAGAGAGATGGCGAGACATCGTGAGACGAGCAACATGAGCCCCTGACCACGACCGCTCTCTCAAGAGCGTCCCGAATAAGAAGAGATTATTAATTTTATTTTAGTAGAGGTTGAATGATCAAAATCTCCATTCACTAATTTGGTCTCTATTTTTCTATCAAAAGAGCTATAACGTTGGTCACAGCACTCTTTCTTAGTATTAGTTTTAGCTCTACCAACATGACAATGTCTAGAGAACCAATGCAAAGAGGCTATAGAAATCTAGCATTTATAAACAGTGGAGGATTTACACACCTTTTTTGTTTTCATTAAAATTTGCCTCTACAATTATCAGTTCCTAAATTTTCTAAAATACAATGATAGGGAAGAGGGAAAAGTTATCGAAATTGTTTATTGTATACTTAATCTCTCTGTTAGAACCATCTTAATTTTAGACTTATCTCTATAAGATACAGAAAAGCGTCTTACATTTTGATTTCTATAGAAAAAAATTGCTCCCCAAATTTGCCGCCCTAGTCTCGAACCAACTCAACCTGCTGGTCAATTCGCTATTGTTTATCAAGGTAGTGACGGTGAGAAGGTTTTCACCTTAAAAGGTAAATAAATTGAAGTATGAAAACAAAGACGCGATTACGAATTGATGAACTTTGCCTTTCTCAAACGAAAAGTCTTCAAATAGCACAACCAAAATTATTTTATTAAAAAAGATCTGATAAACTTACCCATGTATAATTAATCATTTAGTCACTTCAAGAAGAGACAAGCGTAGAGATAATAAGCTCTAGTTATTATATTATCTTATCTGCTAACCGAGAAATATTAAGTTTTGACCAATGTTCACAAAAACTGATCAACCTCAATATTGATCTATATTTTTTACTCGAAAAAAATATAGCCCTTAATGTGTCTAAATTACAATCAAGCAGACTCATAAATAGTGGTCTAGATTTCCTGGGTTGGCCTAAAATTGAAAAAAAGGAATGCGCATGAAGTAGTAACCTATATTTTTAACCTCATTTCAAAAGGAGGACGGACGCAATTCTCATAGTTTTTGAATGAGAAATTGTTTTTTCGACAAACTAATAAACATCTGGAGGTAAATGCTGTTTCAGCGGTTAGATTTGTGATATTTTATCTGTGATAATTAAATCATATAATCACATATAGAAATCCTGATTTACGTGGTATGTTTATGAAAGAATCAATACTGAAACGAATGTGTCTGTGCCCGATTGCTATAAGAAGCGATGATCATAATATTGTATTATGATGAGTGAATACCGCTTATTACAATAGGACACAAACTACAAATACCAACGTCAATCAGATATTTAATGTTTACGTTCAAAAAAGTGACTAATTTATCTATTTCTCCATCGAACATTCGTGGTAGTCATAAAAACATTGGAGTTTTGGAAGTGTAAGTAGGGGCGAAAGGATATTGAAAGAAAAATAAATTAGTACACCTTTGGTTTATTTAAAATTATTCGATTCGATTTTTTTTACCATAAATTAAAAGAGCAGAATAGATAAATACAAAATAATATTCTTAAAATAAAAAAAAACGAAAGCATCACTGAACACAATTTTAATTGTACTTGGTTAGTAGTAAGTTCTGATTAGTTACTGCAGTAGTATGAACTGTAATAATCATTATACCTCCCTTACGCCACAAGGACAAAATGGGTTATTATCATGCGACATGTTATACATACTGATATTTAGATATTCTTCCTCAACTAAATAATATTATATTTAAAATTTAAGAACGTAAAGCTTATAATATAATATTGTGTCCAAGAAGCAAAAATTTTTAAGAACGTAGATTTTCAATTAAAATGTGTAGGAAGCGTACTATCAAGAAATAAGAATGAGTTGTTCGTCATGCGCCATGTTGAAACACTAAATCATTAATAATGTTTAAGAAAGATTATTTGAATTTACAAATTAAATTCGTTTATGAAAGAGCTTAGTAATTTTCTATTTTGAAAATTGACACTGTTTTCTTTAATAAAAATGTGTTTAAAGACTTGTATAAATAAATATAACATGATATTTCTTATTTTTAATATTATATAATAATTTTTAATTATTTAACTATTCATTATTTTACATTAATTGGAGTGAGGACTCACCAGAAATAATGTCACAAAATAATTAATGGAAAATTAAATTTTAAGCTTTTCAAAATTAACTGAGTAAGGTATATAAGAGTATATTATAGAACACTGTAAGATAATGCACAATATATTAATAAACATTTAAAATTAGAAGAATCGCGAATATAAAAAAAAAGAAACAATCTCTAAATCGATTTTTCCGCATCACTGAAATCTATCTAATCTATCCAAAAAAATACCGCAACGTACTAAAGTGTGGCACTGAAAAAATCAATCTCTATTGCCGAGATCGAATCGAACTAACGCATTGATTGAGAATCGATTAAATGGGTTCGTTAACTGGCTATTATATACTACAGAAAGGGTATTTTATATCACATATTCATGTAAATTGTGGTAAAGTGTGATTTACTTTGTTATTTATTGTGCGTCGCGACAGGGCGCGTAGTTGCCTCGCGCCGGCTTGGGTTGCACTGCCGTAGTGATTAAGGGATGCTCTGTGGCAGATTTTCCCTAGAAATGTGGGAGATTTTAAAATATTATTCGTTGAACTTGAAATATGGAACAGAAAGGCCTACCTGAGTTTAAAAAATTTATAAAGCTGACTATCCTTATTAAGCGAAGGGATTAATTATTATAAAAATAAAACTAATGAATAACACCACATGCTTCAAAATCGTATAGGATAATGAAATTAGATCACACAATATTAATATTATTCATAAGGATATTCTAAACTTCTTTAGAAATAAAATAATTGTAGCCTTGAATTTATTTCGAGAAACTAAGATATACGTAACATTCATTATAAAAGACACAGTTACATGAGATAGAAATGAGTGTGATAAGGGTAAATTAAATTCATATTCTAGCAACATGGCGGGGTATGCCGCCCCACGTAGCGCGTAGACCCCGCCCGCTACGACGCTACGATGGGCGCTACGTATAATATGCATTACAGATATTATAATTATACCAATGCACAATAATTATAACGATCTTGTAATCTGATGATTTAAATTAAAGTAATGTGTAAAATGTATTCATAGTGAAACCACGATTTCATAGAAAAATATGTAACTTGTTAGCCAGGATAGCTATGAATTATTGATGACAATATCAATGCTTGCAATGTTGCATATGAGAATGAATGCTCGAAGAAAAATTAGGTCATCATTAGCGCATAGACTTTCTCGTGATATTTTGTTCTTTTCAATAAAAAAAAAATTATAATAATATTGTACTTGTATACTAACACTTGTTTTCTAAGTCTCTACTAACAAAATGGATTATTTTATCTGATAAATAAATACATAATAATAGTAAAAATTAACTGTTCTGTGGCTGAGGTATCACCTACCATCAAGTGAACCTCATGCTCGTCTGTCGATATCTAACTTAAAAAAAAATTAATGCTACCAAAAAGTTTAAATATGATAAGTTTAACTAGTTCTTTAATTAATTATTTATTACTTAATTGAATAAATAGTTGAAATTTGATGTATTCAATAATATTTTGTATTTGTAATTTCATTACACAAGGTACTTTCTCAACTTGTAACATCAGTCGTAGTCGTAATAAACATGTTTTAAAATATCTTGATATTTAACCCTAAATGTACTCGAATGCCAGCGATTTGATACAGAAAATTTCACTTTTAATATAATTTCTAATAGGGATTGGCCGAATGTGGTTTGAACTGAATACGAAGTTCGGCCTAACATTCGGTCAAAATTCAAAATTTGGCCGAAATTCAGTGCTTTCGACCCAAAAAATGAACTAAGTGGACGCATTTTTTGGAATCTGTCTAGACATTGGATAGGTACATACTCCTTATGATTGGTAGGTTAAGGATACGGACCTTTCTCTCTAATTAGTTTTTTTAGCCCGAAAAATATTCTGAGCGGCTATTCTCGGAGGCAGAAAATAAAAAAAGCCTAGCAGACTCCTGCTAGAAAAAAAGAATCCTCAATGTTTTTGCCCCTGGTGAATTTTAGGTACAAATACTAAGTAATGTATTCATGTGTAAAAAATAACTTTTTTTGATGATAATTGATAAAGACCAAAAATTTTAATAATTTCAAAATCTTATTAAGGTACTTTAAAAATGATACAACAAAATTTAACTTTGTAGTAGGTTATAGACATGTATATTAATTATTTTTTAGTTTCCTCTATAATAAACTTTTAATTTTAGGAGAAACGAATTAGCCCATTTTTTTAATTTCAGCACAACTGCATCATTTTGTTTAGAGGAAAAGATTTTAGTGTGAAATACTTATCGTCTAAAATTGTTGATTTTGTTGATAGAAAATAGTTCAAAGGTGAGTTTCTTTATGTTTTCTTTACGTTTTGTACACACTAATCACCTAGAGGTATGAAATATACTTTATGGCCTATTTTTATACCTACTAAATAAACATTAAAAAAAAATTGGAGTGGAGTGCTACCACAAACACCGTGACAGGAGATTTTTTATATATTATGTATAAGTTATAATTTAACTTATAGTAATTGTTTACATCCACTCGTGCGAAACCGCTTAAAAATCGAGTTATGTGTTAAGAAAATTAAGTACTGTGCTGGATTCTCTATACAATTTTACTTAAAATAGGTCAAGGAGAAATTTTATGATCGAAACAAATACATGACGTTGGTTGTTATTATTGTTATGCATATTTTTTTGTTGTGATCCAAACTCAATCTCTAGTCTATCATTAATTAAAAATATTGTCTAGTAGACGTACCTACTGAATTTATTAAAAACCTGTGGGATTTCCCCAGATATAAAATTATACACTTTCATGGAGTGGATACATACTATATACATACATACAATCCATCACGCCTCATTCCCATTGGGGTAGACAGAGATCACGGAATTCCATATGCTCCGATCCTTGCATACCATTTTCGCTTCTTCTACTTTCATCAATGCTTTCATACACGCTCGTCGGTTTCGAGTACTTTTGAAGAACGTCCCTGATCTCATCTCACACCAGATTCATAAATCTTTTTCGTTTCCTTACTCTCATCCATCCTCTCTTCATGCCCAAAACAACTCAATATGCCTTTTTCAATTCTTGTCACTACATCGTCAATTACTCAACAGCGCTCTCGAATATAATTATTTCTTATTGTATCTTTTAGAGTCCAACCACACATACTTCTCAAAGCTCTGTTTTACACAGCATTTATCCTACTTTCATGTTTCTTCAGCCATACCCAACATTCACTTCCGTACATCAAGGTTTGGACCAACACACCCTTATTGGACACATGGAGAGCATCTAGCTGCTCATTAAAGAGTACAATGCCTCATTTACATGATTCACTCTCCTTTCAATATGTCCCTTACTCTTCCCATCCCTAGTAATCATAGATATACAATCTCTTTCACTCGTTTCAGTGAAGTTCTTGTTCTTACAGTTATCTTGTAGTAAATGTTTATTTGACAGATAAATGCAGGAACGCCTTACAAAATACTATTAGCAATATTTTATTGTACGAAAATGCTTGTATTATTTATATCTAAAAGCGTTAGTAAAATCTCTGTTCATATTACAAAGATTTATCTTCAATATTGACAAATAAAATAAAATTAGTAAGTTCTCTTCTTAGCCCTCAATTACATGAACATATCCTATAACCTATCTGTCTATAGCATCTGTACAATAGTCCACAGATTAAAAAGTAATACTTTACTCGACTAGAGAGATAGTTAGCAGTATGTAATATTTATAGTGTTGTATTATTATAGTATCTTGGGACTTTAAAATAGTGTTATTGGCATTAGGTAATTACTAATTAATAATATATAGTCGGACTTTGTCATTTAAAAGAGGCAAAGCAACAATATATCGTAATTCGTATGAGTCCTAGAAACACCTTTAATTTCATATTTCGCAATCGCTATATCTACATAAGATATATGTTATTACATATTATATAATTAACAACATATATTATTATACATGTTAACGTTTTTTAAAAGTGTGCATGAGTTTAGTTTATGACTCAACGAAATTTTGACGAAATAAGTCAGTTCATGTATTTTTGGTTTTGAAATTTTAATTTATATCCATAAATCGTAATGGATACCCCGTAAGTTATAATATACTTTTTTTTTTAAAGATTTTATGGCCTGGTAAAATAATCAATACCTACTATTAATAATATGTTTGATCTGAAATGCCGACTACAAGGTGTTTGGGCGATTGGTGTTATTAATGTAACTGGGTTATTTTTCAATTTGTGATAGCTTTCAAGGCATTCGGTTAAATTGTTTGGTGTTGCACATTTTTGATCTGCATTTATTAACTGAAGTAACAAACAATGTTTTTGTATAAAGATTTAAAAATAAATATTATATGCTCTCAAGGACTTTCTAAGGCCTATAATTATATGACATTATTTGATTTATGACGGTCATGTTAGTGCCATTTTCGACATGATGGTAACACCGTAAGCTACTTACCACCTTTAATATTATTTTACAAATAAACCTTCGAAAAAATCCTCCAATGATGATGAAAATAACATCAAAATGTGTTGCGTAGATTAGAATAACTAATCCAACAAATAGATGAACAAGCTTAAATTTTTACTATGTAGGGATACAGCGTTATTTTTTAAAATTAAATGTTTCCTTCGACCATGTTACTACATGGCCGGGTACTAATAATACCACCCAGGTGTTTCAAAAATTTGTGAAATTAGTAAACTATGTACATAATTTATCTAATATTAACCTTATAACTTATTTTTTAAGAAAGTGTATAATTAATATCGTTCGCTTTAGCGTTATCTCAGCAACATAATATCTTTGTTTGATCGATATGAAAGCGTGCGCAGTAATTCATATTATAAAACAAAGTTCTCCGCCGCGTCTGTCTGTCTGTCTGCTCGCGATAAACTCAAAAACTACTGAACGGATTTCAATCAAGTTTTCATTAATAGATAGAGGAATTCATGAGGAAGGTTTAAATAACTAATTGTCAAGGTATCATGTAAACTGGTTGAAATATAACGATAAGTGTCGGAAAATGTGAAGTCGCCTGGGAGGTTTCATCGAAAACGCTGCCTAATTCCTTGGAGATATATATCAAAACAATTCATGGTGGGATATTTCTCTTTTATAGATCTACAAAGAAGTCCGCGATGGCATATTATAGGGGAATGCGGGGCTGTAAGTGCCGATTTTGACAAATCCCTAAATAAATCGGAAAATATGAATGCTACCTTTAATATTTCTAGTCTATCTGAGGTTAAATTTATTCTAGATTTAAAATATATACACAGTTTTAGTGGTTTTTAATAGTTTTATTTAGAGAATTAAATTTGTAAGCAGCGGTCGCAAGGCACAACCAACCCCTCGCTGGGGCAAGTTGTGCCGCAGCTGAGGTTGGTTGTGCCGTTTGTAATGTTTGGCCTTTTACACGGATTTTGGAATAAAAAATCCGTAACATTCGTTAGCTGATATTAATTATTTAATAACATCAACATTTTATAAGCTTTAGTAGTTTATTTACTAAACATCATTGAAGAAAACAACAACCTGTTATTCTTCTAACTATTTGATACTGAAATTATCTTCTAAATTAATATTTTTTAATTAATTTTAATGTAAATGAGATCTGTTAGACAGAGTTATTAAAACTATTTTCCAGCCCAAGAAGGTAGAATGCTTGGACACTAAATTGCATACCAGTGTGTGACACACTGGTATGCAAGTTGTCTTACTTCTTCAGGTAGAAGTTCGAATGAGATAGATGGGCTTTTTCAGATATGAAGGCATGTCAAAGACGTCTCTTGTTCCTCATTAAATATCAGTCTTGATTTTTATCAAACCATAGGAGTGAGTCCACTCTTTATTATCTTGACAGCCCTTTGTAAAAAATCCTGGGAAGTGGTTCGCCCTTGTGTTTTTCTCTTGTATATTCTCATACTATCAAATGAAACAATATAGGTTATTAAAGATTAGCTGGGGGTTGTTTGTACCGCGGCACAATTGACCCCGATTGAACGGCACTTTTTACCCCGTTTCAAATTTGTTAACTTTTTAACATATGCCAAAAAAACAGCCTGTATAAGGCGTTAAAATTGCATAAATTATTATTTTTGGATAAATTATAAACACATTAGTAAAATTCCCATATTCGTAACGCCAAAAATGCTTACTTGAGACCAAAAAGTATACAAGACAAAATATTTACTCACTCGATGCTGGAGGATCATAACATACACTTCCACTGAGTCCGCCTCTCTGGCGCAACTGTAATGACCGCCGCACATGCGCTATAGTACCAGAGCGACGGACATAATACGAACATATAGCTATCTCTTTTTGTTTTTTAGTAATTTGCATCGGAACAACTTACCCCCGGCACTTTCAGCCCCGCCTTCCCCTATCTATCTTTTAAGGAAAGCTTATATCCATTCTATCTTCTAAAAAATTCTCACGTATAATGCGGTAATTGGAATTTGCTATTTAGACATACAGTATTAATCCTTATCAATTTTAAATTGCTAGTAAGCTATAATTATGTATTTAACATTAAACATTATTTTCTTTTTCCACGATACCTATTACAAAATAGTACCTAAGATTAAATTAATTATGTGCTTATTGAATTTTAAACAATATCTCTATTTCTTAATAATCATTGTCTGCTAATCAAATCGAAGTTGCCATAATCTTATGTGTTTACGATGAAGTAGTTTGACATTGGTGAACACCAAGGACTTTATATTATAAAGAACATACTTAAAGTCCTTGGTGAACACTAAACACAGTTTAAGCTTTTTAACATTGATATATTATATTTAATAAATACCTATGTTAATTACGAATCTGATATAATTACTATCTATATAGGTACTAAAGAGTATACTATATACCTACCTACCCAGTTAAGTTAAAAATGTGTTAACGGTAAAAGAAGTGATCGTAAAATGTATGGCCATTTGTACTGTCATATCCCGTTACGTTTCTATCGAATTATTTGATGAATAACGCAAACGATAACGAACTAATATTTTACAAGTGATAAATGACACGAATTTGAAATTTTTAATAGAATTTAAGTAGCACATTCTAGTGTTGTGCCGAACCAAAAATTGTATTTCTTATAATTACGATTTTTCATATCGTATTTGTGTTATAATGAATAACCAAAACATCTTTAAAAATTATACTTATTATAAAATTTAAGTGACGGGTTCTTTATGAAGCTGATTCTCCCTAATGATATGAATAATTCGCCTGATGCAAAAAGTATATTGTACCATATTAAATAATAACAAGTTTTATTAAGCTATCAAACATGGTATATTGACCCACTAAATTACAGTGAACTGTTATGTAATGTGTGAATTAATACTGATCAAAAAAGAAAAAATGTATAGTCAAAAATAATTATAAGTATTGACTTTGGGCCTAATACATTTACTTTTTAATGTTTTTATTTTTGCAGGTTTAGCCTTATCTTTACTAAACATACTGCTTAATTAAGTACCTAATAAAGTTTAATTTTGTTACTTCAGAGTAAATATTATACATTTTTTCTTTAAATGAATATTAAAGCAGATTAAGGAATTTTGCATTAATAAGTAATATTTTGTCTCAATTTTGGCTGCAATCGTTTGTTTTACGATCTTGTTCAGAGTAACGCGATAAAAATAGAATGGGGGTGAACGATCCCGACTTTTCATTTATCGCGTAGTCTCGTAAAAATAATAACATTGGAATCAAACACGTGAATCACATGTTCAAGGAAGTAATTAACGTCGCATATGTTTTCAAATTTACTTATTTCGCACTTTAAACGAGGGCAGGGTATAAAAGTACTTTCCATGCCAAAGTGTTTTATTTACTAACAAATATAAAGTTGAATATTACAAATACTTATAAGTAGTGTTTACATAGATATTTTTTTGTTGTAGTAAAGGTAAAAGTCTCATAGGTATCCTGGTTATAATGAAATTTGCTTCAGTTCTAGTTAACTAAAACTACTAAAATGTATCATGATTTCTTCTTAGTACAATATTTTTGATCAAAATACGTTTCATAGAGAGTTTGGAGTAACGAGTTTTAATGAATACATTGTCGGTGGACCAACTTGGCTCTCATGAGGTAATCGGATTGCCTTGTCCGAACCCGGAGCCCTTTACAAAGGTAAGCCTCGGTGTGACCTCATTTTATAAATATGGAAAAGTTTCGTAAGGCCATCCGGCCCAAACAGCTTACTTTTTTGCCACTTTTAGACTTTTTTTCTACGTCATCTCCAATTCTGCATATATAATATTCAAATTTTGATCGGGTTTTAGATTTTTTTTTATTATTTTTAAAATATGCTTGAGTATACAGAATGTAACTTATTTTAGATACCTTTAAGAACCTATTAATATTTAACGAAAAAATAAACAAGTTTTATATTTTATCATTTATTTAAAAGTATAGGAACCTTTATTAATTGCAAGAACATTAGAAAACTAAGTATCGTGTACGATAATTAGCTTAGAACATTTTATTAGCAGGCCACTTATACTCTAATTTGTGAATACGAGCATGAATCGAGTTAAGAATTCCAACGAGGTCAAATAATAAAGATTCTTCTTGAACAGTGAGTACTTGTACTTGTGTCTGTAGTGATGAGCTCTTTGTGTGATCTGCCAAAGGTCTCACTTAGTAGCTGTTTGAATTATTATTGTTCAGGTACCTATATTTACTTCTAATCAATTGATATTCTCATCCAATACATATGCAACTGATAAGAATAGTTATAACATGTTTCAAGACATCTTGGGTGGTCAACCAAACATTTGAATAGCTCATGAATATCTTAAGTATTTCTCGCGACAATTAAATCACAAGGCAAGCCATTTGAGTCCTGTCTACCCACGCTTCAGTCCTGTCGTTTACAGTACGCGCCGTTTCACTAGAAACTCTGTTATAATTAGAATTTCCGTTTGGGATTTCTTAGATGATATGTATGTAGCCCGTTTGATGAAAGACTTTCAAAAGTCGTAGTATACCTAGTGCTTCATTGTGCCCGTTTTATTTATTGTGCGTGGACTGCGTAAATTCTTGTGTGCAATTACTTAAATAAAAAAAATGTGACATTGTTCTAATTATCGGTTATATGAATCACTTTTAAAAAAAATTGTATATATGCGATAACGCTCGTCGGAATATAAATTGATCGTATCAATTGAACTTAAGCTATTAACAGTTAAGTAAAAATATTTCTTGTAACAATCATAACCGAATCTACTTAATTATTGAAGTCAATAATTTGTATTTTAAAAATTTGTTAAGCTGAGGCGACTATCACCTATCGTAAACAATAAGCGTAAACATTGAACCGAATGAGTCACGATGACGTGCTCTTCATTATCATATCACAACCACAAGCATACGTTAGTTGCAATCTGACGCCGAACGGCATTTGTCGTGTTCAATAAATTGTATAATTTTGCATTACTTCAAAACATTTGTTTCTATATCATGTCGTCAAGGCTGTTTTTATTGAGTGAACGCGGGTGACACAATCCAATAGTGCTGTATAAATATTGCGCGTATTTTCCTCAACGGCGAGAACAAAGAGACTAATATATATATTTTCGAATGTATTCTACATATCCCAGTGCATTTACTAATTGAGTTTATACAAGCGAGATGCATATATAAAAACTGAATGATGGGAACATTCACAGCGCATATGTAAGAAACCGAATGCAAAAATGATTAAAAGAAACGGTGATAATGTATTTGCGATCGCATCGAACAATAATAATCAGTGTCAAGGCGGACGGAGTTCTGTCTCGCTCTGCCCCAGTGCAGCCACGAGGATACCGCGAGCAACTGCTGGCAGGATGACGCAGCCAGATGCGCACCAAAACACCAAAGAAGCTAATATTGCTCTCTCTACTTACGTCGAAAAGTGGAAAAATAGATACGAGGATGCTGAAAGGAAGCATAAAGCCTACCTCCTCAAGTCTGAAAAAGGTCGGTACTATTATTTTATGTGCGCTTATCTTTGTTTTCCCAGTTTATGATTAACTGCGCATGTTCCGCCAATATTTCTAGTCTTTCTGTGTGCAAAAGATTGCACAGACTACAAATAGTAGATACTAGATTACGATTACGAGTACGATATTAGATTTCTGACCGTTGCTGTTTTAAAAGCTTCATTGTATAATTAAAAAAAAGATAAAACTTTGTAGTTTAAACAAAACAAAGAAAACATCGTCACAATTAATATTATAATATAATTTATCGTTTTTTAACTGGAAGTAATTAATATACCGTTATTTTTCGATTTTTGAGTACTTCACTATTGTTTCTTTCCCAAATCCCAATTCTTATTTTTTAATTTCAAATATTAAAATATAATATAATAATTTATGGAAATTAAAACTATGTGATACATCTTTGATGGAAATTTTGAAATTACATGAAAGTTTTAATAACTTTAATATTTCGCATTATGACTAATACTTTAAAAGTAATAAAATGTTAAATGACTGACTAATATCGTTTATTAATAATTTGTAATTTGTATAATAATTCATCCGCAACAAGCAGAAACTTTAAAACTTGTCTACGTTATTAATTTTCAAGAAACAGTGAATAATCTCTAAGTAATAAAAAGGGGAGTCATTTTCTTTACAGAGAATTCCTATTTGTAGATATGAACATATATTTCTCATGTTTTCATACAATTCTAAAGTAATGATTAATCATAGATCTAATATTTCATAATGTCAATATCTGAGATTGATTGAACAAGATAGTGGTGGTGTTTCTAAACATTATACAATAATCTCCTTATCTACACTAATATTATAAAGAGGAAAGATTTGTATTTTTGGTTCGCTTGGTGTGAATAATCTTTCTCAAATTAATGTTGTTAACTTAGATTATTTAAACATACTTTTGAATGTTAAATATTATGATTTCATTCGTTATAGTTATTATTATACTTACAGAAATAGTTGTTTAAGTCCTCATAATAAGCAGAAAATACTGAAATAACTTGTATTTAAAATAGATATTAAATAATACTATATGTTGCTGTTGCTCATCAGTATTTTGTTAGGTCCTGGGGCAATAAAATATGAAAAAATGTTTTAGTCCAGTTGGGTATGCAAGGTTGATCAGCTTGTGTTGTGGGTTTGATTACTGCAGGAGACAAATATATATTGTGAAGCTACAAAATTAAATGTAAGTACGAATGTTGTCTTTTAAATTTGGTCGAGTCGTTATTGAGTTAAATCGTAACAAACAAACAAATCTTTCCTCTTTATAATATAAGTAGAGATTCATAAAACATGTGCTTCGTTCAATATGTAACTAGTTTGTCCAAATGGATCTTAATTACTAATAATGACTTTCATCATTAACAACATTCCTGTTAACTAGTTCATTTAGAGTTATATTATGTGGAATAGTAGCTTAGTGGGAAAACAATTGATATACAATCTGATATTTGTATTTACTCTTGTTTATATTTTCTTAAATTTTTTAAATAGTTCTTGTCTCAGTGTTCACAATTTTATCTATAACTAGCAATGAGCCCCGGCGTCACACTGTTGCAATGTAGATGTTCTATACACAAAAATATCCTATGATACTCGCTGATAATGTTGCTTTCTATTGGTGACAGAATTTGTAAAATCGGCCCAGCAGTTTTTGAGTTTATTCATAACATACAAAAATATAAATATTTCCTCTTTATAATATTATTATAGATAGGCAAATCCAAATAGTAATCAGATGTTAAGTTTTGTACACTACCCATTACAAGTGCACTACAAATCATTGGTATTTATTTAGCCTAATGGCTAGTACTTTTCATAATTGGTAGAACTTTCTTGATGCCATATTCCATGAAAAACCATCCATGCTGGAAGTTGATTCTATAACATGCTTGTATTCTAAGATAAATGCTTTTTATTCACATTCATATAATCTTGGTTAATGATACTTGATATTGAAAATAATTTTTTGTTACAAGATGCCAAATTCAGCCCGTATCTAATTAGTTATAGGCCATGTAGTATTATATCCACACCACAAGCAACCTCACTATATTAAGACTCAGGATTCGAGATTTATCCATGTTTATCATTACAACTGAATTGTATGTTTATTATTTTTATATACAAGTAACTAAAGCTTAACATATTGTGTTACATTTGCATAACATATATTATATAGTATAATCTTTAACTATAGAACCGATTTGAATTGATTGAATTAAAATATGTGAGTAATTTAAGCCCTCAATCTATACAAAATAATATATATCTATGTTAATTATAAAGAGGGAAGATTTGATTTTTGTTACGATTAAACTCAAAAACTACTCTGCCGATTTTAAAAATTCTTTAACCAATAGAAAGCTATATTATCAGGGAGTAACATAGGTTTAGTAATTTTTTTTGTGTATAGTACATCTTACATTGCACCTGTGTGAAGCCGGGGCGCGTTGCTAGTACATAATATTCTGCAAATACAGTAAACATTCTGATGCTGATAATATTATAGTACAGCTAGGATATACAGATAGCAGGATGTCAGCAAGTTTACAGTTATCATTATGGTAAGAGGATCATAGGATCATAGCCATTCGAGAAAGAAGCAGGCTCTCTTCAATGGGAATTCTATTTGGGAGAGAAATAGACATTTACCGTCAAAAATGACTTGACTTGACTTAAGTTCCCATGTCCCCTAAATGGGGCAGAGGGCATCCAGAGTGTTCCGCCAGCCCGCTCGGTCTTGAGCTACCCTCTTCACTTAAACAAACTTAACTTAAGCAAACTTAAGAAATAAAATAAAAAAATTGACAGTAAAAAAGCTGCAGTCTCAGCATTGTGTGGCAAGCGTTAGTCTCACGGCAAAACCTTACCATCCTGATTTTCACCCGCAAACTTTTGATACGCCATGGTTGTCAGACGCGAGAAACATGGAAAGTGTTGTCACACATAAGGCCACCTACCACAGGACGCTGCTCTTAGATGGGGCCACGACATACATACATATGGGGCAGGGAGAAACCGGCGAGTGTGTGTGTGCGCGGGAGGCGAACGGGCGTCGGTTACTCAAGTTAAAAAATCATTTATTAATTTAGGTAACATAATGTACACTTATGAACGTCAATAAAAAAATACATATTAAATTCTTCTAATTTTACATTTACTGCCAGTTCTCAAATCAAGGGCGTAGAACGGACGAGAAGAACTGGAATAAACTCGCCGCCACTCTTTTTAATCGCCAAGTTTATCGTTTTACAAAATTTTTGTAAGGAGCTAATCATTACACCATGTTCCACATGACATCTTTAAGTAATTAACTATAATAATTAAATATACTGCCGCAGCTTGTTACTAAGTCGCGGCCAATTGGCTCAGTGTGCGCCGATGCCATATAAAATGTATGAAATATCATGTCCGCAGCTTTAAGCAGTCACCGGTGGCTACGTTGTGGCGGCTGCCTGTGGCCTTATGTGCGACAGCGCTAATGGTTCTCTCAGTATTGTGTTTCCTTACAGCACGAAGAGAGTACGATGACCTGCAACGTCGCTATAACATACTGGTGGAAGAGAGGAACCACCTGGACGCGGAGCTCAACGACCGGGAGAGAGAGCTCAACAAGCTGCGGCACGTCTCCGAGAAGCTGTTCCAGGAGTACCAGCAGCTCAAGAACCAGCATGAGATCGATTCGGGAGTCATGCAAAAGTAAGTAATTCATTGTATTTATTATGTATTGTGTTTTGTGGAACTCGAGTTTTTCCCCTTCTCATTTGGGACGGCACGACAAACATACAAAATTTAAAAACAGATAACAAATGCCGCCACGAAAATTGGCCACTCTGTATCTTCCACATTCATCATTCGAGTATTGATGAAAGTGGAAGAAGCGAAAGTTGTATGTAAGGAGCGGAGCATGTGGAATTCCGTGATCTCTGCCTACCGCAATGGGATAGAGGCGTGATGTATATATGTATGTATTTAAATGTAGTCAAATGCCGCAAGTACTGAGTCACAGACGTCTAGTGAAAAATAAAATAAATATAATACTAATAAAAAAAATCGAATAGTATTGGTAAATCCCAAAATTTGGACGACGAGATTACCACATCAGTGGCTACATTGCGGATTTTCTTTTTCGCCGGGCACATCCTTCACACACCACGCGCATACATGCTTTCGCCAATGCCGTCACTAATTATCATGAAAGCAATGCAGAGTGAATACAAAGGTTTGAATTTTTTTTTCGAGAATTTGAGATTTTTTTTTTGGCAAGCCATCATAACAACACTAGTTATGGTGCTGAGAACTCATGACGAAGTCATAAAAATAATCTTTTTTTCTCGATGTATTTGGGTGATAAAAACCATTAAAAATCCATAGAATGTCATATTAATACTCGCTAGTACAAATTATGCTTCGAGCTTCATACGCCTCGCCTCATTTGAAGTGGGACATTGTACTGGCTCAGAGTGAAAAACAGGCTACTCTTACAAACTCTTTTTGAAGTACTACCCAACACTACTTCAGACAAGCGTTGGTAAACAGGTCTGGCGATACATCCAGTCTGATAAAGCCCGCAAGAATTGGTTACATAATGCTAGCATCCAATAAAGTGGGAGGGTGTAGGCGTAGTTTTGTGGTCCATTCACGTAATAGAAACTTAAAGTAATGTATATTATGTTCAGTGCGCAGTTTCTCAAAGATGAAAGTAGCGTTCCCTTGTGGGATCAGTTTTTTAAAATGTTAGATATCGACAGACGAGCATGAGGTTAACTTGGTGGTAGGTGATACCTCAGCCACAGTGGTAAGTGTGCTGTTGACCTACTTATTACTTCGAGCATTTGGAAATCCATAGACAGAGACTGAAACGCGCAATATGCACTTCACTGTTTTTCCATCTATATTCTTCTCACCCATTCAATGCCGGAAGATACAAGACGTGGGGAAGACATGTTTGTAGAAAATAATAAATATGTGGTCTAGGCGGGATTTGAACCCGCGACCCATTTGAGCGCAAGGTAGGTGTTGTACCAAACGCGCCAACGATTCTGTCAAAAAAAAGGTCAAAAAAAAATCATTGGGTCATTGAACCCGTCTAGGGCACTAGTTCCTCAACCCATTAGATAATACCCACTGAGGTACAGGAGGCATTCATAGATGAAAAAATCGTGAAGTGCATATTGCACGTTTCGGTTTCAGTCTATAGATTTCCGAATGCTCGAAGTAAAAAGTAGGTCGACAGCGCTTCATTGACTGATGTTCTGTGGCTGAGGTATCACCCACCATCAAGTGAACCTCATGCTCGTCTGTCGATATCTAACATAAAAAAGGCGCTATCGTTCACTATGTGAAAGCAGAGTGATATACTAAAATGATAAAAAACAAAAATAGTAAAATTAAATATTTTGCACTTAAAAGTTATGTAATCTACACTAATATTATAAAAAAAGAGGAAAGATTTGTATGTTTGTAACGAACAAACTCAAAAACTATCGGACCGATTTCAATTATTCTTTCATCAATAGAAAGCTAAATTTTTTGTATAATATAGTACATCCATATTGCATCCGTGCGAAGCCGGAGCGTGTTGCTAGTATCCAATAAGGATGGAATCATTATTAAAGTAACGGGCAGGGAGAGAAATATCCAGAAAATTAATTTTAAAATAAATTAGGTTCGGCCATTTTCCACAATTGGACAGCTGATGTCCACTGCAAATAGAAGTAGTAACATAGATTATTAAAATCTAGAAATATTTGTTATTTCTGAAGCGAACATTCTAGCAGGACAACGTCTGTCGGGTCCACTAGTTTAATAATAAAAACCACATACCGCATTTGTATTATGAATAATTATCATTCAAGTCATATTAATAAACATGACTCGTATTACCTAGTGTATAATATGTATTTATATCCCTATGTTTCAAGTTATTGTTAGAAGTTGTTTACAGATTCTAAACATTCTGAAAGCATCCCAAATGACGCAAAATATTTCAAAGAATTAAATATTCCCGTAATGATAAGAATAATAGATGTAATTTTACGTCAACTTGCCAGAACAGCCGAGCGATTGTATACCTTATTGCTATCGTAATGCGGTCGATTCCTAAAGAGGATCCCGAGTTGCATATTCATAGGATTAAAAGGAAGTTTGCATATGCATTGATGCATGGATTAACTATAAGAGTAATTATTCACTTTGTCGAGAGCTCAGATTCAATTCGTTTATCGTTGAGGTCGGATAACGGGGTCCTTAAAGATGTAAGGATTTTTTATTTATTATTTAAACTTTAAATGAGTAAAATGCATTTGATTTTCGAAAAATATTTATAGGTACATATTTTTTATGTTAGATATCGACAGACGAGCATGAGGTTCACTTGATGGTAGGTGATACCTCAGCCACAGAACATCAGTCAATGACGCGCTGTCGACCCACTTTTTACTTCGAGCATTCGGAAATCCATAGACTGAAACCGAAATGCGCAATGTGCACTTCACGGTTTTTCCATCTATGAATACTTAAAAGATACATTGTTTTTTAAATTTTCCTTTAAAATATTAATTAATATGTTGTAGAGGTAGAATGTATAAAAACAGATGTAGATTTCATCTAACGGTGTATAAAATAAATGTGAAAAAAAAGTCATAATTTTTAGTAATATTTCTATGTGACTGGACTGCAGTTAATCGCTTTTTTCCAGTAAACGCGTCATATCGCGATTGAATCTAAGTGCGAAAAGAAATTGATTCCCTTCATAACTGCTTCGATGTGTTGTGCAACAAGCCACACCCATAAAGATGTAAATAATTAATATATCTCGGTGATATACCGAATTTGCGTTCCACATATCGGCTAGAAAGCTTATACGCAACGATAAATTATGTCAAATATGATAATTTTGTTACCAATTCGACTATCGATGTGAAAACATCTTAGTTTTGAGGTTTAGCGCGTACATGCCAGTTAGATTTGGAATTGTTTTTATTTAATAATTTAATTTGTATTGCGGATGGATAACTTCTACAACGAGTGGTGGCTGTGATAATGTGTATCGAGTGTGTGAACGATGGAAAACTACTTAGTGTTATTGTTAAATTGCTGTGAGTTCATTTGTCGCTTTCAAATTGTTCTTAATCAACGTTATTGTTATTTAGTTGTTAGTTTTCCCAGGAATACCTCAAATTGATAACGGTCAAACGGTGACACTGTCTGCCCACGACCACGGTTACTGAAAAGCATCCGAAACCTCGGGATAAATAATATAAACAATATAAATAATAAATACGCGTTTTAATCCGGTATAAAGTATTTTATTTAAATCTGTGATACTCGCGTTAAACTTAAAAGACAATATTAAATATAACATTTTCCTTAAATAAATAAATACAAATTTAATATTATTTATAGATTTTATTGTTGTCTTTACAGTAGGTTTTCTGAAATGTCTATCATTTTCCATGTAAAACTAATATTAGATATTTACTTATTTCAAAGTACGATAAACTATTTAAGCTCACACCTATGTAGTTGTGTCAGAAATATCGTTTTAAAAGCGTATTGCATCTATACTAATATTATGAAGGGGAAAGATTTGTTTGTTACGATTTAACACCTATTCATTAATAGAAAGCAACATTATTAGCGAGGAACATAGGCTATTTTTTTTGTATAGTTCACATATATGTACATTGCACCCGTGCGAAGCCGGGGCGGATCGCTTGTTTTTTATAAACTTAGGCTACAGTGTTTTTTGGGACAGCATCGTTCGCACTCGTATGCAGAACGACTCACAGAAAGTTTCATCATAATCGGATGAATGTTTTAGGAGTTCATAGAGGACATAATATTCAGACTGATTTTTATTTATATAGAAATGTCGCGACACAGTTATTTTCTTTGGTTCAAATGGGGTCAGTCCTGGATTAGAACCAGGTCATGCTTACCAACAAAATGCATTATCATCCTCCTTATATATAGGGTAAGATGCTTGCAAGATTTGAAACAAATAACAAACTATATCGAAAAACAAAAATAAGCTTTTAATAATAAAAATTACATGAAAACTTAGTTCCATTCGAACCATATTTCGACTGCTATCTTCTAAAAAAAACAATTTAATTTACAGCTTAGAAACTTACAAATACAGAAAACTTGGTATCAGTATCCGAGTTTTTTCTACGTTTGTCCTTTGCTATCTCGATGTTAACTAGCCCGTACTCTCTAAACTATTAGCTAGGTAGTTGCAGATCTGTTTGATACGTCATAGCCAATCCTAATGTCAGCGTATGTGTCCCCAGGGTGATGCAACAAGCCGGCGAATGGTACAAGCAGAATAAGCAGCTCAAGAGGAGAAGCACGGCCTTGCTGCACGCGCTGCCCTCCACCGTCGATATAGACCTCACAGATGCTACGGACACATGTAAGATTTCTTATACACTCGTATATGCCAGAAATTATGGTCCATGGTGGTTTGTGGCATGGCCTTTGAATTATCAAATGTAAGTTGTCAATGTCAAGTATCAGTCAGTTGTGCGTTGGTTTCTCATTCAAGCTAGACTTGCTCTCGAGACAGCGCACGCGCCGGGTGTGCGCACTGAGTGATAAGGAAAATAATGAAGGACAGAAGGCAAATGGTTGTTCTATTTAATGCTCGAAATTGCTAGAAGTAGAGCACATTTTTTAGAAATTGTATCAATGAACCCAATTAAGCACAGGAACACGTGATGTTTTCTTGATAGAAGCAGGATATAAATCCATGATGTGCTGTCGGCTCATGTGTCCCGTAGATGAAATCTAAATAATTCAATGCATCCATCGAGCATACTTCTTCCCTTTTAGGTAATTCGATAATAATCTCATATTATATATGTGGGCCCCTTCGACAGCCCACACTTATATAGGAGGGGGGGATTCGCTTGCAGCTGGGTCTTGAAATGCACACACACTTGTATTTCTTGATATGTTGCTTCTTCCAAGTCGCTTCTTCAACTGATGCGCCGACGACGCAAGCGGCTAAAATCGCCATTTATATTACTGATTTGGCGGGACTCGAGTGCGAGTGGGTGTAACCAGTTGCGCGTTGTCGAAGAAGCGACCGGGAGTCTGGCTCCTTTATTTATTTATTAATTTTACATGTTAGGCCTTATTATACATATTATATTTACTTATATGCTATTTACTTATTGTCTAAAATAAAACGCCGCTATTTCTAATCTTTATTTACAATAAAAACTTATTCCTACGACCTTAATAGCTATACTTGTCACGAACATATTCTCCCGCCGCAGCTCTCGTAGCTGGAACATCTTCGGTTCGTGACTCCTCTACGTCGTGGGCAGGATCACCAGCTTCTTCGTAGGTCGCCGCAGTACCCCTCTGTTGGTGCGCACGTCGACTGCTCGCGTTTCTCCGTCTGGGCCAGGATACGTTGCTATTACCACACCTCGAGGCCAGGCGTTTCTCGGTAGTGTCCCGTCGGCGATGAGCACCAGGTCGTCCTTTTTGATGGCGCCGCATGTCGCTCGGGGCTCCCGCCGGTGTTGTAGCTCGGGCAGGTATTCCTTAATCCAACGCGCCCAGAAGCAGTCTGCCAGCCGCTGGCTGGCTCTCCAGTGTTTGTGGCCGATCAGGTCGCCCTCGGTGAAGGTGCCCGGGAGGGGCACGCGCGATGGCCCGCCCAGGAGGAAGTGATTCGGTGTCAGGGCGTCTTCGTCGTCCGGTGAAGTCGACACGTGAGTGAGGGGTCGACTGTTGATTGTGTGCTCCGCTTCCACTAAGAGTGTCGCCAGTACCTCTTCCCTCGGGGCGCGCTCGTTGAGTGTGGCTGCCAACGCCGTCTTGACGCTCCGGACCAGTCGTTCCCAGGCGCCACCCATGAAAGGCGCACTAGGAGGTATGTAGCGCCACTTGATGAAGCGTACTGACGCTTCCTGCTGTAGCGCCTCTTGCGCTGCTCGTCGAAGTTCTTGATCCGCCCCTTTGAAGTTGGTGCCTTGGTCTGACCAAAGCTCGGTGGGGCACCCTCGTCGTCCGATGAAGCGTCGCAACGCCATTATTGCCGAGTCGGTGCTTAGGCTGCCGGCGATCTCCAGGTGTACCGCTCTTGTGGTCAGGCAGGTGAACAGCGCGCCGTACCGCTTTTGACGAGTTCTGCCCACTGTGACAGTCATGGGCCCGAAGTAGTCCATCCCGGTATAGGTGAACGCGCGCTGGTGGTGCGCGAGTCGTGTCTTCGGGTGATCTCCCGTGGATGGCTGCGCTGGTGTGGCCCTCTTGATGCGGCAGAGTTGACAGTTCTTTAGTTCGCTCCGCACCGCATGCCTCAGCCGTAGTACCCACATGTGTTGTCGTATCTCGTTCGTGGTCGTCTCGAAGCCTCCGTGGTGTAGAGTGTGTGCGCTGTCTACTATGGGTGGCTCTCGCTGTTCCGCGGTCAGATCGGCGGCTGCGGCTATGCGTGAGCGAAGTCTGAGTATTCCTTCGTGGTCTATAATCACTGAGAGTTGCTTCAGGCGACTCGACGATGGTAGGTCACGGTTGTGTCGCAGGCACATGAGATCTTCCGGGAACGCATCCTCTTGTATTGACTTGATCCATAGCGTTTTCGCCTTGTTCAGATAGTGTACGTCGATGGATCTGTAACTTCTTTCACTTTTCGATCCCTCCGTTGATTTCCCTGCGCTTTTTCGTCTTTTCGCGACTCTCTTCCACGTCGGATCTTTGTCTGTTTTCTTGGTGTTACGTTTGCGCGTGACACAGCAGACTTCTTTCTTCCTGAGCAAGTCTATAAACTGCAATACTCGTGCACTACTGCGTAGTAGTAGTTGCCAGCTTGAGAATCGTGTCGGTTCTGGTAGGGCTTGAGCGATGCGCGTCTTCTCCCTCGTTGTCGTGACTCTCTCCTCGCCAGTCTCTTCTATTTCTTCTGTCTTTTCTTGCGGCCACTGTTCCTCGGAGCTGTACAGGAAGTCGGGTCCGCGGAACCACCGATGATGTGTGTCAAAGTCGCTCGGTGTGTCGCGTGTCGCGTCGTCGGCTACGTTGTCCTTCGTCGATACCCAGCGCCATTCACAGGTCTTAGTTTCTTCCGTTATTTCAGCGACTCGATGCGCGACGAAAGGCTTGTATACGCGTGGTCCGTTGCGCAGCCACGACAACACAGTGCGCGAGTCGGTCCAGAAGAAGCGGCGAGTCGGCTCCAGTTCGTGTTCTTCAATGGCGGTGCGAGTGAGACGACATCCGAGCACGGCCGCTTGCAGTTCTAGGCGAGGTATTGAAGTCACTTTGTTGATCGGTGCGACTCTTCCTTTCGCGGCGATGAGTATCACTCGTACTTTCTCGTAGGCATCGACTATTCTCCAGAAGACCGCGCAGGCGTATACTGATGAACTTGCGTCGACGAACGTATGTATTTCGGCGTTCTTCGCTGACGCGAGATTCGGGTAACACCTGGGTATAGCCAGTTCGGGTAGCCGTTGTACATGACGCATCCATTTCTTCCAGGCTTCTGCTTCCGTTGGCTGCAGCGGTGAGTCCCATTTGATCCCTGTTCGCCAAGTGTCTTGCAGTATCCTCTTCGCTTGTATGGTGACCGGAGTGGCGATGCCCAGGGGGTCGAATATAGACATCACGGTGCGTAGTGCCTCGCGTTTGGTCGGTGTCTTCTCGCAGTTCATGATGTCAGGTGGTATACGCTGCTCGTTGAGGTTGAAAGACAGTGTGTCCTCCTCAGGTCTCCAGACCATACCCAGGATCTTCTCGGAATCGAGCTGCACTGGACGCTTGGTGTTGTAGGCTTGAAATTCGTTGCGTACCGCGCCGGAGTTCGATGTCCATCGTTGTAGATAATAATTCGCTCTCGTGTGTATCTTCGCTACTTGATGAGATATCGAAATCGCCTCCTCTTCTGTGTCGAAACTCGCCAAATAGTCGTCCACGTAGTGATTGTTCACTATAGCCGACGCAGCTTCCGGATGAGTCTGGGCGAAATCCTCGGCGTTACGGTTTTTCACGTAGATCGCTGTGCATGGTGATGACGTGGCACCGAAGATCACACTCTTCATTCTGTATTCCGTCGGGGTTCCAGTGCGTCGATCACCGCGCCACAGGAATCGCTGCATGTCCCTGTCTTCCTCGATTATCGTCACCCTCATGAACATGTCCTTGATGTCGGCTGTGACTGCGACGGGGCGTTGACGAAACCTCATTAACACGCCTGGTAGTGACTGAAGTAGATCCGGACCCGGTAGCAACATGTCGTTCAGGCTGACGCCTCGCGTCTTTGCTGCGGCGTGCGCAGAGCTCGATTTTCCGCGTCGTTGTAGGACCGCTTCGGTTCGATTCCCAGCGATTCCAGTGCGAAATGTTCCCTCATCAGTGCTTCAATTTCGTCTTCGTGCGGCGTGCTGAGGTGAGATATCCGTTGTGTTCCGCGTCCGCTTGTCTGTCGGAGTCCGCCCGCGCCGTGTAGTACCCACCCTAGTTCGGTGAGTGAAGCTACCGGCTGTGATCTCGTGCCTCTTCGGATGTCGTACGTGATGAGTAGATGCCAGTTGTCTTGACCTATGAGTACCGTCGGTCGTCCGTTTTCATACACCAGTTCTTCTTCGATGTCTCGCAGGTGTGCGCATGCCTTGACCGTATTGCGCGTGATGCTCTGCGCTGATAGCCGTAGTGCTTTCATGGTGCGCGCTGAGATGTGATGCCTTTGACGCTCGCGTCCTCGGATGTCGATTTCAACTCGGAACGACTCGCTTGCGTTGATGCTCGTTCCCGCTACGCCTTCTATGTTGAAAGGGAGCTTGGGTCCCGATGATCCGATTTCCTTCGCTGTAGTCTCCTCGATCAAGGTACAGGTGGATCCGTCATCTAGTAGCGCGTAGGTGTTCACTGATCCTCGAGGGCCGCTGACCTGGACTGGCACGATCTTCAGCAGCGCCGTTCGTTCCCTGGCAGACGCTACGACCTCTTCTACTCGATGTGATGATTCCGGCTCTCGATCGGGCGAGGAATGCAGCAGGTGATGATGACCGTATTGACATCCGTTTATGTCGCACTTCTTGAACTTGCACGAGTGTTTGAATTTCCTTTTCCTCAAGCAGCGGAAGCAGAGCCGATGATTTCTTGCCAGTTCCCATCGCTTCGTAGTGTCGGCCTCCTTGAAGAGCTTGCAGGTCTCCGGCTGATGTCTATCCTGGTTACAGATCGGGCACGCCGACGCGACGGTAGCAGGTTGAGTCTGAGTGTGGTAGGTGCGCGCCGGTCTTCGGTGGGGGTGCGGCTCCCGCCGGTCTTCAGTCGATACTTCAATAGGCGCGTAACTCCCACACCTGTCCGCTGTAACTTCCAGGAACTGCGAAAGCGTTATTAAGTCCGGCTGTTCTTGAGGTTGCGTCGCTGCGTAGTCGTAATATCTATATTTCAGCGTGGCAGGCAGCTTGTCGATGACGGCTCGTACTATCTCTGCGTTGTACAAGTAATGTTGTTTGTTGAGCGCCTTGATTGTTGCCGTGATGTTCGTGACTTTCGAAGCGAACACGCAGACTTCCCGAGGATTCTCGTTGAGTCGTGGTAGGACGCGCAGTTTGTTGAGCTCGGCCAACACTAGAGCGTCGGGTCGACCGAAGCGCGCCGCTAATAAGTGCATGACTTCCTTCGATGTTGTCGTTCCCACGAACAAGCACTGAACCGTGTCCCTGGCGGCGCCTTTAAGGCTTCTTCTCAGCCTGCTGAGATTTTCTTGCTCGGTGAGCTGCCCGGCGGATTCTTCAAAGGCGACCTTGAAGGGTAGCCACTCGCTGGACGCTCCGTTGAATGTTGGTAACTCGGCGATACGCGAAGCGGCGATCGGTTGTACGGCGCGCGCTGCCATTGTTATCGCGGTCGCGAGTTCTTTATAATTAAATTTGTCCGTCCCCTGTTGATCCGAGTTGTGCGTTGGTATTGTCGGTTCTTTTTTCCCAGGCAGCGCAGGCTCCGGCCCGTCGCGACATGTCTTCTCAAAATCCCAGAGAGGATTGGCGCCATCCAACTCAGGTTCCACACATGTGGGATGCGCCTCTCCTCGAAGCATGTCCGTGGCGACGTCCTTCTGCGGCTCCGTTGTCATGACCAACGCGTTGTCGACCCACTCGGATGTTCGATTTCGTCTTAGGGTGACGTCATCATCTTCTATATCTTCATCTTCCGATTCTGCCTCCAGCAGCGCGACGCGGGCTGCTGCTAATTCCACTTCTTTCTTTAAAAGTTCTTCCTTGGCCTTTGCGATTAAAAGCCTCTTCCGTGACGCGGTGGATCGCGGCGCACTTGATTGTTTCTTCCGGGTCTCCATGGTGCCATTCGCGTTCGTAGTCTCCGTTGTGTCGGTCTGATTTGTAGTCTCCGTGGTGCCGGTTTGATTCGTAGTCCCTGTGGTACCTGACGTAGAAACAAGATTCGTAGAAACAGAAGTAGAAACAAGAGTTGTACAGGTACCACTAGGTAACAAAGTGACGGGTGGGTTTGACGCGACGCGGTTGGCCAGCACAGCGGGTGCGGCTAAATCACGGTGCGAGTCGGTTGCACCGGATTCTCTCAACGCGTCCTGCGGGGCACGCGGAGCAGACTTTACGGACGCGGAGCGCGTGACAGACGGTAGGTCGGGTGCGACGTTCGCGTTACTTGCGGAGAGGTCCGCCGGCCTGGACGCATCAGTTTTTGACTTCATACTTCGTGTGTGCATCTCCAGAATCCCCCCTAATGAAGATAATTTCAGCTCGTTGATCCTCGTTGATCCAGAAATTCGGCTCGAAGCACCAAAAATGTGGGCCCCTTCGACAGCCCACACTTATATAGGAGGGGGGGATTCGCTTGCAGCTGGGTCTTGAAATGCACACACACTTGTATTTCTTGATATGTTGCTTCTTCCAAGTCGCTTCTTCAACTGATGCGCCGACGACGCAGTTCAGTTCAGCTTTTCTTCACCCCCGCCTTGTACAGGCGAGAGTGGCACCCTGGTGTCCGCATCAGCGGATTGCAGGGGGTATTCGGGGTCGCGCCCTATGACTATAGGGCGGTCATGGGGTGCGGGCTCAATGCCCTTCCGGCGTTCGGTGGCGGCGCTGTGCGAATAGGCGCGACAGCGCGGCTCACCGGTGATGTAGGACTAACTGCGTAAACGGCTGAACCGTTTTACGCAGGGGGTTTGTGGTTGGGGAATTTGCGCGCGCTGGTCTCGCGGATTCAACCACACCAGGTGAGACCCCCGGTAGACCCGAGGGAAGCCCAGCGAGGGACCTGCGGCTGGGACCATCTACGCGCGCCGGGAGGGGAGGGGTGGGGGGATGTAAAATCCGGTGGGCTGTCGGCCTATGTAGTGAAGGCCGACAGTGGAGTCATGTTCGGAGATGTTAGTCCGGTGGTGTCCCGGCGCGAATGAGTTCGCGCGGGAACGCCCTTCTATGGTCCGGAGGCCTCGTGTGGAGGGGGGCGAGCTGTTGCAGGTGCGGGAAGCTCGAGGCGTCCGCACGCTGAAACATGCGGCTGGCCATCCCCTCGATGATGTCGTCGAGGCTCTCCAGACGGAGTCCACGAGCGATGGTAGCGTTCCTCACGTAGCGCGGGGCGGCAACGATCCGCCTCGCAGCGATGCTCTGCACGGCGCGCAGCCGGCGCCGATGAGTCTCGGCGGCCAGCGCGTACCACGCAGGCGCAGCGTACGTGAGGTGGGGACGTATGTAGGTCTTGTAGAGGGCGATCTTGGTTCTGGTCGGGAGCGACGACGCGAGCGCAGGGCGCAAGCGGGCGGCAGCCCCCTTGGCGCGGCCCGCCGCAGCGGCGATGTGCTTGCGCATCGTCAGTCGCCGGTCGAGGGTGACGCCCAGGTATTTGACCTCTGAGCGCCACGGGATGTCTTGTCCAAGGAATTTCAGGGGAGGCGGAAGGCGCTTCCCCCCGAAGACGATCGCCTGCGTCTTGGCCGCATTGGCTGCCAGGCGCCGCTCCTCCAGCCAGGGAGGCAGGAGGTCGAGCGTACGCTGCAGCTTAACGGCGGCATGGCGGGCGTTCAAAGAGGTGGTGACGTACGCCGTGTCATCGGCGTACAGGGCCACCAGAGCGCCCGCAGCGGCAGGGATGTCATTGGTGTAAGCGGTGTACAGGGCAGGCGAAAGGCAACTGCCCTGTGGGACCCCCGCGGTAATGGGGCGACTGCTCGACTTGGCATCCGCGACGGCGACATGGAAGCGCCGATCGCGGAGGAAGGAGGCTAAGGTCGCCACTAGCCGGCGGGGGAGCGTCGTCTCCAACAGCCCCGACACGAGACCTGCGTGCCAGACTCGGTCGAAGGCCTTCTCCATGTCTAGGAGTACCGCCACGGCCGACTCCTTCTTATTGAGGGCGACCGTGACCGCGTGCAGCACTCTAGACAGCTGGAGGGTTGTGGAGTGTTCGGACCGGAATCCAAACTGTTCGGGTCTAGGGGCGATGTGCGGGCCGAGCTGCGGCAGCAACATCACTTCGAACAGTTTGGATTGGGTGGAGAGCAGCGATATGGGACGATAGCTCGCTGCCCTCAGGATGTCCTTACGAGGCTTGGGTATCATAATGACCCGCGCCTCCTTCCAGGGCGCGGGAAAGTGGCCGTGTCGCAGGATCGCGTTAAACAGCCGCAAGAGCGTCACACTCGCCCGTGGGGGCAAGTGGCGCAGGGCGGCGTTCGCGATCCCGTCCGGACCGGGGGCCTTCTTTAATTTAAGCTTTGCCGCTGCGCGACGCAGTTGCGTCGGCGAGAAGAACAGCGGCGGCTCGTCGGCAGGGAAAGGCGCAGCAAGTCGCTGCGCCACATCGTTCTCGACCGCCAACGCGCGGGCAGGATCGGCCGCGGGGTTGGGGGAGAATTGCTGCTCGAGGTGGGCCGCGAAGAGCTCGGCGCGGTCCGCCGCGCTATAGCGCAGCGTACCGGACTCGTCGCGGAGAGGACGGACTGGCTCAGCGGCACCGCTAAGCTGTCGGCAAAGGCGGTGGAGACGCGACCAGTCAGTGGTCGCGTCGTCGATGGTGCGTTCCCACGACACGGTGGCGTGGGCATCGAGTTCGGTCTTGACGCGGTTGGCAAGAGCGCGCAGGTCGGCGCGCATGCGCGGACAGCGCGTCTGTTGCCAACGGCGTCGGAGGGCGCGCTTGCGGCGAATTAGCGCCAGCAAGCGCGGCGGTAGCTGCGGGTAGATCACTGGCGGCGGACGCTCGGAAGTGGCAGCGGCGAGGGCGCCCTGCACGAGCGTCGTGTAGTCGGCTGCAAAGGTGTCAATGGCAGCCGGACTATCTGGCGGCGGCGGTTGTGGTGCGTCGTTGAGGGCCCGCTGGAAGGCCCCCCAATCGACACACTTCCGCATCAGTGGACCGCGCGGAGGCACGGGGTTGGCATCGGTGAGCGTGACGACGACAGGTAGGTGGTCGGACATAAACTCGTCAACGACCAAGTCCTGCGTCATCAGGCATGTGACCCCTTGGTGCACGACGACATCCAGTACGTCGGCCTGATGAGCAGCCTGACCCGGGTAATGGGTCGGCGCGTCTGGGCCGGAAACTGTGAAATCATACACCTCGGAGTCGTGGAGTAGACGGCGCCCGCGTGGGTTGCACACGCGGGAGTGCCACGCCGTGTGTTTGGCGTTCCAATCGCCCGCCGCAATGCACGGGCGGGCGGCGCCTAACACGGCGCGGACGTCGGCAGTCGAATAGTCACTGCCCGGCGGGTAGTATACCGCGACAAGCGCCGTCGCGGTACCCGCAAGTTCAACCTCAATGCCGAGCGCTACTAACGGCCCGGCGAGGTCGAATTCAGGCAGTGGACGATGTGGGATGCGTCGTCGGACCAGCACAGCTAGTCCCCGGTAGGCGCGACCCTGCGGGGAGAGGTGATTGATCCGGTAGGCGACGTACCCTGAGCAGTGGAGTCGGTGTGATGGCGCTAGGAGCGTTTCGCTCACTAGCGCCACGTCAATGTCCTGCGTCGATAAGATGTGACGCAGGTAGGCGATCTTGTTACGCAGGCCGCACGCATTCCAGTGTAAGAGCCGAAGGCTCCTCATGGTCGGCGGTTGCGTACTCGGGTTGGGCGGCGCGGGGCCGGCGCAGCTCCCTCGGGACGAGGGGCGCTATGGCCAGCCTGCACGGCCTGCAGGAACTCCGTCATCGCCAGGATGGCCCGCTCCAGCACGGGGTCCCTGACGGAAGAGTTGCGTGGTGTTGCCGAGCGCGAAATGGCGCGCGCGGCGGGGGCGGTGCGTGTAGCACGCGCAAATGGCGCCGGCGGGGCGCCGGGCACAGTAGGTACGCCCGGCGCAGCCGGGGCGGCGCGGGCTTCCTGCGCCGCAAGGGTGGCCTCGCGTTTGCGGCGGCCACCACGTCGAGTTGCGCGGCGGGTGCGCGGCAGCTCGGCAGCAGCAGCAGGCGGGGCGCCGGCAGCAGCTGGGGTGTCAGATTCGGGGCACGAGGCCGGCCGCGCGGGAGCGCGCGGAACGGGCCGCGCTGGTGCACGCGAGGCGGGCCTCGCTGAGGCACGCGAGGCCTCGGCAGTTGCGGTGGGACGCGGGCGCGCGTCACCACGCTGCGAGGCGGCGCCCGTGCGGGCGGCGGTGCCGGCGCGTCTGTTGCGCGCCTCCGCCTTCAGCACGGGGCAGGACGCGTGGTTGGCCGGGTGCGGCCCCCCACAGTTCACGCAGGAGGCGGGTTCGTCGCGGGGCCGGGGGCAGTCAGTCGCCCGGTGGGCGCCGCCACAACGCACACACGCTATGGGGCGGTGGCAGTTGTGCGACGAGTGCCGGAACGACTGGCACCGGTGGCACTGCGCGGGACCCTGCTTCCCGCGCCAGGCTTCAATCTTGACCCCGGTCATGTACAGCAACTCTGTGTGCTGGTATATGGCCGGGGTGACGTCTGGTGTGCGGCGCAAGACCGCCAGGTATATGCAGCCCGGGCGGCCCTTACGCGCGCGGATCGGCTTCACGTACTCGGGCTCGTACCCGAGTTCGCGAAGTGCGGCAGCGATGTCGTCTGGGGCGGTGTCCACCGGAATCCCACGGATGGCCACCTTCAGGTCTCGTTCGGCGGGGACGGAGTAGGAGAACCAGCAAACGCGCGGGTCTACCTTCTCCAGGTCGGAGAGGTACCTTTGCACGATGCGGTACTCGTCCCCGGATTCTGGCACTATACGGTGCCCCCGACCGTATGCCTTGGCGTTGGCGTTCCTACCAAGGAGCGCCTGGATTCGCCCGAGATGGGTAATCCAATCGGGCAAGCACTCTATGATGATGGGCGGGTACTTGGGGGCACGTGGGCCCCCAGTGCGGGGGGCCGGGCGAGGGTGCACCGTCGGCGCGGCCGCGACGGCGGCGTAGGACGGCGCATCGGTCGTTGGGCAGGGCGCGGCATCTGCCGCGGTGTGCGCGGCATCAGCCGTGGAGGGCGCGGCATCTGCCGCGGTGTGCGCGGGATCTGCCGCGGTATGGGTGGCATCTGCCGCGAAATGCGCGGCATCTGCCGCGATATGGGCAGCACTGGATGTAGAGGGCGCGGCATATGCCGCGGGGTGCGCGGCGTCTGTCGCGGAGGGCGCGGCATATGCCGCGGGATGCGCGGAATCTGCCGCGGAGGGCGCGGCAGATGTCATCGTGGCGGCAGCAAGGCGGCGGCGGACTCTTGGGTCGCGTTGCGAAAGCGGAGCGACTATGATCGGCCGCATCCGCTTCGGCATCGGGTCCTCGCGATCTGAGTCAAGGTCGTCGTCGGGGGGGCGTGGTCGGCGGAGGGGGGTCAGTCGCGTCTCATGGACTGCGAGTGCCCGTTCCTCTTCCGGTGAAAGTGGGCTGTCATCGTATAGACCCTGGGCCCTCAGGGTCTGTTCGCGGCTGCGAATATTCGCGGCCATCGCAGCCAGCATGGAGGCACTGAGCACTCCTGCCTTAGCGACGGCGGCGGTGGTCAGGATGTCCGCGCGCAACTCGGAGCGCGGGGACATACGGGGCGTAGGTGCGGGCTCATCGCCCAGGATCTGAAGGAGATCACTGGTCGAGAGCGGGGTATTAGGCACTGACTGACCTGATGATGTCCTGGTTTGCGATGGGGATGGAGTCCCCTCCGCTGAGGCGACCGATCGCGGTTTTTCATCGTCAGATGGAGAACTCGCCGATCTGATCGGGTCGGGAATGTCACCGACCGGGTTATGAACCTCTAGTGGATCGGTGGCGGAATGTTCGACGTCGCGAACCGATTCTACACTAAAGATTCTCGAATGTTCTGATGGGTCCATGACGTCACCAGACACCGCGGCGCCGCCGACGCTGTGCGAGCGAGAGTCGCTGCACGAGCGAGAGCGAACGTGACGCGCACTTGGTGGCGTCGTAGACTTACGCATCGTATGAGTCACTTGTGGAAATGTGTTGCAATAGTAATATTAATATTAAAATTGCACACTGGCACTGATTTAAATAATGTAATAAGTATCGCGCACTGCACTGATTCGAAAACTGGTTAACCCCGACTGCAACCGATTAAGGGAGTCAAGGGGTAATCGCGAATTTTCAAATGGGCTCGAGGTGTAGGCGCTCTACTCACTCAGCAATTCTAATGTTTTAACAATTAAAACTTCGAATTGTTGAGGAGGAGCGCAAGGGCACGTGTGCTTAGGTCGATACTGGCTGTCCGCCGACGACGCAAGCGGCTAAAATCGCCATTTATATTACTGATTTGGCGGGACTCGAGTGCGAGTGGGTGTAACCAGTTGCGCGTTGTCGAAGAAGCGACCGGGAGTCTGGCTCCTTTATTTATTTATTAATTTTACATGTTAGGCCTTATTATACATATTATATTTACTTATATGCTATTTACTTATTGTCTAAAATAAAACGCCGCTATTTCTAATCTTTATTTACAATAAAAACTTATTCCTACGACCTTAATAGCTATACTTGTCACGAACAATATATGTCGACGCAAGACAGTCATAATACCAACTAATTTTAATTTATCATTGATTTATTGATCAATTTTGTAATTATTGTTTCTAATTTCCGTTTATTAAGATTATTTACTAGTTATTATAGCATCAGTGACAAACTTAATTGTTTTAGAATAAAATAAGGAGTTTGTTGTCGTTATGGAAGACAAACTATTACTCATTATCGTTTAAAAATTGATTATAAGTTAAATAAGCCAATGGTAATTCATGTCTCGATTTTTAAGCGATGATGAATAGATTTATAGCCTTTTTGTTAAGGCTTAAAATAATTACAATCGGTGAGATTTTATATTGATTTAAACAAAGTCAAAAAAACGACTAGTGTTATGTTTTAAACCGGAATTGAAATGTTTAAATGTTAAAACTAACTTAATAAATAGTTTTTAAGAATTTAGATAATAAACTCAATTAAGAATTAAGTTTAGTAAAAGTGTATTGCAATATTAAGATAATGTATTGTCTTAACAACGCCATTTCTGACCTGGTGCTGTGAGTTAGTTTAAAAGAACATTATTCTGCGAGCTTGGCTCGAGGAAGGTGGCCTAATAGAACCTGTGAGTAACTGCTATTATTAGTTGAATTTAAAAGTGTAGTCTGTATAAGCTGTTTAGTTTCGTAATAATTAAAAGTATTTTTGTAAAGTGTTTGATTATTTGCAAATGAGTGAACCTGAGGGTAGTGACGTCGGCTCTGCCGACGTCGTTATTTTAAAAAACCCTGCTGATCATCACGCCCCGACATATAAATATGAAATATGAAATTGTTTATACGGCTTGATTTGCAAAATGATGAGTTATTAGATTGTGAGTGTTTGTTTCAGTTTATTACTAAATCATTTTATCACTTCGAAGGATATGATTCTTCGGCTCGATAAAAAATGATGATTCAAATCGCTTGTAAAATATATTTGAATAAATTTTGATGCGGCACAGTATCGGAAGCGAGCAGTAACGAGGAAGTGGAGTTCCTGAAGCGGACCGTCTCAGAGCTGGCGGAGCAGGTGGCGCGGCTGCAGGCGGAGGCGGGCGCGGCGCGGCTGCACGAGTTCGAGGCGCACGAGCTGAACGTGCAGCTGGCGCAGGTGAGTGACCCCCTCCACCGGGGGGCGCGGTCGGGAGTGGGGGAGGAGGGAGGGGAGTTCCTGAAGCGGACCGTCTCCGAGCTGGCGGAGCAGGTGGCGCGGCTGCAGGCGGAGGCGGGCGCGGCGCGGCTGCACGAGTTCGAGGCGCACGAGCTGAACGTGCAGCTGGCGCAGGTGAGTGACCCCCTCCACCGGGGGGCGCGGTCGGGAGTGGGGGAGGAGGGAGGGGAGTTCCTGAAGCGGACCGTCTCCGAGCTGGCGGAGCAGGTGGCGCGGCTGCAGGCGGAGGCGGGCGCGGCGCGGCTGCACGAGTTCGAGGCGCACGAGCTGAACGTGCAGCTGGCGCAGGTGAGTGACCCCCTCCACCGGGGGGCGGGGGCGGGGGCGGGAGTGGGGGACGAGGGAGTGGAGTTCCTGAAGCGGACCGTCTCCGAGCTGGCGGAGCAGGTGGCGCGGCTGCAGCGGCCCATTGCTAACTAACTCTCCTTCAAATTCAAATCATTTATTCCTTTAGGTAACACAATGTACACTTATGAACGTCAATCTCTGATAATTTGTTTTTGTTTGTGCAGTAAATACTCTCTCTCCCCCCCTCTCTCTCTCTCTATCTCTCTCTCTCTAACTAATAATAAAAATAAAATTAAATGCTTCTAATTTTACATTTACTGCCAGTTCTCAAATCAATGGCGTAGAATAGACGAGAAGAACTGGCAATAATCTCTCCGTCAATCCGTCCGTCTCCGTCTCCGTTTTTAATCGCTAGGTTTTTTGTTTAGCAAAATATTTGTAAGGAGCTGCAACCATTACACCATGTTCCACAAGACATCGTGAAGTAATTAACAATATATGAATTACTAAATTAATGAAATAAGCATGGATGAGCTACGGGTATTCTTAGTAATGCTCTACTTTTGGCCGTTTTGGGAACGTCCTTGTAAAATTAAAAATATTTTTGTTCCTTCAGTTACTACTGCCCAATGAACTTCGATTTTTGATCGTGATAGACCATAAGAACTCTAACGATCAAACTGTTTATTCCATCCCTCTTAACCTGTCTTACCACTGTTACGACGCACTATGCTTCTCCATTGACATGACGCCTTTCTGCCAAGGAATTGGAGGTGGAGAAGGAAAAGTGCGGGCAGCAGTCGAAGGAGCTGCAGGAAGTCCGGGAGCAGCTGGAGAGGCACAACCGCGTGTCCAAGCTGCTCATGGACGAGGTGACCGCGCTCAAGGACAATGCCGACAAGGACAGGCAGATGGCGGAGACGTGAGTGTGAATTACTATTATTATAGGAATTACACCGAGCATGGTAGTTTTTAAGTTAGACCTAAGTTTAGTAATTAAAACTAGTGTATATTCCGAGGAGTGAACCAAATAAACTTATAAAAAAATCAGTATGAAGAAATCAATAATCCTGAATCGCCCGCTCAACGTTACTGAATCGTGCTTGGGCGATATTGACGGGCTCGTTGGCGCGTTCGGTAGAATATCTGCAGTGCACGTCGATGAGTCGTGGGTTCGAATCCCACCGGGATGACATGTTTATAATTTTCTTTAAGAATGTTTTCCTCACGTCTGGTAACTTTCGACGGACGATTCAGGATTATTGATGTCTTCATACGGACTGTAGATGTCGCTACACATTTTATATATTTTTTCTATGTTAGATATCGACAGACGAGCATGAGGTTCACTTGATGATAGGTGATACCCCAGCCACATAACTTCAGTCAATTATGCGCTGTCGACCTACTTTTTACTTCGAGCATTAATAGGGAACGTGTCCATTGTCAGGTACAAGTGGGAGGCGCGTGACGCTAAAAAGCGCGCCAAGGTGCTCGCCCACCAGAGCGCGCTGCTCATGGGGGACCTGGGGCCGGACGAGCGGCTGGGGCTGCTGCTGGCCGAGCTGGACAACCTGCGGGACGCGCTGGAGCAGCAGGACAGCCGCCACCGCGACCAGCTGGAGCAGCTGCAGGTCAGGCGCTACTCCTTGTGGTACATACCGGCATCCGAGCATGGGTGGTGAGGGGGGGGCTGGATGGTGGGATGAATTAAAGACTAAGAAAAAGAAGAACCCCTTTTAATAGGACAAAAATGTTCAATAGAATTTTCAGATTACCAATTTAAAAAAATGGGTGCGTGTACTTATGTACGCGCGTGAAAAGTTATACTTCTTTGGCATCATTAAAAACATAGTTTTTAATTGCATGCAAATAATTAATTACAATAAAAGGATTGGAAAAGGATTGTCAACACAGTCAATAAAGTTCAATTTAAATTTAAAAAATTAAATAGTGGGTAACTTCTCCCGTGAGAATTTTGTGTCTCGTTGTGCGCGCGCATCTTAAAATTTCACTCTCATCATTTTTTCATAACGCGCCTAAAGAAGTATAACTTCAAAAAACTATAGAATTATATTTTTATGTTAGACTAGCTACGTGCCCCGGCTTCACACGGCGTGCAATGTAGATTTACTATACACAATAAAATATTGGTGAAAGAATTTTTAAAATCCAGTAGGTAGTTTTTGAGTTTATTCATAAAATACAAAAATTCAAAAATACACATCTTTCCTCTTTATAGTATTAGTATAGAAGTATAGATATCGACAGACGAGCATGAGGTTCTCTTGATGGTAGGTGATACCTCAGCCACAGAACATCAGTCGATGATGCGCTGTCGACCTACTTTTTACTTCGAGCATTCGGAATTCCATAGACTGAATCCGAAACGCAAAAGATGCACTTCACGGTTTTTTAATCTATGAGCATGGTTGGATACCCGGTCGGAATTTCGATATTCCTCCCACCCGTTCCGAAGATGCCCGAAGTTACCAGACGTGGGGAAGACATGTTTACAGAAAATTATAAACATGTCGACCCGGTGAGATTCAAACACACGACCCATCGATGCGTACGGCAAGTGTTCGACCGATTGCGGCCGTACGCCAACGAGGCCGTAAAAAATAATATAATATGTCTAAACATTGATAATAAGATCAATAAAAAACGAAATACTTGTTTTTTCAGTTGAAATTATCAGAAAAACACGAAGACACAGATATTCTTCTCTGGGAAGAGAAGATAAAACTCGCGGAAGAGGACTCGCAGAAGGCGCTCGAACGGGCCGAGAAAGCCGAGAAGAGATTGGTGGAACTTGAGAAGAGACTCAAGAGCGAGCCCAGGTCCACTCTCAAGAGCAGGATCAGTTACTTTGAGAGTGGTGGTGCGGGCGCTGAGAAAGTCGGGAAGAAAGATATCAAAGAAGGTAATTTATGATTTACTTTTTTTATTTTAAATATGTTTTATATATAAAATAGAACAATATTTCGTAGATTCAAATGTAAAACTCACTAACTTGTGTAATTTTAAATATTAATAAATTTTGCTTACTTTAGCTTATTTTAAACAAACATCTACGGAAATAACAAATTACTTAGAACGTATTGCGCTTCATAGTTTTGTTATGGACCACAATACGCAATTAGTGCTTTGTTCTTGCCGTAGGTTTACGTTTAGGCTTTTAAAATTCAGTAATACTTAAACTTAAATAGGAGAGATAGATTTTGATATTTTTTTCTAGCATTCATTAAAAAGCTACCCTATGTGATACCAAATAAAAAGAACCTGATATTGCCTAACGCTTACGGGAAATAATATCAACTTCGATGAAATAGCGTAAAAGTGGAATTTCAATTCAAACAGTTGCCACCATTCAGTCTCTTTCAACGCTTGCTATGAAGTATTAGCATCTTACTTAATTATTGTTTGTAAACATTTAATAAATAACCTTTCAGAGTTGACAGAGTCGCAGCTGCCAGAATCTCCACCCCCTGCCCCCATCACACCCCCGGTCCCCATCACACCTGCCCCCACTTCTCCGACCCCCAGTCCGCCGGCCCCCACGCCTACTCCCTCTAGCACAGCTCCCCCGCCCCCGCCGCCCCCGGCAGCTCTGCCGCCCCCACCTCCGCCTCCCCCTCCGCCGCCGCCGCCCCCACCCGCAGTCGCGCTCGAGGCGAGCGGTGACATGGACATGGCCAAGATGTTGGCCAGCAAGTCTGGCACGCTCAAGAAGACCAAACAGAATGGTGGTGAGTTCTTCTTTATTTTTTTTTTGTAGTCCTCCGTGTTTCTCACAATTGTTAATAAATATGTAATTATGGAAGTCTCATATTGTTTCTCAAACACATTTGAAGAGTAAATAAATCTTGACTTCCATACTAGAAGCGCCAGTATTTATGTCGTGACCCACGAAAAAAAAAACCAAAAGGTTACATGGAAAGTCCCCTTCCTTAATTAATCTCCTCTTTATACATTATTCAAGGCTCTGGTTTTTTTACAGATTCCGATCCCCTTTAATAGAACGCTACCCCCAGGTTGAGAAACGATGCTATAATATAGGTTCCACTGAAAGCAACTCAAAATCTTTTCAATTCGTCCTATGAATAAAGTTACTCTCGAGTTCATTATTTTATTAAATATTGATGATTATTATGATTTGAGAACTGGCAGTGAATATAAAATTAGAAGCATTTAATTTTATTGACGTTCATAAGTGTACATTGTTTTACCTAAATGAATAAATTATATTTGAATTTGCATAAACTGTTTATTATAATTCCAGGCGGCGCAATAGACGCGATAGTGGACCAGATAAAGGGCGGCAAGTTCCAGCTGAAGGCGACCGAGCACGCCGTGGACAAGAGGCCCCGGGACGAGCCGCCGCAGGCCGTCAAGGAGATGCTGCAGATCCTGGGCACGCTGCGCAAGCGACGCGGGCCGCGCGCCGACACGTGAGGGGGGTGGGGGCAGGTGGGGGCGGGACGAGGGCGGCGGGGGCCGGCCGAGTGCGGCGGGTAGGGCCGAGTGTGGTGGGGGCGGCGGAAGGCAGGGGGTGGGGTACAATGGGGGCGGGGCGGGGGCGGGGGAAGGTTGTCTTGATTGTCGTGAAAGTGGCATATTTTGGTATATAAATAATAAAAGGATAACAAATACTGCGATATCTACCACGAAATATGTGATAATGAATAAAGCTAGTGGTTTTTTTTTTCTCAGCTGATGTGAAGTGGGGGCAGGTTTGTCTAAGGGAAGCCTATTAATCTTAAACTTGGACTAACAATAGTCCGGCAAGGAGTTCCATTCCTTCGTCGTATTTTGATATTTATGCCATGGACTGGTCATGCAATAAATACAAAAAAAATGTTGGTGTTGCCAACAGACACTAAAAAATTTAAAACACTATCCATAAAGCCCATATCTAACAGGTTATATGTGAAGTATAGGAATGTGTTTTAGCTATAAACTTTTTCAACGTTAGTTTCGTAATTAATAATCATACCTAAAGGTGCGTTCACACTAATACCAAGCGAAACTCTAAATAAATTTATTTAAAAAATATAGTTTTACTGATGGGAATATGGTTTAAATATATATTAAAAATATAAATAAGAGATAAGCATAGGTATATATACGTTATACTACTGTTACGCTGGACCTAAGAAAAAAACTGTAAAGACAATATATTTTAAGACTTTATTATATTTTATTTATAAAGAACTAAGACGTGCTACCACTAAACGGCTCAACTTGAAGATTGTCCATTTTTTTTTATACTGCACAAAAAAGAAACAATGTAAAACTCTGGTGTGGATGTCAACGCAGCCCCCCCCCCCCCCCCCCCCTACCCGCCCCCAAAACTATAAAAAATGTATCAGTGCAATTAACTGTTGTGAGTAACTTCGAACTTTGGCTGTAGTTATCTTTTGTAGTATTAAACAAATTTTTAAGGTAAAAGAGTTATGACAAAAAAAAGATAGTGGTTTTTAAAAAAAATCTTGCATTTTGATGAGTCATCATCGCATACAAACTTAACTTTGAAGGCCCGCTTTTTTTAAATTAGTTTCATATATTTCGTTTGAAGCTAAGGAATTCGTATATGAATATATTTGAAAGCCCTTCATAAAAGCGATAACAGATACGAACAGGATAAAGACGAATACTACAATATTTGTCCGCAAATAAATGATTTTTATATTGTTTTTATTACAAATAGAATAAATATACAATGACTATTTTGTGACAATATATTCATAGCTACTGTTCTACCGATTACAAAATGTATTGCCATTTATATGATAATATTATTTATAATAAGTATTGACTGGAATTGAATTAATATTTAAGGTATTTTTGATTTTGAACGACGTTATAGCTTAAGTTTGCTATCAAATAATTTAATCCATTCAACAAAAAATATATATTTTTTTACTATAAATATATCTTCGCTCCGCTTCGGTGAGTGGATTGTGGACCTTATTGTATTGTGTCAAAATATAATGTTTTTAACAATATTGATTTTGTATCTAGTGGTTATAGTTTAGTTATTTTAGATATGAGCTTATTACATAATTACATATCGAGGGTATATTGCTGAAACCCAATATGTATGAAATTAAAAGTTAAATTCAACTTTAAAGGATTATAAAAATTAAATATTCATTTTGGCGAGTGGTATTATATTTGGTAGGTGACATCAGCCACAGAATATTAGTCGATGATGCGCTGTCGACCTAATTTTTACTTCGAGCATTCGGAAATCCATAGACTGAAACCGAAACGCGCAATATGCACTTCACGGTTTTTACAAATCCAAATTCATTTATTCATTTAGATAGCATAATGTACACTTATGAACGACAATAAAAAAATACATCTATGAACGGTGGTTCGTTACCCGGTCGGAATTTAGATATTCCTCCCACCCGATCAATGCCGGAAGTTACCAGACGTGGAGAAAACATTCTTACAAAAATTAATAACATAAATGAAAATTATAAACATTTCGTCCCGGTGGGATTCGAACCCACGACCCATCGATGCGCACGGCAGGTGTTCTACCGAAAGCGCCAACGAGCCCTTCCTTTTCTCCTCAAACTTGTGAAGGAAGGGAGGAGTGGTCTTCCTCCAACCTAAAGGATCCTCGACCAGTCGAACCACTGACTGGCCGGCCCTAAGGCCCCAGTGGTTGATGTCGAGATGTTGTATATATACTGAGCGCTCGGAAACATTTGTATAGCGCGATTCAGGATTAGACGTGTATTGATTCTTGTAGCAGATTATAGATGTCGCTACAAACTTTTAAAATTGAATTTAACTTCCAACTACTTCACCCCATACTCTGCAGTCTGCACTATATTCTCGATAATATGTTATGTTAGTTTAGTACAAGCTAGTGCCTTAAATATTGTATAAATGTATTTTTGATGTGATCTTGAATACTGGTATATTAAATTTTACAATACTTATTGATAACTGCACACATGATAGATATAGGAAGCAAATGTAAAAGTGTTTTTTATTGCTATCGTTATACAGTTGTATTTTAGTATTAAATTAAGGGTGTGTTTTGATAATGCGGTTTATTTCATAGATTATCCTAATTAAGATTATAATTTTTTTTTTTATGATTTTAATTTGTGAATTATTTTATTTCAAGTCACTCCGATTGGTGCTCTGCATTTGTGAAATCTCACCCTTAATTGTCCTATTTATCGAAAAGTGTCGTTTCTGCGGTGAGTCTTATGATATATTGATTTATTTAGAGAAGTATTTTTATAATGTTTATTGTAAGGTCGCACTCGACAAGTTACCGTTCGGTGCCATCGACTTCCGTTTGAAGCATTTACCATAAGATTTAAATAAAGTATTCCTATTTATTGTCTCTCTTATTTATCCATGTTTGCTCGTCATCATCATGCCATAGTCTACTGAATACAGCACTTATGCCCTTATACTGTCTCTAATCAAAACTGAGCATTACTTAAAAGTATTCATAATTCTTATATTTTTAATTTTCGGCGTGCCTGTGATTTTAATAATGAATATTTGTGTTGTTTTTTTATGTTAGCTATCGACAGACGAGCATGAGGTTCACTTGATACCTCAGATCGTGAATGATGCGCTGTCGACCTACTATGATTTATTTGATTGTAGTTGGCGTAATTTAAAAAGCAAGTCAATAGCTTTTGAAATGTCTGTGGTTAATAATATTTTCGAAAACCGTAGGGCCTTAGAAGTGTTATATGAATGTGAAAGAGTTTGAGGGTAGAAATCAGGCGCTGCTTTTATTTTATTCCTACTCTCATCTTTCGCGCGACGGTACATGCCACTCCGCGCGCACGTCTGCCCCTCTGTTCACGCCGACCAGTCTGCGTCAGGCGACCCGAGCGAAAGGATCTTGTCAACTTCGTTCTCTGAGCTGTTAACGTCACATCACCTCACACCTGGAGTACTAAAGGCCCGTATAGACATGGGTAACTCAGCGAAATTCCCTGCGCCAACTCAGCAACTCAGGCGCAGTGTAGTGTGTCGGCTCCTTGAGTCAACTCAAAATTGCGCCACGACGCAGTAAAAATGGGACGCGCAAAGCGAGCAGTGAAACCTCCGAAACGCACGCAACCCCACGCTCATAGTTCACTCAGTGAGTGGGTACTGCGCCGTGCGCCAACACATTATGAATGTGTGAGCTGACTCACCCTGCGCACTGAAGCGTGCCGGCGCAATTGCGCGGCGCAGCGCAGTGTTACCCATGTCTAGGCCCGTATTCCAAGACGTTACTCAAGTCGTAATCTATTCTTGAGAACTGTCAATATGTCAAAATTATATAGAGATTTTTTTTTTTGACAAGTCTCAAAAATAGGTTCAAAACTGAGACACGTCTTGGAATAGGTATGGGCCTAAATGTATGTAAAATAAAAAATTCAAAAGTGAAAATGATTGTAGTAATTCTTAAGTGTGTACTGTTTGTTATTTTGACTAATAAATATTTACTTAGTTATTTTATTTATATATAAAAATATCGTATAGGTGACGTTAGCACTTTTGATAATTCTTCACAGCGACTAATATTACTGAAAAATAAAAATTAGTCTATCTCTGTTAATTACAAAAATCCTACAAAAATGAGTGTATAATAATTAAGTGGCCCAAAACGCGTAATTTATTGGTTAAATTGAATTCTTTTTTTTCTCAAGATGCAATTCAAGTCTTCGACTTTACAAACATGAAATCAAAACAATCTTACATTTATTATACATTATATACACAGTGCAGATATATAAGGATTCATAATATTATAGCAAATAATTGTATAATGAATAGTATTTTATGTAAAATATTCTTCTTAGCGGTTCCTGAGTGACGATATGAAATACGTTGATCGTCAATATAGTCTCTGTAAGGTAAAAATTGATATCACCATTAAACGAATATGGGTAAAACTATTTTTACTTTACTTTTAAGTATGTAGTTTCAACTGATTCAACGCTTCAGTCAGTTTGTAATAAAATAGATATTATTACTATACTTATTAATAATATTATTTATCCCGACACATCGAATTCTTTTCAGTTAGCGTGGTCACGCGCAGACTGACTGTCCTATTTGAATTTTACAAAGTTGCTATACTACCGCCATCAGTTTCTGTGATACGAATACTTTTTCGTTTGGGCCGACGCGGACGCTTCTAAAAGCCGTACAAAATGATTCTTATCGTATTTTGATATAAGGATTTATAAGCAGGGGCGGATTTGCGTATAGGCCAAGTAGGCAATGGCCTAGGGCGGCAAAATTTCGGAGGCGGCAAAACTCTGTGAACTTATACTTCAACATTTATAAACTCACAAATAAAACGGTATGCATCAGTATATAACAACACTGATTGATGTAACTTTATCTTATACACACTTTCCTCATATTTTACTTAATTTTTTCTCATATATCATTCAATTCTCGTGCTTTAGTTGAGTAGGGGGGCGGCAGTCTTCCATAGGCCTAGGGCGGCCAGTGTTTCGAATCCGCCCCTGTTTATAAGGAGTGGAGGTCTATAGAAGAATAGGTTAAAAAAAAGAAAAAACAATTTCAACATAATTTATTCTTCTGTATGACATTGATTCAGCACTATAACTATAAATAATTAAAAATAAAATCAATATTAACAACACATTTGATCTAAATTGCGGTCACAACCAGACATGGACGGATTATCATTTATTAATTACACAGATTTAAAAAAAGAAAAAAGAAAGCTAACAGAAGTATTATGTGCTACTAAGATCGGGTTAATTTTGACTTCTGCGTCAAAAATAAACTAAAACATAAGACAATGTGGCTATTATACAAAAAAAAGTATGTTTTAGCTTCAGACTATAAAATTTGTTAGAAATAAAAAAGTATTTTATAACTATTTAGATAATCGCAGAAGCTTAATTTACACATTTTGATAGAAATATGGCGAATTATTAACCTTCATAATATCAAAAAGACAAAGAACAGGGCGATAAATGATCAGCGAATTCATACACAGGGCAAAATTTAAGAAATCATGATGACATTATTAATAATTAATAATAAAAAAACAACATTATTAATAATGATAAATAATTTATATGAAGGTACATAACGATTATTGTATTTAGTTATATCTTAAAATTATTCGAATGGTTTGAACCGATGGCTAGATATATTATGTATCGCATACAGAGAGTACATGAAGACGGGTTTTCCTCTCCAGTGGGTAGCCGGTTCGATGCTAGCCAAAAATAAATATTTTTTTTCAAAAAACAACTTATTTTGTATTTAAAAAAATATATAATTCAAGAAATAATGTGTGATTTGTCAGATATCGACAGACGAGCATTAGGTTCACTTGATGGTGGGTGATACCTCAGCCACAGAACATCAGTCAATGATGCGCTGTCGACCTAATTTTTACTTCGAGCATTCGGAAATCCATAGACTGAAACCGAAACGCGCAATGTGCACTTCACGGTTTTTCCATCTATGATTAAAGTTGTTTCTAAATAAATATGGGTTGTCAAAATATCTAATTACACAAAATTCTACAAAACTAAGGCGCATCGCAACACTACTTAGGCTTAAGCTATTATGACATTCAGAAGCCCCGGGGTGAAATTCATAACCATAATACACACTGCATTAATAATGGTTTTAACTTAAACTTTTACTGAAATAATAATCTCTTATTAAAATAACTTGTTTTATCTGCAAGTGTATGAAAACGACTTTGAATTCCAACCTGCCCTGACTACTACAAATACTTACAGCAACATATTAACTATTATCAATCGGGTTACACAATATTTGAGCTAAAATAACAAAGTATGGTCTGTGGTTTTGTTCGATAACATTACATACGAGTATAATATGGTTTGACGTTACTATGTGCTTATATGTAATACTTTAATATTAAGAAAAAATATATATATTAAGTTGCTTTAATTTATGATCGATAATGGATATAGAAAAGCCCAAGAAGCAGTCAAAATGAGCTCCGAAATTATAATATTTTGATCTGAATTAGTGGCTTTTATATCTGCTTTTATATCTGCATATGAATTTGATCACTTTTTGAATGTTTAATTTAAGCTAAATTTATTCAACAGTAATTAATGAAAAGTCAGTATAATGACGTTAAAATAGTCATGAACTCGTAGTAAACACAAAGTGGTTGTTAAGATACACTCGCGAGCATCTTTTCTGGACCGATAAAAAAATCAACTCCCACAGTTTTCATTACTAGACAGAAAGTCAAGTCCGATATGATTATTCAACCATAATCAACACTATTCCCATAACATTATGATATCTGAAAGCCTTTGAATTCGATAATTTGAAACACGCTAATGGCTACTATGATTTTATTAATAAAGTTTCATAAAATATCTAATAAACAATATTATCAACCGTACTACAATCTACTATTTTCAAAGCTGCTTTATGTAGCTAAGCTTATGATGACACTTTGTCAAATTTAAATATTCTACAACAATTTGCAAATACACTACAACATACAAATTTACTTGGTACATCGATACAACAAAAATATGTATTATATTAACAAATTATGATCACAACGACACATCGCTGCTTGAATACAAAACTGCCACAAGTCAAACTACACTTTATTACAGAAGAGCTTATGAAAGAACAAAAAACGTAAACGTAAGCCCTTTTGTAAAAAACTGGAGTTTGACTTGTGGGACATTTCACGTGAAGCGGACAGGGAAAAAAAAGTGAGGTTCTGAAAATCGACCACATTCGGCCCATTTGTACTTCTAGTAGGTATTAATGTGTACGCAAAATATTTTTTTTGTATAGTGTATATTTACCATGTTATAGGTTTCAAAAGAATTGTCGTTGATTGGTACTACAATTTTTCGAAAGTAATTTTTCGAATATAACAAATCTACTATAAAATATTTTACATAGCGATACATATTAAAAATATACTGTTCTTTTTGACAGTAAAAAAAAATTAAAAAATTAAAAAAAAATTAATGGCCAAAACCGGAAGTAAACTTTTCAAACCAGAATTACAGTCACTTCGACCATTTTTTTTTTCTTTTTTTTTCTTTCAAAATATAGCTTAAATGATAATGAAAGTACACTAGAAAATTTAAAATGGGATCTCTATTAGTTTAGGAGATACGTTGAATAATATACACCCGCGTCGCAAGGGGCGTCATATGTAGCGCTTGCAAGGTTGAGTAGTTTGCGCGATATTGCAACTTTATTAATATTTTATATCGTTTTAGCGTATATTTAACCTCATTTAATGATATGAAATAAGTTATATTAATATAATATAATATAAATATAACTACATAATACAAATATAAGTTAATAATATATTATAAAGAAAAAACGTTTTTGGAGCAGTAGAAAAGTTTTATTATTATTTGCGAAACGTGACTAATAGCGCCATCTGTTAGTAACATGTAGTACTTTTTTTGTCTCAGATAGAGTCAAACGGTCAAAAACCTATCTACAAGAAAGAGATTGAAATATGACGCCTAGCGGTTTCGTAACTTAAACTTTAGTGTTGCTTTAACCGCTCAGCGACTTGTGCACGTTTTAATCTGTGACAGTTTTTATTAGTTGTTTTGCGAAGGTTCACTAGATGTTTGACTGCATTGCACAATGTCTTCATTAGCTACTGGAGGAGATTCGGTCAAAAGTCGTTTCCTGCAGGAGGCACATACGTAAAGATCTTGTGAAAAACTCCACTTTTGAGCTAAACATTTAGATATTTTCTTTAAATTTTTAAATTTTCGATGAAGTACCAAGTGAAATGGGTTAAAACATCGATCACCGTACGGCGCCATTAATAATAACAACTGTCACAGCTTAAAACGTGCACAAGTCGCTGAGCGGTTAAAGCAACACTAAAGTTTAAGTTACGAAACCGCTAGGCGTCATATTTCTATATCTTTCTTGTAGATAGGTTTTTGACCGTTTGACTCTATCTGAGACAAAAAAGTACTACATGTTACTAACAGATGGCGCTATTAGTCACGTTTCGCAAATAATAATAAAACTTTTCTACTGCTCCAAAAACGTTTTTTCTTTATAATATATTATTAACTTATATTTTTATTATGTAGTTATATTTATATTATATTATATTAATAAAACTTATTTCATATCATTAAATGAGGTTAAATATACGCTAAAACGATATAAAATATTAATAAAGTTGCAATATCGCGCAAACTGCTCAACCTTGCAAGCGCTACATATGACGCCCCTTGCGACGCGGGTGTATATTATTCAACGTATCTCCTAAACTAATAGAGATCCCATTTTAAATTTTCTAGTGTACTTTCATTATCATTTAAGCTATATTTTGAAAGAAAAAAAAATAAAAAAAAAATGGTCGAAGTGACTGTAATTCTGGTTTGAAAAGTTTACTTCCGGTTTTGGCCATTAATTTTTTTTTTATTTTATTATTTTTTTTTACTGTCAAAAAGAACAGTATATTTTTAATATGTATCGCTATGTAAAATATTTTATAGTAGATTTGTTATATTCGAAAAATTACTTTCGAAAAATTGTAGTACCAATCAACGACAATTCTTTTGAAACCTATAACTTGGTAAATATACACTATACAAAAAAAATATTTTGCGTACACATTCATACCTACTAGAAGTACAAATGGGCCGAATGTGGTCGATTTTCAGAACCTCACTTTTTTTTCCCTGTCCGCTTCACGTGAAATGTCCCTTGTGGCAGTTTTGTATTCAGTATTCAAGCAGCGACATACACAAATTTTTGTTTCTATGGTTTTTAAGGTTAATATTTTCATCAAGTTATATTTTCTGAATGTGTTTTGTTTATTAATAAATCTATTTTATTTTTGTGTTTTGGTTATTAATAAATCTAGTTTATTAAAACCTATTGATTCTAAGTAAGATGATGAACTATGTAACCGTTACTCTCACCGGCAAGATATGAACCGGTGACCACATCCATTCATATTATTTTCAATGTTTAAATCGATGTACCAATAAATATACCACTGAGTGTATCTTACTGCGAGTACTCTCTCAGCTTGTCGACCACAAGGCCCTGGTTGCGCTGTATCCAAGCCACGTTAACTCGCGCGCGCTCTATACCCTGAGACACGGCCAGCTTCGCCTCATCTAGATATTTCGAGTTCGTCTCGTACCATTTGAGAAACTGGAGGAATTATTGATGAATTAGTATTAGAAAAAATATATATATATTTTGGAGCTCCCAGTGTTGAATCCTGCTTTTAAACGTAATATGTATATAGTATACCTCATCGATTTCCCGCTGCGTGGTGAACTGGTTGAGCAACGTCTTGATGATGTAGCCCAGGCGGCGACTCTGGCCGTTGAAACTGTCAACAATTATAATAGATTCTAAATCTTCCCAATTTCGGCGTAGTTGTCAGTCAGTTACATACCACTACATACGTTTCAACCCACCGAACATCATGGCAAGAGAAAACGACTTTATTCCCAGTATGGCTCACGAGGGTATTTAAATTTGATCCAAACCATACTATGAAATTAGATTTTACATCTGACATTCCGTGACGTGATTTTTAAGGCAGCGCGTGGTGATTGCTGAAAATGTTTGCCACAATAATATGTTGAGTCCTTTTCACTCTCAGTTGCACACTAAATATAATATTATCTATTAATTATTGTTATAATAAAATAATCAAACACCCTTACTACTTTCTCTTTTTTTTTGGACAGTCATGTATTTTTTTAATTTCTACAAAAAAGTTATATTCAAGGCACTTTTTGCCACGTACAACCACTCTGTGGAATCAGCTCTTGCTGGGGGTTTTTCCGAACCGATACGTCTTGGGAACTCACCTTAAAGGCCAGCAACGCATCCTCAAGACCTCTGTTGTTGCGGATGTTCATGAGCAGTGGTTGTCACTTACCATCAGGTGACAAGCCTGTCCGTTTGCCTCCTATAATTTAAAAAAAAATTCAAGAAGTTGCTGATAGTTCAGACTCACGCTTTGTAAATATCCTCAATCCGCGAGTAGACGAACTCCTTCCCGTAGTAGTACCCCACGCTGGAGCCGAGCACGGAGCTGATGACCGACGCGGAGTCCTGTCGCCGGACCTCCGACCCCTCCGTGATCGACCACTCCAAGTATCTGACCAGAGAACAGTTCTAGTCATTTCACCCCTTTCCCCATATCCACATCGTGCTCATAGATAAGTTATTAATTGATCTTGTATGCATCTATTACTGCATGTCGTCGTTGCGACTTTGAGACCTCCTATGTATCACATGGCAAAATCACTTTTTTACACCAGACCATTCTACATTTTGAAACTCCATCGAATGCAAAAACTCTCATCTGTATACGTCGTTTCAATCGTATTTTATTTACCAATTTCAAAATCTTCTATGTGCTTGTTAACTAACTTGCTAACTTTTTTTTACAATGATACTAGTTTTGTTTTTAGTTAATAGCAAAGTAAAAAGCTGGAAATCATGTGGCTGATACCTGTATTATTATTGTAGTTGGTTTTACTATATTTTTTTCAGTAGACGGTTTTTATCGATTTTCTCATAATATTGATTTTTACACATAAGAAGTCTTAAAGTCGCAACGACGATATATCGGACATGTTTCTTTGCCATACTGATATTTTAAAATTTAAATCTTAGGGTTACTCACTGTGCAATTAATAAAAATCATAGGTTTACTCACTGCGCAAGTATCCAGATGTCGCGCGAGCAGGCCAGCGCGCGCAGCAGCTGGTCCCGCGCGGCGGCCACGTTGGTGCGGCGGCGGCGCTCCAGCGCGAACCGCCAGTGCCGCACCGCGCCGCGCCGGATCGCCACGCAGTACACCGTCGAGCGCAGGTCCAGCGGGATGCTGCGACGGAGATATATAAATACAATAGGGAAAGTAATCACCGTCGTCCATACATTTTTGAAACTAAGATCAGCGTTTAACCACTGTTTCACTTGGTCTTGAATAACAACGTGGTTTACCATGGAGCATGCTGATCTAAAAGCCTAATTTGTTTTTAGACATAATAGACAAATTTATTACGAACGAAACACACACACAGGATCACAAAATAATAACACAAAATTTTGGAACACAGAATTAAGGTACATTTTTTAAAGTATGTAAATGTGTGTGTGTTGTGATTGTAATTGGCCCTGGCTCAGCATTATGCTGTGAAGCAGACGAGTTCCACAGCGCTGGTCATTCTGCCAGAGACCACAATAGTTTTCTTAAATTTACCCAGATCATACCTTGTAGGGAAAACAAAGGCCGGTAGAGAATTCCGATCCTTACTTTTCAAATTCAAAATATAGACTTTAGAGACGTTGTATTTTACTTCATTTATTGTAAAATTTTGATTTTTGATTTGACTATCGAGTTTCTCGCCGGGTCTTTTCGATAGAAGCAATATTACGAACCAGTAGGCCTATTACGAAAAACGAACGCAACGAACGGATCGAAACGAAAGAACAAACAACTTCGTATTTTAACTTATAAAGAAAACATTTTTAATTCTATTTACGATTATTCTTACTATCATAGTAATGTCAAACGAAAGACATAATGTCCTATTGCGAAAGCCGTGTCGATCATCGGATTCATAATAGTAAAATGTACGATCCGTCAGCCGAAACTTCGTATTTTGTTTTGGTAATAGGCCTCCTGAATCTCCTACCTAGTATCTACGCAACTATTAATAAAGTTATTAATTAATAACACAAACTGGAAATAACACTAATATATAACTAACGGATTGTTTTCGTCTGGGTTCTTGGTGTTCATCCAGTCTTCGAATAGTTGTATCGCGTTCTCCTCGCAGCCCGGCACCTTCGCGCTGCACGCGGTCGCGCTCGTCGTAACCTGGCGGTCAAGTCGAAAGTTACTTTCTAATTGGTCTAGATATCGATGGAAAGACGTAGTTCAGATGGATTTGTCCAAAATTAACTGATGGGAAATGGCACAAATTGGGATGGAAGCTCTTGTTGTCGGAGAGTAAGATTTATTTTGGTTTAAGTGTAATCTGTAGAAATCTCGAAGTTGACGATAATTTAATTTTCTGTTTATATATGACATGATATTCATAGTTCATACAAATAATAATGTAGGTCTACTTGGGTCCAAAAATGTATACCATTTCAAGTGATATTTCTCGCAAGTTCTTTGTACTTGAAACTCAAATAAAGTAAATTAAAATCTTCAAACCAACTAGAAATAATAGAAACTCGATGATTCGTTCACTTTCCTTTATACGGTACCAACCTTTCCGAAAAAGAGCTATTTCAGCATCATTTCTAATAAAATTACCAGCCTCTACGCTACCGTTTATTGCGTAAATATCAAAGAAGTTTTTAGAAACATTTAAATAATTAAAAAAACATATTACTGTTTAGAGTTTAAGTAAATATTTTCCAGACGAAAAACGTTAAATGTTGCCAGGTAAATATTCCTATTCTCGATTTACGTGTTCCCATACCTGCATTTTAACGCTGTTCAAATCGTCTCCATTAAGTATCTTCTTGGCGGCCAACCCTCCAGCTTTCTCGTATGTCCGTTTGATGAGTTTCCTCATGAACTTCTGATAGGCGCCGTAGTGCGGCGTGCGCTTGAGCACGTTCTCGATCTTGGACAGCGCACTCAGACCGGTGGAGAGCGGAAGGTAGTCGTCTTCGTGTTGGAGGTAACTCGCTAATCTGGAAATATCATTTTATTTCTCATTCTTTTCTTTTTATGAAGCCGCCAAAAATGAGAACACCTTTTGCCTGCCTGACACTTGTGACTTCAATAACTTTAGGTCTGCCTCTCTCAGATGGATAACTTGTCACCGTTATACTGCTTCATTGCAAGATGTACAAAAAAAGATAAAAGTAGATAGGATATTTTTATTTGTTTCAAGTTTCAAGGGAAAGTCATGGAGTCAAATATGGAAGACAAATAGGATAACACAGAGGAATTTTGCTTTGGTTTAAATATGTTCTGAAGAGGTTTACCCGTGTAAGATCTGAAACTTAGGTGAATTGCCACTTTAAACATAAGTCAGGATCAGAATCTAAATTCTTTGAAAACAAACATTTTTTAAACGGGATACAAAATTTTATAAAACTAGTGGGAGGAATAACGAAATTATAACCGGATAACGAACCATAATTCATAGATAAACAAATATTTACAATCTATGAATTCCCGAACACCCGAAGTAATAAATAGATCGACAGCGTAGCGACTAATGTTATTAATCTGTATCCATTATGAGGTAGTATCAAGCCAGCCGATGCTCTTTTGTCGATATCTAACATAAAACTTACTATAATTTAAACTTACTTTAGTGTTGTAGAGTAGTCCAATTTATTGGTCCAGGCAAGTGCGAACGCGTCTGACAACAGCTGTACTCGCCCCAGCACTGGCACGACCGAGTACTTGTCGCCGGTGAGCGCCGACACCAGCAACTGCCAGTTGCGAGCGTCGTAGTTCACTCTGTATGGCGCTAGAATGTTGATATTTTTGGTACAGATCGGTTCGTGTAAGTTGACCACAGCGCAGAAGGCATTTTTTAGATCCTATTGGAGGTGCGGGGTGAGGCGCTCGGTCGCTATTCGTCTATCGCGGCATTGTCGCGCTCTCATGCGCAGACGACCGCCATTTGTGGTCATCATTCGTGAATTGATGTACATTCCATTCTATACATTCCAACATCTTTATCTCATTCAATTAAAAAATGTCAGTCGGTAATAGTCAAGGAATAAACCCCGACTCAATCAAAAAATTCAGACTCAACCAACCAATCCAGACAATTCAACAATCACTGAAATTGACAACTTTTTTCAAGCTCCACAACACATTTATTAATAATTAATCTATTACTTATTCACTTAAGTAATATTGTATGGCAGCTTGAATGCGCTTCGACTCACCATTTGCTAAGATGACTTTAGAGTCGGACACAGCACTCATTTACTACCTCGTGAATCTTGGAGCAGAAGTTTTTGTGTCCCAACTAACCTCATCTCAAACTCAATCAACCAACCCCATTCAACCAATTAATTCTCACTGAACCAACTCACCAATCATATTATAGTTGAAGAGCACCCACTCATTGGGCGCGGCTCCGTGCTCGAACCTGTGCTCCCTGTCCACTCCCTCAGTGTCCGCCAGCCACTGCACCTCCTGTCCCTCCCTATCGCTCTGGCACAGCACGCTGAGCGGCACCCACCACGCCGAGTTAGTGCGCGCCGCACCGCCCAGGGACAGGTAGCGTTTCTGAACAAATAAAAGGCCTTATATTCTGAATTAGAATAAGAAAATATATTCCATGCCACACACATAAGTTACATTATAAATTCTTAATCCTAACTTAAACTAAATTAATATGCAGCGTGGTGAAATAAAAGGCCGATAGCTTGTGCTGCAAACCAGTACTGGTTACAGCGCTAATTTTTTAGCATTTAAGTGTGGAGTGCCAGAAAACACAAAAAAAAACAATTACAAATATATGATGTATCCTGGTGCGAAAAAGGTCTAAATACATTTTTGTAAAATTGCCTAATCACTTCATGTGAACGTATATAAATTCAAACAACTTTAGCGTAACAAAAATCTTTTCAATATTTGCATTAACATTATATTAATGGCTGAATAACATACTACTATTTATCGACTCTAAACATATTATATTTCTTTATAGTGCTAAGTGCTTTATAAACAACTAGCGACCCGCCCCGGCTCCGCACGGGTGCAATGCTGACACTAAATACACTACAGAAAAACTGTTATTATTATACATATAAACCTTCCTCTTCAATCACTCTATCTATTAAAAAAACCGCATCAAAATCCGTTGCGTAGTTTTAAAGATTTAAGCATACATAGGGACAGAGAAAGCGACTTTGTTTTATACTATGTAGTGAAGCTATGATATCGTGACTTATCAGAATAGCTCCTGTCCTTTTTTAGTGAATATCACACTACTATTTATCGACACTAACTCCCTATTTATTTACAGTGTAAGTGATAAACAAACCTGTGATATCGTAAGCGACTTATCAGTATAGCTCCTCTCGACGTCGAGTATGGGGTAGCCGGTCTGCGTGGTCCACGTGTCCATGACCTGCTTGACGGTCACGTTGCGGGTCAGGCCGCCCTCCTTCTGCACCTCCTGCGTGAGCTCCTCCCAGAGGTCGTCCTGCTCCGCGTTGTTGTACGAGTACTTGATGAGGTAACTGGAAGTTCAACAAAGTTAACGTTGGACGGGCTCGTTGGCGCGTTCGGTAGAACACCTGCTTTTCGCATCGATCGGTCGTGGGTTCAAATCCCACCGGGACGACATTGTAGCGACATGTGCAATCTGCTACAAGAATCAATACGTATAATCCTGAATGGCGCTATATAAATGTTTCCGAGCGCTGAGTATATATACAACATCTCGACATCAACCACTGGGGCCTTAGGGCCGGCCAGTCAGTGATTCGACTGGTCGAGGATCCTCCCTATAGGTTGGAGGAAGACCACACCTTCCTTCCTCCACAACATTTTTATATTTTTTTGTAAGCATGTCTTCCCTACGGCTGGTAAAACGGGAACTTGAACGAGAGGGAAATTCCGACCGGGTGAACCACCGTTCGTTCTCATCAAAATATTTTTTTAATGTTTCTTAATTTTTATAGCTGTCATCTCGCTTCCTTTTTTATGTCAGATATCAACAGATGAGCATGAAGTTCACTTGATGGTAGGTGATACCTCACGTCGCGGTTGTCAATATCTAACTTAAAAAACAAAGATGAAATAAATTTTCAACCAAACGATTACTTAACTTTACCTAGGACATTGCTAGTAGCAGAATTATAAACCTGACCAACCCAGTGGCAGTCAAACTTGGGATCCACTGAGCAGCAGCAGGCGTTTTAATTAAATAATCTGTTAGGATTGAATGATATCTCACTTATGAAGAGCTTTCCTGAAGACATCTTCTCCGAGGAACATGGTCATCATGCGGATGAGGGTGGATCCCTTCCTATACGCGATCTCGTCGAAGATCTCAGAAATACGCTTCGGGTTGTCGATCTCTACAGATACCTGAGAAAATACATTGAATCATCATCTGCAGAATGAAGGAAATAGTACTAATAGAACGTAAGGTATTTTATTAAATGAAACTTTGTAAATTGGTACTCTAAGCGCATTCAATAACTGATATATTTACATTGCGGCACTTTTTTTCAAACAAAAGGAGTTCAGTATATAAAGTTTATAGAAGAGAGGCCGTAAATATTTACAATACCAGCCGGCCTAGAAGGACAACCACGACAAAATTTTGTCGACATTTTTCTCGTGTTTTAATCTATTATGTCTTCCGGGTCTAACATGACACTTACACTTAAAACTCGACTTCTAATGTCAAAAGTGCGGTGCCCATGAAGTGACTTGCCAAGGCATATGATTTTTATTTGAGTGCGGATCCGTATTTATTCTGTTCAATTAAAGTCTTACCGGATGACTCGACTCCAAAGCATCCAAGTTGAGCACAGACAAGATATTGGAGACGGCGTAGCTCATGTCGGCGTGCCAGCTCGGCTCCACCTCCTCCACGCCCAGGGACGCCACGAACGTCGCGAACCCCTCGTTCAGCCACAGGTCCGACCACCACTTCATGGTCACCAGGTTGCCGAACCATTGGTGAGCTAGCTCGTGGGCTATTACCTGGTAGTAAACAGTTCATTTAGGATAAATTAATGTGTAGCGACATCTACTGCGCCTACAATCAGTATGAAGATATCAAAAATTCTGAATAGCTTAATCGGTTTCTCTGAATACTGAGTATATAAACAATTTCATTGTGTTTTTTATTCAGTGGTCGGTTGAGTGATCACTGACTGGTTGATCCTCCCTTCAAGTTGGATGAAGGGCACACCCTTCAGCAACTTGGTAACCCCTACATGAACCTCACCTCCACATTGTTGTTTTGGGGTTACTACGCTGGTTGTATTAGACTAACGACAATTCTTAGCGCGGCAAATTATTCAAATAACATTTATTGGTGTTATGAAAGCTCCAGATTTCACTTGTCTTAAAGGATCATTAAGAATTATTTTACATTGTATTTTAATGAAATAATTTGATTTATTAATTATCTTATTATATATTTATCCCTCGCTACGTTGGTTTTTTTTATGTAAGATGTCGACAGACAAACATGAGGTTCACTTGATCGTAGGTGATATCTCAGTCACAGAACATCAGTCAATGATGCGCTGTCGACCCACTTTTTTCTTCGAGCATTCGGAAATCCATAGACTGAAACCAAAACGCGCAATATGCATTTTACGGTGGTTCGCTATCCGGTCGGAATTACGATATTCCTCTCATCCGTTGAATGCCCAAAGTTACTAGACGTGAGGAAGACATGCTTACTGAAAATTATAAAAATGTCATACCGGTGGGATTTGAACCCACGACCCATCGATGTGCACGGCAGGTGATCTATCAAACGCGCAAACGAGTCCGTCAATGAATAATTGGCGTTATTAAACAATAATTCAGTTGTAGAAACCTGTAAGAAGATATGCGAATTAGAAAACTGTGTAAAGCTCACCTCAGCAACTCTCTCCTTATTTATAAAAGAAGACTGTTCCTTATCGTAGAGGAGCGCAGTCTCCCGGTAGGTGATGAGGCCCCAGTTCTCCATGGCCCCGGCGGAGAAGTCCGGGATCGCGATCATGTCCTGCTTGGGGAGCGGGAAGCTCACGTTGAAGAACTTCTCGAAGTAAGACAGGACTTTGGGGCCTACTGTAGCGGCGTAGGTGGTCTGAGAACAGGTTATCAATCAATTAATCTATACTAATATTATATTATATATAATTATAAAGCTGAAAAGTTTGTTTGTTTGAACGCGCTAATCTCAGGAACTACTGGTTCGAATTGAAAAATTATTTTTGTGTTGGATAGTCCAATTATGACTTTTGGCTATATAACATCACCACTGCGACCAATAGGAGCGAAGCATCAGTGAAAAATGTTGCAAAAACGGGAAAAATTATTCATATTTGAGGGCTTCCGTTGCCTGCGCTGCGTAAATGGTTCAAGTTACCCAAAAAATATGTATGAAAGAATTATTCCTCTTTAAATGATCTAAACAAATGTCCGCGACAGTATATGTCTATCTCTTAAGATTGCGATTATGTTCAATTACATGTCTTGTATTGTATTGTACATCATTGTTCAATTTTTGCGGTTTTGTTACGATTTAACTCAAAAACTACTTGACCGATTTTAAAAATTCTTTCACCGATAGAAAGCTATATTTTCAGCAAGTAACCCGCACCGTGTGAAGCCTGGGCACGTTGCTAGTTAATAAAAAACAGGCATTTTTATTATTACTGTGTATTTCATTGATCATTTTTCTGTATATGCTAGCATATTAAAACATTTGGGCATGGAATCATTTTAGGCTGAGCGTGTGGATTTATTTAAGGTAGAGCTTCTAAAGTACTCGGAAATTGACTTTAGAAGCTCTACCACTAGAATGGCGCATGGGGCAGACCAATTTCGGTGAGTTTCACTGATTATGGCTTCATAGTAGTATGTGACAAAACACCAAGTTTATTTATTTAAATACGAGTTTGTGCTGACCATTGACATGGTTTTAATACCAGGTCAGTAGGCTAACATAATAATTTATTGTTCCGGCTAGATATGCAGAAAACCCCACAGTATGTAAATTTATTATTTAAGTCAATATTTATATGCTTTAGTTAGTAACTGTCCAACACTAATGAACATTTTTATGTTAGCCATATTTCAATAAATAACCTTGATGTTTTGTCACATACTACTGTGCAGCCATACTGATCATTTTGCTTTTGAGGCAAATGATCAGCCTTCATCCTGCCCAACCGAAACAATTTCTTTTTAAATCTTGTTTCCCGGGATTCGAACCCAGGTCCTCCTAAATGCATCGCACCACTTAGCCACGTAATCTAAGCTTCTAAGCAAGCTATTAAATGAACATATGTTTTGTTCCCTACATCCGATTTCCATGAAAAAAAACTAAGCTCAACCTAGATCACTATCAATACGCAGGTGCTTTAGGCGTTTTTTTATGTTAAATATCGACAAACGAGCATGGGGTTCACTTGATGGTAGGTGAATACCTCAGCCACAGAACATCAGTTTATGATGCTCTGTCGACCTACTTTTTACTTAGAGCATTTGGAAACCCATAGACTAAATGTGCACTTCACGGTTTTTCCACCTATGAACGGTGGTGTTTTTCGCTAGTTTTTTTTTCTGCTGATAAACTGAGAAATCAAACTGACCTGATCGATAGCGTCACTCCTGGCCCAGATCCTGAACTTGGTGGTGGAGAGCTGGGGGGGGCTGTCCACGAACGTGAACTTGGAGACGACAAACGCGACGAGGTACGTGGACATCGGGACGGACTTCGCGAACTGGTCCCACACGAACGCCGACCTCGGCTTGCTACAAGCGATTGTCTTTTAATTAGTTCCAGGGGCCTTAGAGGTGTGGAGGCCCTGGGGCAACAAAGGAGTGGAAGCAGGGGCCCCAAATAAAATGCACATTTTTTTAAAGAACATAAAATTTTGTTTGTGCAAAGTACAGTAGGTAAAGGAAAAATTGTTTACTAGTATTTACTCGTTGGAATTTGAAAGATTTTTTCCGAAGTCTATATTGTGGGAGCCGCTTGTGAAGCCCCGGAGTTGCCTCGAATGCCCTCCCTTAAATACGGCTCTGATTAGTTCACTATGTAAACATATAGTTTGGCTAATGAAGGTTGAGACTGGAAAAGTGCGGCAATTTTAAAAAATATTGATGTACCAGTGCCAAAATAAAAATGAAAAAAAATCTGTATATGTGTGTGTGTGTGTGATTATTTCTCTTGTTCGTGATATCATTGCAATTAATGGAGACAGCAAACCACGGTTCATAATTATATGTATAACTTACCCAAAGGATTGCTGCATTACATTCCACGGCCAAATGTCTTCGAAGGCACTGAAAAGTTAATTTTAATCAAACATACGTTATGCTCAGTGCAATACTATCTAAATGACATCAATAGTTAAGAAAAGTAGGTCGACAGCGCATCATTGACTGATGTTCTGTGGCTGAGGTATCACCTACCATCAATCATCATGCTCGTCTGTCCATATCTAACATTTTAAAAAAAATCTAAAATCCATAGGTTGATACCGAAACGCACAATTAATGGCTTTCCCATCTTTGGATAGTGTACGGTTTCGATTTTACCTCCATTAGTTGAGCTTTATAAACATTTAAGAACTGGCGGTATTGAACCCGCGACTCACCTGACGCTGACCCCTCTATCTCAACAATCAGTCAACAGTTTAAATTGTTTGCAAACACTAGGAGATTCATAGACAATGTTTCTCAACCATTAAGCAATTGAAAGACCTGCCTTGAAATTAATACCTATAAACTTTCAAGGCAGGTCTAACTTTCGAACAGATTGCGACCCTCTTAAATATCAAACGGGGGTCAGGTGTCAGTAACTTTAAAGGATCCTCCTTTTTAAGAAGCGACGACATGGACAGAAACCGCGCGCAATTTATACTTATTACATCAAGATAAGTAATAAGTAATAAGCTCTAACTCAAAAATATCTATATTCAAATAAACATTTAGAAAGAGTTTTTTTTAAAATCTAAAATCGATTCAGAATGTTATCTATGCTAATCTATACCAATATTGTAAAGAGGAAAGATTTGTTCGTTGTTTTATTACGAATTAACTCAAAAATTACTGGACCGATTTTAAAAATTCTTTCACCAATATAAAGATACATGACGGGCTCGTTGGCGCGTTCGGTAGAACACCTGCCGTGCGCATCGATGGGTCGTGGGTTCGAATCCCACCGGGAGCACATGCTTATAATTTTCTGTAAGCATGTTTTCCCCACGTCTGGTAACTTCGGGCATTGATCGGGTGGGAGGAATATCTAAATTCCGACCGGGTAACGAACCACCGTTCATAGATGGAAAAGCCGTGAAGTGCATATTGCGCGTTTCGGTTTCAGTCTATGGATTTCCAAATGCTTGAAGTAAAAAATTAGGTCGACAGCGCATCATTGACTGATGTTCTGTGGCTGAGTTATCACCTACCATCAAGTGAACCTCATGCTCGTCTGTCGATATCTGACATAAAAAAAAAACATTATCAGCGAGTATCACAGGTTATATAGGTAGTACATCTACATTGCACCCGTTCGAAGCCGCGTGTTATATCTACTAATTGTGTACTTGTCATTCGACGAGCTCTCCAGAGGCATGTTGGAGACGGCGGTGAACTCCTTGTTGTGAGCGATGTTGATGGAGAAAGTGGCCTTGTACATTGGCTCGTCGAAACACGGGAACCCCTTCCGAGCGGACGTCGCTTCGAACTGCGTCGCTATTAGGTATCTGAAAGGTCATCACAGAGAGTAACATGTTGCTCTATATTAGTGTCTAAGTTATATGGGATCTAGAGCCAATAATAATGACTAAATATAGGTATTTCTGTTGCATATTCATTGCATCCCCTTTTCCCCTTTTTTGCCTCGCACAAGCAGTACCGTCACCCCTCTGACGCATCAGCCCAATAAAAGGAAGTGGACAACACAAATCGCGGTCTTTAATCGTGTACCTCACTCACATCGGTCCGGTTTAGCCCACAAAATTAGTTATAAGTTTACTTTGTAATATTAATAAATTAAAGTAATTTTAACATAGTTTGTTATTTGTTTGGGATCTACCACTAGCTATAAATATTTACAATTTACAAAATATCGAATAAAAAATGTAAAACGCAAATCTTCTAAATCAAATCAAACAATACAATAAGAAATAAGAAACAATACCGTTTTTGCATGCGGCTCGCGTGCTTTTGTTTTGGATAGCTCTGCGGGCCTAGCATGACAACCACGACAAGATGTCGACCGTTTTCTCGTGTTTTAACTAACATGACACTTACATTTAAAACTCGACTTCTGATGTCAAAAGGAGAGATATTTGTCGAACGAGATATCTAGTCTATCAAAGTTATCAAAGTCGAGATATTATATATCGAGATATCTTATATCTTAGTTTGTCTTCACTTGTCGCGAGATATCTCAACATAGAGTCATGCTAGGCGGGCTGCTCTAGATTAAGGTTCGATACATCAGAGAAGTGAACTAAGCATGGAAGCTGCTGGTAATCAGCGTAAAATAGATGAAAGGGAATTTACTTAAGGGGTACCAATACAGATTGTATATGAATTCAAGTCAATTACTTCCCAAAACTCATTCCTTATTAGCGATACTATCGAATGGTGTAATAATACAGTATGTGTGTGTTTTTTTTTATAAAAATCAACGGGTTCGATTCCTGGCTAGTAATATTGATTTTTCAAAAATCCAATTTTTTCAGTTTTAGTTTCGTCATTCTAGTTTTAGTTTTCATTAAAATGGCCTCGAGACTCCTTTCAGTACTTTTCGCTACGCCTCTTAGTTTCGGAGTTGGCCATGAACGCCCACTTGAAAAATTCATTCTCTATATTCGTTTATTAAAGTTATCATTAAAATAGAGATGTATTGGACACTAAGGCCCGTATACCAAGACGTTACACAAGTCGTAATCTATTCTTGAGCACGGTCAAGATGTCAAAATTCTATAGAGAAAAAATGGTTTGACAAGTCTCAAAACTAGATTCAAAACTGAGACACGTCTTGGAATATGGGCCTAAGTTTCTAAATGTTGTAAGATATCAGACTCACTCTTTTCTCTTAGTATCCTTATCGACGTAGGAACTGATATAGACTCCATCCAAACCGAGCTCCAAATTGCCGAAAAAAGGTATAATCAGCTTATAATTCATATCTTCCTTTAATTCTCCATCCAACTGTAGCGTTAGGAAGTTATAGGTGTCATTTAGGTCTGCCCCCAACACTCTGTACTCACTATTGTCCCCAGTTACAACTATTTTTTCTTTAGATATCGTAAGGTCTTGAGCGTGAAGAACGATTTTAGATGTTGGGCGTTTTGCTGTGAGCTGAAATCAAAAGATTAATTACTTATAATTTCTACATCATACATCACACCTCTTTCCCATTGCGGTAGGCAGAGATCACGGAATTCCATATGCCCTGATCCTTACATACCACTTTCGCTTCTTCCACTATTTTCTATAATAATTACTAATTTATAGTTTCTGTAATATGATTATAGCTTTTCAAGTTACTACTTGGGAAATCACCAAAATACTTAAGACGTCAAAAAGAGTAAGAAAATACAAACAATGTTCTTTGTGTCTGTTCACGCTAATCTCAGAATTATTTTCGAGCAGATTACAGAATAATTTCAACTGCATATCGGAAAGAAAATGTGATCATCATTTTAATATAATGACAAAAGACGCAAATGAAGTCATGGGCGTTAGCTATATGTACCTATAATACTAGCAACGCGCTCCGGGTGCAATGTAGATGTATTATAGCCCATGTTACTCGGTGATAACGTAGCTTTCTATTGGTGAAAGAATTTTTAAAATCGGTTCAGTAATTTTTGAGTTTATTCATAACATTCAAAAATACAAAACTTCAAAAATACAAGTTTTCCTCTTTATAATATTAGTATAGATATAAATTCATTGAATTGGTATACTTCTTGAAATTAACCACTGGGATCTTACTTAGATGGGAGGAAAATTACATCTCCCTTCCTCCACAATATAATAATGCCTTCTCTAGCCATAGCCGTCCATTAATCACGTGAGGTCGTTTTTCTCATTTTTTGACCCCCCCCCCCCTCCCCCCTGATGATATTTGGTGAGGTTTGGGACCACTCCCCCCCCCCCTCCTCCTGGATCACGTGTATTTTTTTGGAAGTCTATGTAAAGGCTATTTTTGACTGGAAAAAAATATTTAACAAATGGCGTTTTGATTCGAAAAACATTTATATGTATTTGCAATAAAATTAATGAATAATTAATTAATTAATAATAATTAATTAATGTTGTCTTCGTCCCACGGAGTTGCAAGACTTTCATTTAAGGTTACAACTGGTAAAGCTTCTTCTTCACTGGCAGTTGTTATTGGCAAAGAGGTTTGTGACATATTAACTTCGGTTTCGTCAAGCCACTCGGCATCATCATCCTCGCGCACTACGCAGAGAAAATTTCGGTTCATAAATAGCGCTTTTTGACAAAAAATAAATAAAATTAATACACGTGATGTCTAACGAGACCCCCCCTCCCCCCTCGTGATGTTTTCCATACCCCCTCCCCCCCCTTTTGAGCCTCACGTGATTAATGGACGGCCCCTAATATAATTATTCATATTAACGAACATGTAATAGTTTTAAAAAATGCGACTCAAGTCGATATCTAGATAGATACCTACAGTTAAATTCCAACTAAACAAAACATCAAATTTCTATACAGAAGAAATTGTGTGACAAGTTTTAAACACAGATTCTAACTTGAGTCACATCTTGATTCTGAGTTTACATCAATTTTACCCATAATTTTACGGAATGGAATTACCTACATAGATGGAAAAACCGTGAAGTGCACATTGCGCGTTTCGGTTTCAGTCTATGGATTTCCGAATGCTCGAAGTAAAAAGTGGTAGGTCGGCGCATCATTGAATGATGTTCCGTGGCTGAGCTATCACCTACCATCAAGTGAACCTCATGCTCGTCTGTCGATATCTAACATCGATAACTGGCCTTTAGAGTTTAAACTAAGTATGAGAAAAATAAAGTAACTAAATTTTCAAAAGTCACAAATCAGTTCAAGATAAATCTCACTAAATAATGAAAAATAACCTTGCAATTTTTTTTTCATTATCGTTATTGTCGTAGTTTGTTTGAAACGAAACGTTTTTTGGAGCGAACGTGGGTTGAATCGTTACTAAACGTACAAAGAATAAATCAGCGTGCAATGGAAAGTAGGTTAGGGTGATATTGTTTGTTTTTATTTTATTTGTTATGCGCTAGACGTACACATTGTCTAGAAATTGACTATAAAATATATTCTCAACGTATTCTTTAAGATCGTGTACCTTCCTGTTTATGTAGGAGGTCATTCATTCACGTTCCTGTTTATATTGTTTACCTTGTCACTTACCATCAGGTGAAACGCAGTCAAATGATCGTTCTCATTAAAAATAAATATATATAAGTATATGAGTAGTATGGGAAAATCAACTTTGAAACTTCTTAGTTAACGATAACTTGAACTATCATTAAAAATAAGTCATGTAAGTGATTTATTAAATCTTTTTTTGAGAATAAACATCTTTAAACCTAGACTTCTTACTTGACTTAACTATGATAAAACCCATGCGAACAAACTAGCAATTTCTAAAATAAAAGCGTATATTCCCTATACCTAAATAAAATTTAATATGGTCTTTTATTAACGCGAGTATCTCACGTTTAAAAAAATACTTTATAACGGATTAAAACGCGATTTATTATTTATATTATTTATGCCGACATTTCGGATGCTTTTCACCAACCGTGCTGAAAAGCATCCGAAGGCTTTTTGAAAGTCTTGAAGTCTGGTTCTTCAGTTATGTTTACTAACTTACCATAATATCAACAACGCCGAAGTAAGTGAAGTTGGTGTTGGGGTCCACATCGTAAGCTAGTCTGACGTCATAGTGGGAGGGGATGACGTCACCGGGCAGCAGGTAGTCGCCCTCAGCGGCCACCAAATTGACGAATAGCACCAGACATGCCACTTGACTCCACCCCATTGTTTGCTGGGAAAGATAAGGAACTTACACTAATAAAATAAAGAAATAGTGCTCTTATTTGTACACAATTATATCTGGACTATTTCTACCAAAGGTGTCAAAAGACACCTTTTAAAATACTTTTAATTAGTTTTCTAGTTTAAATCATTTTTTCTCAATCCATGTTTCAACTTTTCGTATAATAATTGTTGAATTTATTTAGCGGTGTAATTTTCCTTACATTCAAATGTAAAGTGCCAAACAAAAGGCCTATGTTACTCGCTGATAATGTATCGTTCTATTGGTGAAATATTTTTTTAAATCGGTCGAGTAGGTTTTGAGCTAAATCGTAACAGATCTTTCCTCTTATGGAGGAGATGTCGATCAGACTATCACGATCAAATTCACGCTAAAATGTAATGAAAAACACAAAATTGGAGGAAATATTCTAGACAAAGAAAAGAGGTAGCTTTATGCCTTTGTTATGTCAAGCCAGTTTACCTGATTATGTCAACTAAATAATTATATTCGCCTTAACCTATTTTACATAGAAATAAGGAAAATCAATGAATGCTACTGATGGCTGCTTGGCATATTAAAATCGCTATTAACCCAGAATTTATGCAAGTATAAATACACATACACATAACAATATTTTACACCCACATGTGGTATTACAAATACATACTAAAAATTATAGAATGGCCCTACATATTTACTGGTATTTGACGTAAACAATAAATACTTTGTTTTATAATTTATGAGTTTTTAAAATGCATTGTTTTTTCTATTGCTATTTGTCATAAATACCATAAATGTGATATTTTTAAGATTTTTTGCTGCATTAAATAAGCAAGCATACTCTGTAGATGTAGGTACTCTACACAAAAATAGCCAAGATTAACAATCATTGATAATATTGCTTTCTATTGGTGAAAGTAATTGAGGTAAAATCGGTCCAGTAGTTTTTGAGTTTATTCATTACAAACATACAAAATACTTATCTTTCATCTTAATAATATATGTATGTATAGGTGCTTATAATTTTATTAATTACGTTATTAATTTCAGCTAAAATGTATTTTATGTAAAAATACAGATTTTATTCACTCGATAATTTCATTCAAATAATAATTACCCAAGACTTAATCTATTTTGTGTTTTAAATGCTTTTTCTTGTTGAGTGAACTAGACGATGTCGAAGAGGTTTGGCTATATTTAATTTAATAAATATAGATTTATACACACCCGCCAGTATTATGTTTAAATTGATTATCTACGCAGTTTGAATTATTTATATCAACAAGTTTTCCTTAAGACTGAGATAAACAGAAAAGGACCTAAGTACTTCTTTGTAAATAGTTTATGAAACTACACGTTAGCTATAAACTATTTTATTGACCTAATTTCACAAGTAGGTAAGTACATAAAGTAATGACAATGAATGAGGTTGAAAACTAAAACTTTGGAAACTTAGATACGGTGTTCCACACATAGTTGTGCAAAGTATTTCGTGAAAACTCAAAAGCTGAACATCAGTTCTTCCATCTCAATTACTGAGAAATAACTCTAGATAATTTCTCAACTAAGATAGCACCTTCTATCTCCTTCCTGGTATTCTAACTTACTTTAAGTGCCTCGAAACTTTAAACGTGTAAATATACTATTAAAATACGACTAAATTTTAATAGTCAAGGCGTCGAAAGGCTTCGATAGTACTTAACTTTACTTACTTACTTTTTTGGCTTGTTCATGTGTCGCGACATAAATATGCTTGACAAGCATTCATTATAGCCTTGCAAAATAAAATGCCTGCACACTACAGCTAAGTTTTATAGCTCTTATAAAATAATATTTGACGCTGCGGGCCTTCGCTTTACGTAATACTACTTCTAATTCGTACTCCTCTTACTAACAATAATATAATAATACATAATATTATAAATGTGAAAGTCTGTGAGGATGTATGGATGGATGTTTGTTACTCTATCACGCAAAAACTACTGAATGGATTTTGATGAAACTTTACCAAATAATAACAATGAGTGTTATGTAAGTCAGAAAAAATCCTGCTGAGAGCTATTTCGGCATGCGATGCATAAACCAATAGAGTAACACGAAAAAAGATATGGTGGGATAGGAGTGTATTGCAGTAAGAAGAAAAGGCCAATCATAGGTAATAATCGAAGTCTGCGCGGACGAAGTCGCGGGCATTGATCTGGGGGCACGGCAGTGCCCCCGCCAAGTCGAGCAGAAAGCGGCACGGCCGTACTATCCTTTTCTCGAAGTAGTTCGGGCCATTTTCGACCCCCTATAACTTCGTTGTGGATAAAGCTAGAATCCTGAATTTTTAGTCACTAAGCAGGCATTATATAAACTCGGTATATTTCAAATATCATTCTGTTTGAACCAGTAGTTTAAGAATTATAACTAGTGAAAGTTTGATAATTTGTCACTCACTCACTCACTCACTGACTGACCGATCATCAAAACTCTAAGGCACTTCTAGCAGACATAGAAACTTGAAATTTAGAATACAATTAGTGTTTAGTCTATAAATCAAGGAAACACTACAATATTTTGAAATTTCAGTCCAGTTTTCTAGATATACAATTTTTTTTTGTATTTCTGTATGTAATGAATAACTTAAAAACTACTGGACCGATTTTAAAAATTCTTTTACCATTAGAAAGCTACATTATCACTGAGTAACTTAGGGTATTTATTACTAGAAAAAAATAGAGATCCTTAGAAATCCCTCCTAAAAACAACCCAAGGTGTAAAAAAATTAGCCATAAAATGTCTTTCATCGCATGTGCTGCGGAAAGTATTGATGCTAGAACAAAAAAACGTTCCACAATATTATAGAACATATCAAAATCTACAAAAAATTTCACGAGACCATATGTCCAACTATTGTAGTTATATCACTCACTATAACTACTTTTTTACATTAAAAAGTTAATAAAAATGCCGATCAAAATCAGACTGTTATCCATAGCTTTATATTAATTCTTATCCAAATAAACTAAGAAAAGGAATATCTACAAAAAGAAATGAGATGCCATCAAAAACATAAATTGTAAAAAAAGCCAAGTCTTGCAACTCAGTTCTCTCGTAAAAAGTTGTGAGATCCATATAATACCAAGTCGGTCAATTTATTCAGTCTCTACTGAAGGATCCTTCTGTCTTAAGTTATTACGTAATTAGGTAACCTAACAACATCTTATAGTGATCATATCAATACCAATATTAAAAAGCTTTGATGTTTAAAATAAAAAGGTTGACTTGGCAATCGCACTAAACTATCTAATTTAATATAATATGTGTTAGTTGTGATACACATTGTGTTTTTAATAAAATTAAAAAGATACATTGTGTTATCATGCGATAGCCGAGTCAATCTATTTATTTAAAACATCAAAGATTTTTAATATTGGTATTGATATGAACACTATAAGATGTTGTTAGGTTACCTAATTACGTAATAACTTAAGACAGAAGGATCCTTCAGTAGAGACTGAATAAATTGACCGACTTGGTATTATATGGATCTCACAACTTTTTACGAGAGAACTGAGTTGCAAGACTTGGCTTTTTTTACAATTTATGTTTTTGATGGCATTATTATTTATGTCTAAGGTCGCGGGTTATTAAATCTATTGCAGTAACGGATATACAGAAAGTCAAAAAGAAAGAAAGGAAACGGGATGTATAAAATTAATAGCTTTTTCTTTATGTTCACATATCTCCATACTAACTTTCATCAAAATGTTTTGACTGTTGACGAAGGTGTTGACCGAAAAAACGTAACAGACAGAGTAATTTTCGCATTTGTGTAATTATTGTTAGGATTATGCAATATAGAACTGACCATATTTTGACTGTTAGATATCTACCCTGTATGAAGACTATGTGAAGTATAAACTTACGGAAGAACAATTATAACGCGTAATCCTCGCTGCAACTAGTTACCAGTAACTACGAGTACAATTACATTCGATTTGCATTGCTTTGTGCACCTTTCACTTACGCCGACATGTTTTTGTACAATCGAGTTGGTTGTTTGACAGATCAAAACATTCCTTCAATACAAATCAAAAATCGTAGTCAAAATTAATAGATGAAAGACTTCTTTCATTTTATGGTAAATTATTTAGATTCGAGCTCGAAGGCATGTTGGGTAGTAAAGCTATTTTCTATTATCATAGGTCGTGGATTCTAATCCCGCCGGTACTCCATGTTTATAATTTTCTAAAAACATTTTCAGTTAACTTCGGGCATTAAAAGGGTGGAAGCTATACAAAAAAATCCCACCAGCCGGCCTAGCATGACAGCCACGACAAAAATTTGTCGACCGTGTACTCATGTTTTAATCGATTATCTCGTTATGTCTCACTTAAAACTCGGCTTCTAATGTCAAAAGTAGAGATATTTTTCGATCGTGATATCTTGTCTATCAAAGTTGTCGATATCGAGATATCTTATATTTTAGTTTGTCTTCACTCCTCCGCGAGATATGTCTTGATGGTGATGCTAGGCGGATAACGAATCAACAGCTCGACACCTTCCATCAAGAGAATCTCACGGTCATCTAACGATATTTTACATTAAAAAATAATACTTGAATCAATTCCCATGCATCTGAGAGAGAGAAACAATTATTCGCATCTACAAGAAGAGAAAATACCGCCAAACGCTGCTAACGTGAAGAGCTGAGGACTTAGCACCAGTGGCGCACCCACCATACATACATACATATACATCACGCCTCTTTCCCATTGGGGTAGGCAGAGATCACGGAATTCCATATGCTCCGATCCTTACATACCACTTTCGCTTCTTCTACTTTCATCAATGCTTTCATACACACTCGACGGTTACGAGTACTTTTGATCTGGCCCTTTTGCAGAACGTCCCCGATCTGATCGAGGTACGTTCGCCTAGGTCGACCACTCCCGACTCTCCCACTCACACCAGTTTCATAAATCTTTTTCGTTTCCCTACTTTCATCCATCCTTTCTACATGCCCAAACCACCTCAACATACCTTTCTCAATTCTCGTCACTACATCGTCTTTTACTCCACAACTCCATCTTTTGCACCCACCATACAAGCCCAAAAGCCCGGCTTAGCCCGACTTGCCGACCTTAACGTAATACGGGTTTATATATAACTTATATGTATAATTACGTAATCATATAAGTAATATATGACATATAATTGCGTTAATGGCATTATTATTTTTCTTTTTATGGTTGCATTAACAAGGCAAGTCAGGCTTTTGGGCTTGTATGGTAATCCCACCACTGCCTAGCATGAACGTCTATCGAAAAAGTATTCGAATCGTCCATCTGCCAGTTGTATGAGAAATCATTTGAAATTACATATCTTAGCTTAAATCAAACCTTCCTACCTACCTTCGAAGTTGCCACAGAAGTATTCTGGACAATATTTACGAAGCAATGGCAAGTATATAGTATATATGTATAGTTTTATATACAAATGAGATTAGATAAATGATAATTTAACTAAACCGACTTCAATGGTAGCAACTGTGCGTACCTATATCAATAAATGAAATCATAGTGTGACAATATGACTATGACTCATAACAAAATCAACTCTTGACCTTTTAACGGTTATAGGGGCGTGGCATTAGTTAAAAATTAAAGTATGTATATAAAAGCTCACTACAGTGGCGGATTTACCAGCGGGTTTAGTAGGCTTGAGCCTAAGGCGGCTTTGGGGACCAATTTTCTTTTTACATGTCTTATAGAAATCAAAAAGTATTCTGTAAAACGTTTTTATGATGTCTTTAAGAGATTTTGTTGATGACTTTTCCCTATTCCCTTTCTCTGTAAATTCAACGTTATATAAAACTTGTATATACATACATACATATACATCACGCCTCTTTCCCATAGGGGTAGGCAGAGATCACGGAATTCCATGCTCCGATCCTTACATACCACTTTGGCTTCTTCTACTTTCATCAATGCTTTCATACACACTCGTCGGTTACGAGTACTTTTGACCTGGCCCTTTTGCAGAACGTCCCCGATCTGATCAAAGTACGTTCGCCTAGCTCGACCACTCCCGACTCTACCACTCACACCAGTTTCATAAATCTTTTTCGTTTCCCTACTTTCATCCATCCTTTCTACATGCCCAAACCATCTCAACATACCTTTCTCAATTCTCGTATATACTATAAACTTATAAACTTGTATAGGTATACTATAGCAAAACACCCAGTTCGCCGCCCCGAACCAGTAATCGGACTCTATATATTATATACGTATTAATTTAATAATAGACAATTCCATAGAAATGTGTAAATCCGGCACTGGCTCACTATCATATTAAGAAAAAATATAAATATTAGCTCCATAATATTAAGAAAAAAATATTACCATATTCAAATTACAGCAAAGCCTCACGTGAAGGCTTGCCATATCAATACTTTGTCGGATTTTAATCGATTATACATACATTTTTATCAAATTTATAAATTCTAAACGTTAAAATTCCTCACACTTTCCGGACACAAAGCTAAGTATCATCGGATATGTTTTGATAATTCCGGACATATGGCAACTTTGTTCTCGGGGATTCCCCATTGTAAGTACGGTGTAAATACGATAATAAATAATGTGACAGTTACACTTCCATTACTACGAGCGATCGTAACCACTTTGTGCGGTGAAGTTCAATGTAAAAAACCCACTTGCCTTCAATGCTATGTATTGGCGCGCATAGTGGTGGTGAATATAGGGTTACCATATCTCAGGATTTGTCCTGAGATTTCAGGATTTTTGGACTCTTCTCAGGATTGCGGCTGGATTTTGCAAATCCCAGGAAATGTCAGGAATAGAATTTTTAATAAACCACAGCTTACATTCCAATAAAAAGTTAAATAATCTTCCTTTGGTAATAATTGCACAATTAAAATCAATACTTATTAAGAAGATCCGCAGTAAAGAAAATATTACTACGTTTTATAAATTGTTAAGTAGGTACGTCTGAGAGAAAATTCTGAAACTGTAAAAAAATCTCAGGATTTTTCAATGGAAATCAGACCTTTCCTCCGGACTTTTAATTTTTTCATCTGGTAACCCTAGGTGAATAGCAATGTGAAGGAACGCCGATGCAGCTTATATTCACACACATATATACACAGTAGAAACTGTTTTAGGTCATCGTAATATTGATTAAATGCAACCGCAGGTAAATCTATTTAGTTGAATGAATACAAGGGCAAATTACACGTGAAGCCTTAGGTTATTTACAATTTTGTTATGAAGTATGTATTAAAATATAACCCAGTTTTGTAATTAGTTATAATTACAAAACTGGGTTATATTTTATTAGTTATATTATATTAGTTATAATTACAAAACTGGGTTATATTTTCCCGAAAAGCTTAATCATCAGATCAAATGAACACCTCAAGGCCTTTTTATCTATGAACGGTGGTTTGTTTTTGTTATATGACAAAATATTGATATATTTACTCAAATAAACTACTGCTTTGCACCTGGCAGCAATCACTTATGCAACCATGGATACAATTTATAAAGGCAGATGGCCTTAATATTTCAATAAATATTCTCTTTCATTTACTACAAAATTTATTTATACAACTCGGATAAATTTACAAACACATTCTGTAGTATCCTCACAAATAAATTTAAATAAAATGGTGATAATTTTGATGATGTGTCATAATAAATTTAAAAGAGCCGATACCTAATTTCCATACTGACATCTATGACGTCAGCTTATTAACAAAGTGCATCGAACTTTATACACGAACCTCCTAAGGTTTTCATTTATTAATTTTTTTTATAAGAAATAAATATATATTTTTATATCACAAATCGTCAAAAAAGAAGGAATTTCATGGTATCATATATACCTCAGCCACAGGACATCAGTGATGTGCTGTCGACTTATTTTATGCACTAATCGAATTAGGTTTTTAGTTCTATAAATACAAGTAAGATGCGATGAAAACGAATCCGCAACTTAATGCAAGTGTATTAACATTTTCGCAAACGAACACAAAAAATATTTAATTCTAATCAAAGACAAACAATACTAAAATGTCTGTGATTTGAATAAAACAATTACACAAATACATGTCTTGGTTATGCTGTAAGTTCATAAGAAAAAATGTGAAACTTCAAGGGTCATTTTCTCGAGACATTTCTGTTAAACGATGATTTCGATTGAAAAAGGAAAATTCGAGACCCCTAGAGCATAAAACACAGTTTTAGCTATGCCCTGCCTGACCGAAACAATTTTATTCATAATTCAATTAAATCCTGTTACCCCGGGAATCGAACCCGAGACTCCAGATGTTAAACGTAATGCGCATACAAACTATATTACACGAATATATAAACATATTTTTTATATTAAATATACGTAATTGTTATTCATTTTGATTTTTAATGATTTTTCTTTCTCTTTTTTTAAAACCTAAAATAGTTTTCTGGCAACAGACCTGGTCCCTTATATTATAGCTTTAATATTGATTTTAGATATGACAGTACCATGAAATAGGTACTTCTGTAGGGCTATTCACGATCATTCGAAAACTTTCCGTTCCGATATTACAAGATTTCGTACCGATATATCAAGCTTTCTATAATTTTATATTAAGATTCTAATCGAAAACTCCCGAAGAATGCCGATGCTCAATCCTATGGGAATTGTGAATCCGGTAAATACGAAACAACTGTCAGTGGGAGAGCGTAGCTTTCCGGGCGGATCGATTTCGAATGATCGTGAATAGCCCTACTGGTGTTCCAATAAGAAAAAAGTGTGTACCGTGAAGTGCAAATTACGCGTTTCAGCTTCAGTCTATGGATTTCGCTCGAAGTAAAAAGTAGGTCGACAGTGCATCATTGGCTGAAGTTCTGTAGCTGGGGTATTACCTACTATCAAGTGAACCTCGTGCTCGTCTGTCGATATCTAATATACCTAATAAAATAAAATATCCATGTAGGATACTAATTAATATACCTATTATCAGCCCGCCTTGCATGACCATCAAGAGATATCTCGCAGACAAACTAAGATATAAGATATCTCGATATATTATATCTCGACATCGACAATTTTGATAGACAAGATATCTTGATCGACAAATATCTCTACTGATGTCGAGTTTTAAGTGTAAGTGTCATGTTAGACCCGGAAGACATAAAGAGATAATCGATTAAAACACGAGACCTAACAGCCACGACAAAATTTTGTCGTGGTTGTCATGATAGCCTTGGGGAGAGTTTTTGGGGGATAGATGAAGAATAAAAATTAAATTATATGAGGAAACTTGCAAAAATAAAATAACGCTCAGTGGTTGTGTTTTAGTGACAGGATAGTCTTGACAATTACGCATGTGACCCTGAGAGCGTAAGGCTGTATTGACTCATAACTGTTCTTGTTGTGTTACTCATAAAAATAGCTAAGAATTCTTTTCTTTTTATTTTGCTACGAGCGCTCGTCTCCACTACATATGTACATATTTTAGTATTTACTAATATTACAAAGAAGTAGAGTTAAGGTGGTTCGTTTTCCATATAAAAAGTCATGATTATTAACGAAGTTAGTTATAAATTAATAAATATTTCACGTTGTTATATGCATGATTTCTATATAAAATAACATTATTTTATTAACTCCGCGCAAAGAACTCCCGGAAAGTAAATAGTTGCACAAATATTTAGTATCGAAACTCTAAGCTGACTTCGTTAATAATCATGACTTTTTCTATGGAAAACTAATCACCTTAATTTTAGAGGATTTTTTAAGGATTTAATGAATCTATTTGAAACTTTATTTTACGTATATACCTAAAGTTATTTCCAAACCGATACGACCAGGTAAATTTCATTAAGACAACATAAAATGAATTCCGGAGTGCATGGTTCAGACACATTTCTTTTTCTAATTATTTTTATTAGCAGGGATGTAAGTGATCAGTCTTAGCCAGGCCCGATCGGAATAATAATTTTAATTTTATCGGGACTCGAACCCGGGATCAAAGGTAAGGCAACGCGCTTTCTACTGAGACACGGAGGTGATAGAAGAGGTCATACTCCCACCTAACATGTGACTCCTGATTTTGCGGGTGCTTATGAGCGTCAGTGATCATATAACACTAAGAACCAGGCTTTGCCCCGAATATTATAAAACTAGTAACATGCAATGAATATGTACTATACACAAAAACATATACATAGCTCTTCTTAAACAAGTAATTTCACCATGAACGAAGCTCGGGGAAAACCTTGCTAAAAAGGTTAATAATAAAACTAGTAGACCCGACAGATGTTATCCTGCCTTCAAAAATTTAAAAATAAATCGCAGTGCCATCTACCTAGTCCAAATGATTTTAAAACAATTCATTTTTTTTCCAACACGGAAAACACTAGTATACATACATATTTCTTATAATATAGTCCTTCTTTAATACATAAAATTGACTGTGTTATATATATACATAATTATTATATATTAGCATATAAAAATAATTTCCTTTTATCCACGTGATGGCAACTTGGTTCAATGCTTAGACGTAAATATAATTATTCGCAAGCAAAAGTTTTCAACTAGAGACTTCTTCGTACAGATTTTAAAGCAAATATTAAACCTAATTCAAAACTCTTTTTAAGAATACGCATTCTATTAGTAAGATATATATAAAACGAACACATTTGTGTATTTATCGCACTGATGATAAGACTATTAAGCATTTTGTGCTTTACCAGCAGTTTTATTTCCCTGGATGTCGAACCCTTCATAACCATAAGCTCCTGCGGCAAAACAAGTAAAGTGCGACTCTAAAATTCTATTGTTGTTATTATTACTTACTTATTTACCTACTTTAACTCGCGTTCTAATTATTTATTTATTATCAAATGAGGGTGGCGATAGAAATGATTTCAAATTGTTATTATTAATGAACTTAACTACTACTTATTAAAACTTATTTTTTCTAGCGAGCCGTAAACATGTTTTTAAATAATCATAAAACGCAAAGTTTAACTCCATCGTCGTTATTAATCTGATTATGATATATTATGAATATTTATATGAAAAAAACTTTCGTTATCGTCGTGAATACCGATGTTCAGAAAATGTCAACGCAATAAAGAGAAAGTAAATTAAATAACTTATTAATAACTGTACACTACAAGAGCTAAACACGCAGAAACTTACATAATACATGTTGTATAAATTATGTAATTAAAAATGTTTTAAAAAACACGAGTTTATTATTGAAATGGTACTTACATAGTCCGTGCGTTACCTCCAACGCTCGACCACAGACTAACATCGAGTGGACATAACGTTATTGGTCGCCAATTTATTATTTACAATTGATTACAAAATCAATGATATACAGTTGTGATACAGGGTTCTTACAGAAATACCGAAAACATTATATCGATGCCTCCTACGTAAATTATGGTCACCAACAAAGTTAGTAATCTACGTTCTACGTTTTAAAGGCCGTCAACGCATTTGCAATTTTTTGTCCTCTGGTATTGCAGATGTTCATGGGCGGCGGTGTTCACTTTCCATCAGGTGAGCCGCAGACTCGTTTTCCCCCTATACTATACAAAAAAACGTTCCATTTTCATAATGATACGTCCTTATACGTCTTGTACGAGTAAGTACCTAAATAATAAATGTGTTTGAATTTTTTTATTGCTAAAACAGAAAATAAATGAAATATGTTGGTTACCATAACTTACGTGGAAGCCATCGATATAAGCTGTGTGTTTTTTATTATTTATAATTTAGTTAAATACATACCACAATTATCTTATATACATATAATAAAAGAGTAGGATCGAAATTACGCTTCACTAAATATTTTTACCAGAAATTAAGAGGGGTGATAAAAGAAGGGTAGCAGAATGCATAAATGCAATTTTTAAGATTCTTGTCTGTCTGTCTGTCTGTTTGTTCACGCTAATCTCGCGGGCATTAGCTAGTTTGAAATATAATTGGACGCTGATAAGCAGTACCATGTCAACCCACAAGGTTGTCATTTAGAGTAAATTGACTTTGAATTTTCAATTTTGTTTTATTAAGTATCTTTTAAAAAGTAACAGAAATAATTGTTTTTTTTTATTATTATTATCACAATTAGTTTATGGAAGGACGTAACTTGCTCTATCTGTAATAATAAACTTTGTCCGAACACTAATTGTAAGTAGACATACAACATCTCGATAACCGCGACTTAAGGAAGAGCACACACTTTCTTCTTCCACCTTAAGAGATGGTGGTAACTGGTACGGCTCCAGAACTGAATAATAATATTCTTATCACCAACCATAATTGGATAACGAATAACCGTTTACAGATGGGAAACGTGAAGTGCATATTGCGTGTTTAGGTAGATCTTTGGATTTCCGAATCAGGGCCGGATTTAGGGGATCCAGGGCAACTGCCCCGGATCTCCACAAAAGAGGGGCCCCAACAATAGACTTCGGAAAACAAAGCTTTCAAATTCCGACGAGTAAGCCTGGTAGTAAACAACTTTTCCTTTGATATTTTTATTCGAAACGAATGTGGTATGTAAGGTTCGGTTCATATGGCACTCCGTGATCTCTGCCTACCGCAATGGGAAAGAGGCGTGATGTATATGTATGTATATATGTATTTTTATTCGCTGTTTTACTTTTACCTACTGTACTTTGTTTATGTTTATTTTCTATAAATCTAAATCCGGCCCCTGTTCCAAATCCTTGCAGTAAAATATAGTTGATGACTAAGAACCCTCCAACAAGTGAACCTCATGCTTGTCTGATATAAAAAAAATTATGTTCCTCTGTACCCTACCCTGTATATTACCTTTTATGTATTATAATCACTTATTTTTCCTTATTAACCATCGTTTATACATGAATGTGCGAGAATTTACATTGAACGGTTCCTATGAGGGTAATAATTATGATAATACAACATATTTTAAGATTTTTGTACAGAAAACAACTAGATATATATTTTAAAAACCCTTTGATCGTAAAAATATATTTATGTGGTGTGTTTTTTAGTCGAGTTAGTATGGATTTCCAAATGCCCTTGTGTAATTAGCTATCAATCATATTTCATTCTGTCAAATATAAGAATGAGTGAAATTTGAATGAATAAAAATGAATGAATTAATCATGGACCTAAAATTTTTTTAGGTCCATGGAATTAATGAATATATGTAAAATGTTTTCTTCTTAATAAATGATTTCTTCTTATAATAGTTATAACAAAAAATTTAATAGGAAATCTAATAATGTTTCCGTACTCTACAATATTATTTTTAGTTTGACGTGACCTAAAAAATGTAGATATTTTTTTATCCAGGTTGTGGGGGACGGGGGTACAGTAAGATAACCTTCGTTGTTAGTGTAGATAAAATAGCTCAGCCACAGAACATCAGTCAATGATGCGCTATCGACCTACTTTTTACTTCGAGAATTCGGAAATTCATAGACTGAAACCGAAACGCGCAATATGCACTTCACGGTTTTTCCATATGTGAATGGTTGTTCGATACCCGGTCGGAATTTCCATATTCCTCCCATCCGTTCAATGCCCGTAGTTACCAGACGTGGAGAAGACATGTTTACAGAAAATTATGAACATGTCGTCCCGGTGGGATTCGAGCTCACGACCCATCGATGCGCACGACAGGTGTTCTACCAACGCGCCAGTCAGAATTTTCAAAGTTAAGGAGGCCAGATATAATAACAAATTGTATTCGTTTATATGTAAGTACCAATATATGCCAAGTTTGAAAATAACCCTGTATTTGAAGGTCTCTTGTATACAACGCTAAAGGTTTTCCTTCTTTATTTATAACTTTAATAACTATGTCCCGTCCGTGTCGACTCGTTCTGCTATCCAATGAAGCAGACTGCTATGATTTCTATGCAAAGTAGCTCTACAATATTTTACCGTTACACACGACATTAAAGGCCATTAACCGGCAACCTCGTCTTTACAATAACTGTAAATAATAACATGAATAGACTTAGCTCGGGATGTAGCCTAATCTAGGCCGTATATTTTTAGCTATCTATAGTTGAAAATCTTACCTATTACCTATTTTTTAAGAGGCAAAACGGGCAGACTCCTCGCCAGCTCGCCTAGCATGACCATTAAGATATCTCTCGCGGACGAGTGAAGACAAACTAAGATATATCTCGACATCGACAATTTTGATAGACAAGATATCTCGATCGACAAATATCTCTACTTTGACTATAGAAGTTTTGAGAGTAAGGGTTTTAAGTGTGTCATGTTAGACCCGGAGAACATAAAGAGATACTCATAATTAAAATAAGAGAAAACGAGTCGACAAAATTTTGTCATTCTTGTCATACTAGGCTTGCTGATGATAAGACATGTTACATCACCGCCCAGACAACGATACTTACACGAAGATATTCTAGTGGTATCGTATAATATGTAATAAAACCAGAGTGCACTAGATCCACAGATTTGACTGGCTCGTTTAGTAGAACTTATACCTTGCGCTCCGATGGGTCGCGAGGTGGAATACAGCCGGGAAGATATGTCTATAATTTTGCTTATGGAAAACCATATGCATGTCTTCGGGCAATAAACGGTGGGATGATCAAAATTCCGACCGGGTAACGAACCACCGTTCACAGATACGGAACCCTAAAATATCAGCACCGCTACTACTGAAAGAATATTTGAACAACTTTATGAAGCATAATTATATGAATATTAGAAATCCCACTGTTCAATTATTCAATTTATTTACGGTCTTATTTATAAATATAACGTAGACGTAGTACACGTAAAAGCTTGAAATAGTTAAGATGTTTTACTAACGTCATGGAGGCGGTGGACTTTAAAAGTTGCTGTAGAATAAAAACTATAGGTATATTTAAACGGCCTCAGAGGATAGTGCAGCTGTCGTGAATATCCGAATGTATGATAGTCAATATGTCTATAGTGCAAAGTGAATTCTCACGTTTCACGGAGCACACATATTTCTATGTCTGTTCTTCTTTTGTGCCCAGCCTGGCCGATTTTTTTTTATGACGTTCGTTTCCCCAAATTAAAATAGAGGCGAGTTTAATATCAGACATGTTTGCTGTTTGGTCTTAATACATAAGGATAATCGAAAGAAAATAAGTTAAAATACATATAAGAATTTATTTCTTAAAATTAATTTTAAAACATTTTCCTACAGACTTATCATTATCCGCATTAACTCGTTTATTATTTTACCAGGCACATATTAAAAGTAAAATGGCGATAAAAAGGACAATTATTAATGGTTGAACAGATGAAGGAATAATAGATCCAGATTAGTCAGAAATGGAAAAACAGAAAAGAATGGAAACATTTGAATCAGCTTTTCACCGGAAGCGGTTCTTACAAGAACTTTTCAGGTTTTCAATATTTTATATTTATAAATGCTAAAGCTATTGTGCTTAGTAGCAAAATCGAATGATTTTTTTTTAACATCATCATCTATTATGTTCATTTACATCATTTTGCCAATATCAAAGTCGCCTTAGATTGAATACAACGCCACGTAATACTGAAACATTAGTTAAAATTGAGGGCTTCTAAAACATATCTATCTCTCATCTTACGTAAGTTAATGATAGGGATAGCAATACTGTACTTAATAGTGCCTCAATATTGATTAATGTTTGAGTATTCGGCTATAAGTTATCTAATCATCTTCATGTTAGCCACGGCTTTCTTCATGAAGAGAACATCGTCAGCGTTTAGCTTCAACGTGACCGCCTCCTCACGCAACGCAGTCAGTGACGTCACCAATGACATCAGAGATTTCGGTAGGATGACGTCACTCACACCCAGGTTTGAGAAATTCGTCTGAAATGTATTATTTGGTTCATCAAATTTTAGTTACACGTGGGAGAAATAAGTTATTTATAACGGAAAACCATATATATAATAGATGAAATTGACGATATCGATGGCAGGACGCTCCGGCTGCAGACAGCCGGTCCAACTGATACCAGAGTTTCAGAGTTGCCTGCTCATGGGGAAGGTTCCTGGATGAGCAAAATGGCCTACAAACCCTAGTTTAAAATTTACTTTTGTCCATGACTATAGCAACAATTATACATATTTATTAGAAGTTTTTCTTTGAAATTTTCGCTTGTGGAATGGTCCATACTACTTTAGCGTTTCTGGATTCGGTTAGGAAAGTAATTCTCTTACTTGTACCAAAAAAATTGAAAAAAATAAATTAATATCGACATACCTTTGCCTTTTCACAGCTTTGCTCATATGCCGCTAATTTCTGTTTTAACTGACGTATATTTTCGTGAATATTGTCTGGATTTGGATTCTGTTGTGACAATGAATATCTGGAGGATACTAATTCTTTCTTCAACCCCTCTATAAACTTGTTATTACGATCTATTTTAGCTTGTAACTTGGCATTCATTTGTCTTAACTTTAAAATTTCATATTCATCTTGAAATTTCTCTGATAATTCCTTTGACTGTAGTAATGATATTGAAATGGGATCGAAAGAAGTGTCTCTTTGTACGCTGGCGCACTCTTGGAGGATCTTTTGAGCTTTTGTTGGCAATTTTTCTATTGCAATGCTTAATTTAGACAAAACCTCTGATGTCAAGGTGGCTGAAATCATAAAGTTTGTAAGATGAAAATTATTCATAAATCAAGTATTTTATAATGCTAAATATAGAAAAATATCCTTTTTTTTTCTGTAAACAAAATGGTATTGTACTTAATATGCAATAGAAATACAGAGAAATTGCCCTTATGAAATTTAATTCTTTATTAATAAATAAATTTTATCACACTGTTTTACTTCATTCAATATCTAATACAGGAAAATTAACTAAAGTCTCTATCTTCTTAGCTACATTGAGCATTAAATCTTCTGACAAAGCAGGACCCATTAATTGCAAGGAGAGGGGTAATTTATTTTTGGACAGTTTAATTGGTATAGATATAGCTGGTATCCCCGCCATGTTAGCTGGCTGAGTACAATAGTCTTGAAATGCACACTGATCTCTATTATTTTTAGAAACAAAATCTTTAAACAATGGCGCATCTGATAATGTTGTTGGTGTCAACAACAAATCAACTTTATTATCACCATTAAAGACATGTTTAAAGTCATCTGAAATCAGTCTTCTTAACTTCAAAGCCTTGAGGAAATATTTATCATAGTTCTGACGTAAGAGAAAATAATTTCCAGCAAATATTCTTGACCGAACAACGTTATTAAAGCCTTCTGATCTTGTTGAGGAATATAACTCTTCTGTGGAATAGTCAGTGTCTGCTCGAAGTCCATATTCAATTCCATCATATCTGGACATATTGCTTGCTACTTCGCACTGATTGAGAATAGCATATACAGCTATTGATACTGATGTATGTGGTAGAGATACAGAGGTGATTTTACAGTATTTTCCAAGCAAATCTGTCACAAACTGCCAAGTCTCAATAACTTCATTACTCATTCCCTTACAATGATACTCTTTAGGTATTCCGACATTTACTTTCTTTAAATCAAAGTCATTTCTAATTGATACAGGTTGAAATTCTCGTTTTATAGTTGTTGAATCTAAATCATCTGGTCCTGCTATACAATTTAATGT